>JAMXBB010000004.1:100531285-100669194 GCA_024138015.1 Lumnitzera littorea | reverse complement strand
TATGTATGTATAAACTAATAAGTATACATATTATTAATAATATTTGTATTTTAATGTATATATATATATATATGTATCTAGTATATCCATATATATACATAAGTATGTAAAGTATAAATAGTGTATAATATACTTGTACGTAATGTATAAGTAAAGTTAGAATAATTTAATATATAGTGTATAATATACGTATAAATGTATGTATATAAATAGTAACATATGCGTAAAAATATGAATATAATTAAGTAGTGTATACAATATATTATAATAATAAATTAATAAACAAAGTAAATTAGTAAGTATATATATATATGCATAAATATTGTAAACTTGGAGAAAAACTTAATCATTAGATAAATTGGCAAATTTAATAAAATATAATCATAAGTATTTTTATATACATATTTATCCCGTTAAATAGGAAATAATAGAAAATTCAGATAAATGTGCAAACTTGACACGTAGCACTCATACATGTTGCCATGTCACCATTTGTTATTAATTAATTAATTTTCATAATTAATAATAATAATAATTAATAAAGTAGAAAAATTTTGAAATAATAATTCTGAAATCTCAAAACTAGGTAAAAATAAGTAATTAGGGTCAAATAAGCTTAAAATAATAAAATTATCAATTATATGATTTAAATAATTATTAAATAGTAAATATACTAAGAAAAAGCTTAAATTAATATTTTATAACTTTTTAAGTTAAATTAAATTAATAAATTTTATGGTATTTTTACATCACTGTTCAAACTGCGACTTACAACGTCCAAAACGGATCTCACTATGAGAAAATACACTCGAAAATGATTAAAATGGACTATAAGTTCATAACGATTCAAGCTAAAACGAAAAAATTATACGCAATTTGATAAAAAGTTTGAATCGATAATTTCAAGTAACTACATTAAGCAAATGGTATAAATTTCAGTACTAGTTTAGCTTTAAATTCCAAACTTACAATTTTCTATATTCCTTATTCTCAGGTGATCTCAACCTTGACCTTAACCTGCTATTGGATTATTATGACCCTTGAGTCGATTATGGCTGAGTAAGTTTTTCCTAATATTCCCATACTTACTTGTGTTTGTAATTAGCAAATGTAAATTATTATTAATAATTGAATGTTGTATGGGGTTGGATTATGCTTGTGTATGATAATTATTTGTTAATGGTGAATTTACTTTAAAGTACGATAACATATTGATTGTCGCATAGTAGATTCGCTAGGAACTGATTGTTTGTGACCTTATTGATTACTGAATAATAAGACCTAATTTTACTTGACTTGCAAAGATTAACTTGAAACACGCATAATCATATACCGCATAACTAACTCCGACTGTTACATTACATGAAGGTAGTGAGAGGTTATACATAGGTTGATTAATTAATTGTTATAGATCTCATAAGGTGTACACATGTGACATGACCTTACCTTGGCTCGCCGGATCACTAGGTGTTGGAGGCCTCCATTTAAGAGTAAGTGAGGGCTACGTGAATCTACTTATAATTATACATAGAACTCGTTTTGATAAAATTGAGAATGAATATACTATTATATTTTAAATATGAAACGTGGAGTTTTGTTATAAGATAAGTTCTAGTATGATACTTGGATCTGATTGTGCCGATGTATCTCCAACCCTACCTTCGGAGGGCATTAAATTTGAGTTGCATGCAATACTCAGTCACTTGCATATATTTGTTTGACATACTAATTGACATGTACTCATTTGATTGAATTTAATTAATATATAACTTGATTGTTGTATAGTTGAGGGGATTATCTCACTAAGTTAGTTAGCTTATACCCTTGTAGTTTACTTTCTCAAGTCGAGTTGTTCGTAGAGTCGTGCTGCCGCATGCCTGAGGTTAGTTGTACCTTAAGGGGTTGATGTGGGAGTAAGATGTGACCGGAGTATACTCATGATAGTGTATTTAAATTATGAATCTTATTATGTAATAAAATGATATCAGTTTGAGTTAAGAAGTATTGTGGACTTCTTATCTATAAATTTCTATATAAATAGATCGTGTTTTATATTTCTTTAATTTGTTATTATTAACATGTTAGGGGGTTGATGTGAGAGTAAGACGTGACCGGAGTATACTCATGATAGTGTATTTAGATTATGAATCTTACTATGTAATAAAATGATATCAGTTTTAGTTAAGAAGTATTGTGGACTTCTTATCTATAAATTTCTATATAAATAGATCGTGTTTTATATTTTTTTAATTTGTTATTATTAACATGAACCAATGTTGCTTACACCTTCGCAACTCTTGGTTATTAGTTGTAGCTGTAGCCTTATGTATTGCATAAAGAATTGTAGATTGTAAGGGGATTCAATCTACAGTCTTTTGTACGGTATACAGCAACTGTTACGATTGGCTCCCTCGGGTTGTGATAGTTAGGTGGTATCAGAGCATAACTTAAACTATGGTATGGAAGTTATGATAAGTATGGGATATACTATTTTTATGTAAAGTATGAGCTAAGTAATCATCTCATGGAAGAGAAGTTAAATCAAGATTTGAATATGAGTAATCTAAGTTCATGGTTTAACCCTTAAACTTAAGGAAACGACGAAACAAGTTGAAAAACCAAGAGAGAACTCCTTGGATTCACCACAAACAAATCTAGAACCATGTTGAAAGTCACTTAAAAATATGATAAAAGTATGTAAATAAAGTGAAAAGATCAACTAAGACAAGTACGATAAGTGTATAAGGCTTAAAACTTAAAATTGAGCCTAAAACTTTCGAAACGAACCTTAAACTCTAAGTTAGACCCTCATCAATTTTCTGACTAGTAACCTATACCAACAATAAAATTTGTTTGAGACTCTTAAGAAGTCCACAAAGTACTCCTTAAGCCTAACAAAGTGAGTATCTTTGTTTTGGGTAAAAAACAAGCCCATTTGATAACTTAAACCTACATAAAATCCCAAGAAGTTATTGTTAGCCTTAGGGGTGTAAATCAAAGTTGGAAATTTGACCTTAAGGAGCCTAGAATGAGATCTTAAGCTCAAGCCCAAAGGATTTCTTAAGATATCAGAAAGCCTAACAATCAAACAAAGCTTAACAATCAAACAAAGCCTAAAAGTGCTCCAAATCATGAGTATCGCTACTGTTCTGACCTATGAATAGAGTTACATGCCTCATCTCAGAAATATAACCTCACCATATTAAAGTACACTAAAAAATGATGAACATTGATTATAAGATCATAAAAATTGGATATAAAATGAGAAAGTTATACAAGATTGAACTTTTAAGTAAAATTAGGAAAAATACGAAACCTAGTCAAAAGTCTAACTTAAAGGGTTTTAGTTTAGTTTTCTATGTTCTATTTCAATTCCTTATAGTATCATATTTGCGATGTCCAAGGGACCCAGATTTTGGAGACGACTTGCCCTTGGATTATTTTGACTGATTCGCTATAGCTGATGTGAGTGAATTCTTAATGACTTCTTACTTAATTTTGCTTGTAGAATAGATGCACTTAAACTTATATAATGAACTTGGATGCTTGTAGGATATGGGAAATGCATGTGTGTGATATTATGATTGAATGCTTTCACTTGTTAATTAGATAATAATGGGAATTGTTTGTGATAACATATATGCATAGTTATATGGAACGAAATTGTCTAATCCCCGTGAAAACCAGATTAAGTACTTATTTGATTAAGTAATTCAATGAATCATGCATTTTTCATAATCGCATCATACTATACCGACTATTACCTCATGTAGAAGATGGGAAGGGACTCATAGGAGGAAGGTCTCTTGTTGGATTGGGCACTAGCTATGCCATCATTATATTATTGAGTCTTTGTCCTAAACTAACGGGCTTACTAGGTGCCACGGGACGCTAATCATTAGTGAAGGGTTGTGTTTTGTGGCTTCTACTTAGGGCATGTGATTGTTGATTACGGAGGCCACCACACTGCTAGACTTGGTAATTTTAGTTTAAAGTACGAGATATAAAAAGAAAGAGTACTCTCCATATTAAAGTGGTATATGTTATATATATATGATTTTGTTTTGACTTAAGTACAATAGTACGATTGGTATAAAACCCAGGTGCTAAGACCCGATTGTGGTTTGTGTCTGTTAATTATCTCCAACCCTGACTATAAGGGGTATAATTTTAAGTTGCATGCAGTTCTTAGGTCACTGCATGAATTATTTGGCATACTGATTAGTCATGCATTCATATGTTTGTGCATTAATTGAAGTTTTGTCATGTAGTATTGAAGAGGGGATTTATCTCACTAAGCATAAGCTTACACTCCAATGGATTTCTTTTGATGTATGATAACCTCTTCGTTTATCTAAGCCGAGGAATGTTCGAGGTAAGTCTCATGTAGAGACGGGATGGTGCGTTCAGGGAGTGAAGAGGGAATTTTTGTAATAAAATTTTGTAGATATTTATTTATCTTTTTTAGTTTATATTCTAGATAGCAATTCCTAATGTAGATTCATATAAGAATTGCATTTATTTTCTAATATTATTTTAGCGTAGAATTCAATGAATCTACGTGTTTACTTTATCATTTAATATCAAAGAGTAAATTTTAGTTAAATTGCTTGAGAAGTGTAGTCTCCGATAGTGGAAGGAGCCTTGTGTGTTATATGAAAGGCCTATGATTAACAAGGGGGTTGATTGTAGATCTTTGTGCAGTACATGATAATCTACTACGGCAATGATACTGTTAGGTCGTAATAGTAGCGGATTCTACAAATGATTCTATACAAGTGGCAATGCTATATTGGTGAGGTAGTTGGAAGATACGGACAAAAAGTTTCGGTCAAATGGCTTATCTAAGTAAGGGTGGCTTCGTTAGTCTGAACTCTTTCTCTTGGCATATTGGCAAGGGTGATGCTAAGCAAGTAATTGATCAGACATAAGTGAGTGAGGATTGGCTGTTATCTTGGCCTTTCGCTTCTTGGCACACTATCTACGAGAAATAGGGAGTTATTCAACTTTATACGTAGAATGGGTCGGCAAGAGATACTCGACTTCGGTAGGAGTTGGCTGGAGTAGGAGGATTCGCCGTGCTGGGCCTTCCAGTCCTTAGGCTTAGTTGCGGGTCAAAGGCATAGTAACCAGATTCCTATCATTCCCTTCGGGTTGATTTGGATTTAGGATAATATTCTATTGGTCTTTGATCAGCTCTTCATCAGGGTGATAGGGACTAAGGTCGGTAATATTGAAGGTATCAAAGACCTCATAATCCTCTGGCGACTCCAATTTGTAGGCATTATCATTAATCTTCTGGAGGATTTTGAAAGTTCCTTGAGCTCTTGGAGATAGTTTGTTCCTCCTCTTATTTGAAAACCTCTCCTTGCTAAGGTGCAGCTACACTAAGTCTCTTGGCTGAAAATGTTTAGCTGTCTTGCCATTGGTCTTCTCTCACATACGTTGAGCAGCTTAGTCAATGTGTCAAGTGACTTTGTGCAAAAGGGATTATTCTCTAGCTCTTGCATCAAGGTCCTCTTGCAACAGCATTGGTGTAGGAGTATGATCAAGGGGCAACTCAGGATTAAAACCATAGACAACTTTAAAGGGAGTTTGCTCAGTGGTGTGATGAATTGTTTGATTGTAAGCAAATTCAACCACTGGCAAGCAAACATTCCAATCTACCAAGTTTTTGCCTACTGCAATTCAGAGCAATGATCCCAAAGTGTGGTTAACTACCTCTATTTGGCGGTCAGTTTAGGGGTGATAGGAAGTATTGAATAGTAGTTTTGTCTCCATTTAATGCCAGCCACAAGGTTCTTTAAAAATGGCTTAAGAACTTCAGGTCTCTATCGGAGACTACACTTCTCAGCACGTTGTGTAACTGTACAATCTCATGCAAGAAAAGAGAAGCAATAGCCAAAGCATTGTTAGTCTTAGTATAGGGCACGAAGTATGCCATCTTACTGAACCTATCCATGATAACCATTACAGAGTCTTTGCCTCGGGTGGTTCATGGTAGTTTGAGGACAAAGTCCATACTCAATTCAATGTATGGCTTCATTGGAACAGGCAGACGTATTGCTTTCCCTTGCTCAATGTAGCACTTAGCCCTTTAGCATATGGCATAACCTTCAATAACTCGGCGCACATCTTACTTCATTCTTGACTAAAAGAAATGACCCTTCAATAGTTTACAAGTTCTTCTCTCCCTAAAATGCTTGAATAACCCACCATTGTGCGCTTCTCTAATGAGTAATTCCCTTAACAAACAAGTTTGCATGCACAGTTTTCCTTCTTGGAACAAGTATCCTTCCTCCACATGATATTCGTCCACTATCCTTACACCAACACATTATGTAAGTATGGGTTCAAAGTATGGATTGTAAAATACTACTCTTTGATACTCACAAACCTAAATAGCTTAGTCTGTACTTCTCTTAAAAGTGTATACCTCTTTGAAAGAGCATCTATAACTACATTACGCTTCTCCTGCTTATATTTTATCACAAAATTGAAGCCTTCAAGGAATTCTACCATCTCACCTGCTACTTTGATGACTTGGTCTGACTTTGGAGGTACCTCAACGATTCATGGTCAGTATATATGAAAAATTCTCTTGGCAATAAATAGTGCTATCATACTTGCAGTGCTCAAATTAGCACCAAGAGTTCTTTGTCATATACAAAGTAATTTAACTGAGGTCCTTTGAGCTTCTCATTGTAAAAGGCAATTAGTCGGCTTTCCTAAATCAAGATGGTGCTTGTTCCAATGCCTAACATGTCACACTCCAGCTCAAATATTTTCTCAAAGTTAGGTAGAACTAACATCAGGGTAAAGGTCAATCTTTCCTTTATCTCAGCAAAGCTCCTCTCTTCCTTTTCTCCCTATCGGAAGTTGGTGTTCTTCCTTGTTAGCTCAGTAAGTGGTATGGTGAGGGTATTGAAATTCCTGATGAATCTTCTGTAGAATGAAGCCAGTCTATGGAAACTTCTCACATTGATATAAGTAGCAGGAGTCGGCCACTTGAAGATTACTTGAATCTTCTTGTCATCCACTTATAAGCCTCCTCTACTTATTATATAGCCCAAGAATACCACTTCCTCTTAACAAAAACGATACTTTTTGAGGTTGTTGAATAGTCTCTCGATACAAAAGACGTTTAATACAGTATGGAGATGTTTATAATGACTCGACATGTTGGCACTATAGACCAGGATGTCGTCAAAGTATACCACGACATACTTCCTTATTTGATGTCTCAACATATGGTTCATCAGTCTCATGAAAGTACTCGGGGCATTTGACAATCCAAAGGACATGACCATCCATTCGTAAAGTCCATATCGAGTCTTAAATGCAATTTTGTACTTGTCTCCTGGTCTCATGTGGATTTAATGATAGCCAGACTTTAGATTAATCTTGTTGAAGACCCTAGCTCCATTCAGCTCATCCAACATATCCTTTAACCTTAGGATAGGATGCCTATACTTGATCGTAATTTTGTTTATGACTCGGCTGTCTACACACATCCGCCAACTTCTATCCTTTTTCAACTAGAAGCATTGGCATAGCACAAAGGTTAAGACTCTCCTTAATATACCCTCTCTTTAGTAACTCATTGACTTAACGTTGGAGCTCAGCAACCTATTCAGAGCTCATTTGATAGGCAGGCTTATTTGGCAGGGCGGTATTAGGTACTAAGTTAATGCAATGTTCTATGCCTCGCAGTAAGGGCAATCTTTCAGGTAACTCTTCTCGGAATAGGTCAATGTACTCATCTAGCATCGATGACTTCTCAGAGTTCGGCTCTACTCATCATCGGAGCCTTCTACGATCCTCAAGTAAGCTTATTTTGTAGTTTGTTAACTTTATTTGGTAGCATCGAGTTCAATATGATCTTCTGGCCATCCTTTTCGAACATGTGCTTATTCCTACAGTTGTCATGGATAACCCTACTATCAAACAGCCATGGTTGGTTGAGCAATACGTGCGAGGCACATATGGGCAGCACATCACAGAGAATCTCGTCGGAATAGCTTCCAATTGTGATTGGTAGTAGTCCTTGTTGGGTGACATGTAGTGTTCCCTCATCACTTAGCTAATGCAACTTGTACAGCTTAAGATGTGCAATGGTCGGCAACTTCAACTGCATGACCATTTCGGCTGATGCCACATTGATGCAACTTCTACTATCTACAATTAACACTTGCACCTGGTCATTCACTTTATAGGTGGTATGAAACAAGTTCTCCTTTGACTCCTCCTCTCGTAAGAGTTCTAAGTTCATGGCGTATTACACAACCAGGATTAACTGATCCAAGTCATCAGCAAACATGTCCTCTTCAATGAGTTCTTTCTTGGCATCTTCTTTTATGGCAATGATATCTTCCTCCTTGGGTTCCTCATAAGTACTCTTTATCGCTAGCTTCAAGACGTCTCCCTTGATGACCATTATCGTTTGGTTCAGGCACTAAGCAGCCATATGTCTAAACCCTTAGCACTTGAAGTATTTGATCTAGCTCGTCTTCCTACCAGATCTATATCCTTTCTCATAAGTTCAGGTGGCCTTTTTGCTTGACTTAGATATCCACCTTTTGGATCAGTTCGGTACTTGACTGAACTCGATGACTTCCCTATTCGGCTTGACTAGTTGGCATTCTGGTTAGTACTCGGGTTCTTCTCTGCCTCTTTACTTGTTGGGCTATTCTAATGACTTCATCTATTGTGGTGAATCGTTAGAGCTCAACAATGTCCTGAATATCACCTCTCAATCTTATGATAAACCTAGAGGTAGTTCACGATGGGGGTTCCTCCACTTCACATAGGATCATAAGCATATAGAATTCCTAAACATACTCGTCAACTACTTAACCTCCTTGTTTCAGCTCTTGAAGTTAGGTAAATGTGTCTTACAGATAAGTTTCCAACATGAACTTGTTTCTCAGTATTCTCTTTATCTCCAGTTAAGTATTAATCTTTCGATAGCCCTCTGATCTCTTCATAGCTTAGAAATTCTTCCACCACATCGCGGTATATCCAGAGAACTCAATAGCAGCAGTTTTTAGTTTCTCGTAGTCTTTGTACTGAAAATAGTAAAAAACACGCTCCACTTTCTCTTCTCATTCTAAGTATTCATCAGTACTTCCAAACCCATTGAAACTCAAAATTCGAAGCTTTACATGGTCGAAGGTTCTGGGTACTCACTCTTACTGCTCTCCTTCATAATACTCTCCCTCATCTTCTTCTTCTAAATTCTTTAAGTCAATTCTCTTTCTTACTTGTTCGCCTGCTCCCCAACCTCGAACTTGTCGAGCTGGGTTCTAACCTCTAGCAATTTGTGGGGTGTTTTGCCCAGCCTCAGTCGATCGGCAAGACAAAGCATGAATAGCTCGAGTCAAATCCACTAACAAGTTAGCTACTTCATCAAGTCTCTCGTAAGTGCTTTTGGGGTTCCCTGAGATTGTCGTCCATAGTAAACAGCACCGATGTTCACACTTAGGTCGATCATTTTCTCCACAGATTCAAAGCTCAAACTTCTTCAAATAGGTGATATAGTAAACGCTTCCATAAATTAGAAAGAGTAATAGCTAACAAACACAATAATCAAATGATACAGTAACTTACTTTGTTTCACATACGCAAAACAGGTTATATATAGAACTTCGAAAACAAACTACAACTTAAACAAAACCTCTGCTCTGATATTAAGATAATGCGGATCGCAGCTAAGAACAGACAAGGCCGATCGCAGGGATGGGTCTAAACTTGTCAAAAGCTTGAAATGAGTAATGGGGAGAGACATGAAAGAACAAATGATGAATGAAAAGTAAGCAAAAACCCACGAACTACTCTAATGGATATGACGTAACAACGAAAATTCCGATGACCACAACACAACTCGATATGACATACAAATTGGTCTAGTGAGGTTGCTTGTCACCTAACCTTGCTCAAGGGGTAGGATAAGGGTGGGATGAGAGTAAACAAACACAGTGTTTATGCAAGGAAGAATATCTAATATGTTAATGGTGATTTGATGTTTTCAGCTCTAAGTACAAGGAGTATTTACACCCAAGAATTTAGGACAACATGCTTAAAAGGGAAAAGACAAAAAGGCCATTTCCTAAGTAAGTATTATACAAGATACAAAATGGTAAAAATGAATAATCAAAGAAAAAAGATCATTAGTTGTAGCAGATTCTAGAAATGATTCTATATACGTAGCAATCCTATATTGGTGAGGCCGTTGAAAAATGCGAACAAAAAGGTATGGTTAGATGGCATATCCAAGCAGGGGTAGCATGTCCGAGTAGGAGTGGCTTTGTCAATCTGGTCTCTCTCTCTTAACATATTGGCAAAGGTGATGCCGAGTATGTAATTGGTCAAGCATGAGTGAGCGAGGATTGGCTGCTGTCTTAGCCTTCTTCTTCTCAACACATTATCAGTGAGAAATAGGGAGTCATTTGGCTTGGTATGCAAAATGGGTCAGCAATGAGATACTCAGCTTCGGTAGGAGCTAGCTGGAGTAGGATAATTTGCCGTGCTAGGCCTTCTAATACTTAGGCTCGGTTGCATGTTAAAGGCCTAGTAACCTGATTCCTATCAGAAATGATAAAAAAAGATGTAGAAAAGTAATTAAGGTAGTATGAATGAGTGACAATAGGCATGCTATGGTTATGGACAAGTGTTAGTGACAAAGATTAATATAAGGGTACCTTGGTTAGTGAAAAGTTAGGGTAGAAAATGAGTGAGAAAACACTTGCCATTTCATTTTAAACAACTTAGAAAAATCAAAACCCTATGCCTACAAGTTTCCTTTAGTCTTAGGCATTTAAAGAAAATAAAAGAAGTGAAAGAGAAAGTAGGAAAATATTTTAGACAAATCAAAAGTGAATAGTGCAAATTGAGTGAAAATGCAAAGTGTAAGATTTCAAACAACCTGAGTGTGAAACACCACCACAGTATAGAAGAGGAGCCACTACTAAGTTAGGTTGATATAGTAGGGGAGGATGGTGGCGGCTAAACTGTTGAACTCCAAGGAGTGACTAAAATTCATCCAATTTTCTCCTATTTTCTAAAAATATTAATTTAAGTCCAAAAATTTTGAAAAGTCTTTTTTTTTTTCTAAATGATTTTTGTATGTATAGTTTAAGAAAAAATTCTGGTATGAAAATTTTAATAGATATGTACCACCCTTAAGAAACCACTCAAAACCGTATCAATTTCGAAGTTGTTTTAAATAACCTTGCTAATGTAATTTTTGGCTCAAATACTTTTTTAGAATATCACCATATTAAATAAAGAAATGCTATGAAGAGATTTCATCCATAATTATTTTTTTTTTAACTTTTGTGAATCTTAGTCATTTAATAATGGAAATGTACCATTTTTTAGAATATAATTTAATTATTTTTGAGGAAATTAACTTGTACTTTTTTTTGAACAAATTTGTAGTGTAATTTTTCTAAGTTTAATGACCTGGAGGGAAATAATATGAGTGAAGTGGTGGCTATCTTACAAATGATGATTTTGGAGTGGAATTATTAAGTAAAAAGTACATATGAGAAAAAGGATTAAGGTATTATTGTGTAATAAGATTGATGAAGGATTGACTTAGAATATTGTAGTGAGTTTTGAAGTAGAAATAGGGTGTGCAAGTGGATGATTTGTTATAAATATGTAAAAATTAGACTTGCTCAAATGGTTTGTCGAAGGGTTGATTTGTTAAGAGAAGACTTAATCTTAGGGTCAAAAACTTGTTCAACAGGTTGTTTAGTAAGAAAAACCTAATCAAAACAAAGTCATAAACTTACCTAAAGGGTTAGCTAGTGAAAGAAGCTCAACTATAACGATGAGCTAGCAAAGACTATAAAGCCTCATAGGAAAACCTTATAATACTCCTATAAAAGAAAAACAAAAGTGACCTAAGCTCCAACATGTTCCTTAGACTTCACAACTTTACTCCTTAACCCGTCGGAACTAACTTGAGGATAACTGTAATGAGACATCTTTTGGTGCTACTCTGCACCTACAAAATAATCCATAGGGATGTGAGCTTAACTAGCTGAATAAGAAAAGATGGAGTTATAAGAAAGCATCATAAATATGGTTGTTCAATCATTAGTTAAATGCAAATGTAATAGACAAATGATAAAGCATCATTCAATGTTTGACCGGTTCATTGTGAAGTTAAAGTAAGTATGTCAACTTTAACTTGGATTTCGAGGAGTTTTAATGTGACCTTATCAAACTAAATTCGAGCTTGTGTAGTGGAGAATACCCTATTTTCTAGACAACATTCGAACTACTATTCCTAACCTTTCCATGACTCCCTATCTTGTCACTTAGTTCGACTAAGAGTTGGAAAATGATCATTTCTGTTATTCTCGTCGAAATGTCAGTATTTAGTCTAACAACTTAATTACTACTGTTATTGGGTTATCGTAAATGTTATGTTAGGTATTTAATTAGTTTAAGATTAATCCGATTTATCATGTGATCAACTAAGCTCATTTATGTATGACAACATATATATTTAAGTAGAAAGCAGTACTTAGAGTTCAACTCCCAATTTATTAATTAGTATCTCAAGCACAAACATATCATTAACACATATAAACTAATTACAACTACAAATAAGTATTCTTATTCCTCAAATATCCTGGCATGATACTTCAATATGCCACTACGCATAGATCCCAACTTACCTGTACTTACTAGCACCTTACTCCTGACAATTGCCTCCTTATTCTTCAATCATCCCTAGAAATACATAATAAATTAGTTTTCAAACCTTAATTCCTTAATCATCAGTTGGTTTTATATGTTTTTGGTTGTTTAATTGTGAATTTTAGAAGTTAATTTCACTTAAAAATCATGATTTCTTAACCAATTAATGAATTTTACAAATTACCCTAATCGTATAAATTCTCTAAGCTATCGTCTAAGTAGATTTATAGTGGTTTTCTTTAGTTTAAAATCCTTTGAGTTTGGTTCTAAGTAGTTTTATAGAACTTTTCTTTAGTCTAAAAATCCTTTGAGTTTCTCTCTAAGCTATTCAGGGGTTATTTATTATAATCATTTTATTCTCTGAGCTTCTCTAAGTTAAACTCCCCATTTAAAAATCCTCTGACCCTATTGTCTGTGTAAGTTTTAATAACATCATCTTCTGACTAATACTTTGCTTCACTTGTTTTCACGTTTACTTAGGAATTTTTGCCTCTAACTTACTCTCTCAACATCAATTTAGCACATTGTTTATTACCAAAAGCCTTTAAATCATCCTCTGCTTTTTAACAATATCATAAACTTAGTTTTTTTTTTACCACTTTCTTCCAATTTATAGGTATGAAATTAGTTTTTAAATAGGTACCACTTTAAATAACCTTCCTTAACTTCATTTCTTCTTAATTCCCATCACAATTCATCAATTATTTCAAATACACTAGATTAGTTAAATACCAACTTTCATATTTAAGGCCAACTACCCACTTCCCTTAACTCTTTACTGTATCAATCAATCCCAATCACTCCAGAATAGTGTCGATACACCAAATATGATTCAAACTCAATACCTAAGTGGAATTATATAAGGAAACATTATATTCTTCACTAAAATACCATTTTAAGCTAAAAAATCAAATAAAAATATGAAAACTAATATTACAAAAAAATTTGGCATAACAATTTAGTATTAACTTAGAATAGTTTGTAGAAAAAAATTTGAGATAGAAACTACATCATTTACCTAATTTATTTTAACTTCGAAAATTATTTGATTTCATCTTTTTTTTTTAAGGACATATATGTTGGCTACTAAATTTATACAAATTGATATTTTTTTCTAGATTCTATACACAAAAATATGTAAGAATATATATTTTTTTCATAATTTTCTAGAAAAAATTAATATTTTTAATAATTTTAACAAAATTGGATGAGAATGGACACCAACTGAAATTGGAGCTCTAGCTACTAGGGGCTGCTCCCGCCTTGTCGACAGTACGAGGTGGTTGTTATGGCTCTTGGTAGTGGTAGTGGTCACACTCTGGCAACTTCCTAACCTACAGTACCTTCTAATGGTCAAATTGCACTTATTTTGTGTTTAATTTTTCCAAATTTGTTTCATTAATCTTCAAATTCCCCATTGAATTTTCTTAAACATTACTTGCTGATGAATAATGATTTTCTTCTCCTTCTTATAAGCATTTTCTCTTAAATATTCCTCACTTCGTTTGCATGATAATGGGTTTCAAAACTCCAACAGCTGTTAATTGTTTCCATACACTTACTTTTCTAAGTTACCAGCTGTTCCATGATTTTTTGTGATTTTTATTTTTTTATCAATTTTCTTAAGTTATTTTGGCCTAAATTGCTTATATTAAGGTATTTTTAATAAATATGGGTATAGGTACTTACTTAAAAATTACATATGATGAGTACGTACAAATTATATATGTTATTTTATGAACTAGTGAAGCCTATTTTACGCAATTACGGTGAATAATACGTAATATAGTTAAATTTTATTATTTTAGCTATATTATAATTATTTTAATATCTTTTTAGTATCTAAGTCCACGAGGTCTATTCGATTAATATCTTGAACCTATACGTAAAATTTTAGGTCAATCAAGTTAGTTATATCGATATCCTAAATTTACTTACTCTATTCCTGTTTGTCGAATACAAGGCTCACATAGATTTCCCATGTGCTACTAACAACATTGTGGGTAGGGTATGGTGGTACCAATATCCAGGTTTTGTTTCTAAGAAGAGAATCAAATTCTTCCCTTGTTGTAGCAAACCAAGTATGGTGTCTTAAGGCTTTAGTGTAGTGTTCGAGTTCAAAGTAAGTAGCTTATATGTTGAGGTTGAGAGTCGTTTTGGGTTTGTCTATACCGGATCTTAAACATGTGATCATGTGATGAGAAGAGGTAGGGAGAGACAGTTGTTGTGGAGTAAAGGTGGGCTTTTTTAGGCATGTTCTATGATGGGCTTAAGTGATGAGGGAGTACATAAGGTGATGAGGAAAGAAGGAAGTAGGTGAGAGCGTTGAGGTGGTGCAAATAGGTATCGGTAGTCATGAAGATGAGACCGAAGTGCTAACATGGTTTCAGGGGAAGCATGCTTTGATGTTAATGGTTGTGGTAAGCTAGAAGTAGTAGTGCTAGGTGGTGTGATTGTATAAGAGAGGGATGGAGCAATTTGTTGCTGTGATAGGTTATCCTTAGATGATATAGTAAGGGTTAAGTAATAAATATAATGTTTCACACTATCTACAAATTTAAGCTTTTGGATCAGATGGTTGTAATACTAGTCATAATATGGTATGGTATCAAAGTAGGAGGTCATGGGTTCATACCTCTGCATTGTTAGTTAACCCCATTTAATCAAATCGTCCACTTGTTGGGCCTTAGTCAAAATCTAGCCCACAAGTAAGGGAGATTGTTATGTAATATATATAATGGTCCATACCATATTTACAAGCTTAAACTTTTGAATCGGATGGTTTAGTACCGATCATAACAACAGGTGTATGGGAAAAATGGATTCATAGTAAGCCACATGTCGACTAATATAAATGCATCTTAAGGAGGGATAAAGACTACGGTACCCTTTGTGTTGAGGAAAGTACCTAAAGAATATATAAGGTAAGGATCTTGTTGAACTTGAGGTTTATTATTTGGTTTTGATGAGAATTAAACAAAAAGTGCATAGTTATACATGTTATTATTTGATTATATTAAGTTAATTGAAAAACAATTGCTATCTTGCAAAACAATTATAAACAATAATTAACTCTACGAGATAATTAGATTCGAGAGATGCGTAAGCATCAATGAAGTTGAATTGTATATTGTAGATGTTCTTTGTTGTGTTTAAAAGATGGGAATAGGTGAATTTAGCCTACTAGCTTGACGGTGAAATGGCCTAGATAAGAAGATGGAATAACTTCTAATCAAGGTATTAGCATACTGGTACACTTGCTGGTGTTCATGTCGGTAGTACATCTGTTTACTGGCATACCGATAAGTGTATGGTACCGACATGTCAGTAAGCTTGTTTTAACTAGCCGTTAAAGCATTTAATGCATTATAACGAAAAGAATTGAATAGGATTATATAAATGCTCAACAATCCAAACAAAGACAAGAGGGAGCTTATACTTTACTGCAATATTTCAACATTCTCTTTTATTCTTATTGTCACTTGTACCCTAATTTGCTAATATTTAGAGAGTTTAAGTGTAGTGCATAAGAGCTATTAGTTGTAAAGTATTAAGAGTTAAAAGTACTACACTAATGATCCATGAGTTTGAATTTTGTGTTATGAGTTGAGATTGTGATTTATGTTAAGAGTTGTAAGTATGAAACTTGTGTAATCAAGTTTGTGTGTGTATAACTCTTTAAGATTTGGTTGACAAATCAATAAGTTGGTGTGAAGTCCTCAATTGAGGGCATTATGTGTTTGTGAGAGTAGGGGGTGGTCCGAACTCAATGTTATATCTAGGTATGAATTTCTCTATCCTTATTTCTTTTAATTTCCACACTTATTATCACTTTATCATTATCTCGATTATGCTCATTATTACTTTTAGATCTTACTTCAAAAAAGAATAGCAATTTTTCCTTAAAACTCAATTCACTTACCCTCTTGAGTTTAGCTTAGTGTTCTTCAATTGGTATTGGAGCTAATTTCTAAATGTATTGCTTAACTACATTTAGAGTAAAGATTGTGACACCGGGCTTCGTTGCAGGGCAAGCTATAAATAGACCACTACTCTTAATTGAGAATAATTATTCTTATTGGAAATGTAGGATGATTATATTCTTAAAAGTACAAAATAAATTGTTGTGGCAAGTAGTAGATAAAGGACCATTCAAGATAGGAGGTAAGGAAGAAAATAATTACATCGATAATGATTGGAATTTGTTAGACTTAAATGAAATAACTATGAATATCTTGCATTATGCCATTAATGAAAATGACTTTAATAGAGTTTGTACATACAAGAGTGCTAAGGAAATTTGGGAAGAGTTAAAGAGTACATACAAAGGAACTAGCTGTGTAAGGGACATAAAAATATGCTTGCTTTATGGCCAATTTGAAAATTTCAAGATGGATTCTAATGAAACAATTGATGAGATGCACAATAGGTTCATTAAAATTATTAATCCTTTAAGTGTTCTTGGTAAATCATTTACTAATCTTAAAATTAATTCCAAAATCCTAAGGTCTTTATCAAAGGAGTAGGAAGTGAAGAGAACCACAATTGAAGAAGCTCACGATCTTAACTCAAAGCCAAAAGGAGCAACTTCTTAGAACTCTTGAAACTCACAAGATGGTTAAGAGGCAAGGAGAGGAATCTAAGAAGAAAACAATTGTTTTGAAAGCAATCAAAGAGAGCTTTTGTAGTGATGAAAGTGATGATGTGGCTATGATCACAAGAAATTTATCAAGTACAATTGAAAATTGGTGAAGGATAAGGATGAAAGCACATCTAGATCTTTAAAGGAGAAGAAGGAAGCAATTCAGTGCTATAATTTCCAAAAACCGAGTCACATTCAATAATATTGCCCAAATCTTAAAAAAACGGAGAAAGGAACAAAGAAAAAGGCTATGATGGCAACTTGGAGTGATGGTGATTCAAGTAACTTAGATGGGGAAATGTGCTTCATGGCCATAGATAATGAGGTATGTTTTACTTCTAGTGATTCTTCATTTAATAAGCTCCAAAATATGTATGATGAGTTACTTAAAGAATTTATTAAGGTTCAAAAGAAGAACAAGATTATGAAACAAACGATTATTGAAATAGAAAGTGAATTTGATTTATTTAGAAATGAATATAATAGAGTATACGATGTCAAAGAAAGTTTAGAAGTTGACAAATTATAGAAACAATGAAGAATTGAATCTTAAGAATAAGGAGTTGGCTAAGGAAAATGATCAATTCAAAGAAAAGTGTAATTCTCTTGAAACAAAAGTTGAAAGCATGAAAAATAAGGAAAATATGATTGATAGACTAGGAGGGCTTCAAATTGAAAATCCCATTTTGAAGTCTACCATAAATGATTCAAAACAAACTATAGCTAAGTTCGTAAATGGAGAAAAGTATTTGGATAAGCTCCTTGGCTCTCAAAGGTAAAGATTGGATAAGGCTAAAATTGGCTATAGTAAGGAAAATATTTATAAGTCTCACAAGAGTTACTTTGTAAAAGCAACAATGAAGACTTG
Organism: Lumnitzera littorea; assembly: GCA_024138015.1. Lineage (NCBI taxonomy): Eukaryota > Viridiplantae > Streptophyta > Magnoliopsida > Myrtales > Combretaceae > Lumnitzera > Lumnitzera littorea. The sequence continues at coordinate 100,650,970 of JAMXBB010000004.1, read as the reverse complement.
TAACCATTATGGTAGATATGGTCATATTGCACATATATGTGCAACACATCGTAATATTAATTTAAATCATAAAGGTAAAATGGTTTAGTTTCTAAAAGGACAAAGATATACCATTGCTACTAACTATAAAAGACCTAAACTTACATAGGTACCAAAAAAACAATTATGTCATTTTGTAGGAACTTCAAATGGGAGCAGCTTAAGAAACTCAAATGGGGAATGCTTAAATAAAATTTGAAATGCCTCTAACATGGTATTTAATTCAAGAAATTCATTCAAGTAATCTCTATACAATAACTAACATTCTTTGTGTGCACTTACAGTTCTCTATGCTTGCTTAGGCCTCTTTATGCACATTTTTGCCATCTATTGATTTCAATGACGATTATAAGTTCTCACATGTTTAAATATGCTAATATTTCACACTTGAATGGTTGACTTAATTTGATTATGAAACTATATATAGTTGACCTATCCTCAACCACATTTGAGATCACATAAGCATTTAGAGACTTAACTAGTATATTTGCAATTGCTAGCCTTATAAGTCATGCTTAAACTCTCATCATGTTGTAATATGTATTTACAACTAGTTTGGAAGCTTGAATTGCCAATATCATGTATTTTGCGCACATTCGAAGTCACTCATGTACATTTAGGATCATATGTGCACAATTTTACCATGTTATGCAGAAAATTAGTTCACACGTGTTCAACTCCATCTATAGATTATGGTTTAGTGATTGGTTTGGGTTATTTTTGTTTTAGGTAAAGTCGACAACCTTAGACCCAATTTAGGCTATTATGGTTGTTTGGAAAGTCATATGATCATTTTGTCCATTTGCATGCTATATGTCTTAATCATGTTACCCTTACATCTATAGATACCATTGAAACTTGTTTCGAAAGCGAAATTATCATGAACTTGATTTAGTGTGTGTGTGTATGACATTAAGCTCAATTTGTATTCAATATTTGATTTTGATGATTTTAAGTGATGATCCTTGTTGTAATATTTTCCTTCCAATATGCTTGAATATAATGTTGAAATTTTCTTAAAGTATTGATTTATGATAACTAAGCCTCATTGCTCGAAATTAGTCATTCATGCATTTGCATGGATTAATAATGAAATTTCTTGCAACTAATGACATAATTTTGTTAATATTGCTGAGATACCAACTTTTCACACTCAATTGGACCTAAGGAACATGCTTATATAGATTTCTTGTATAAAACATAAGATTTAACATGTTTTAGGCATACTTAAAGCCATTCATGCTTATCTAAGTTCATATATGCACAAATTTATTATACATTGGTTTTCATGCGCAAAACTAGGCTTCACATGTTTATTTTCATCCCTAAATCATGTTTGAGAGGTCAAACTACCTTGATTTAAATTTTTTGCATATTTGACCTCTCTAGACCCTTATTAGGCACTAAGTGTTATGTAGAGCATTCATGCCCATTTATGCCAATATGGATGTTGCTTTGCTTGAACATGCATCTTTTATGCTTCTTAGTATCTTTCAAACATGCTTGAAGCATAAACTTGTCTTAAATTTGAGAAAGATTCCATACTTTCTCTCTTACTATATTTATTCTTAACATTTAACCTTAAGGAACTCAAGTAGTGATTTTACAATTTATAGAACCTTAAAGCTATACTTTGTTCCTATTATGCTTAAACATGTATTTGAAATTTTCTTGAAGTGTTGATATGCAAAAACTCAATGCTTATGAACATATTTTGCTCTTACATGCATATTTTTACTTTATCATGAATTACATGGTTCAATGAATTTAATTTGGCTAAATCCCCAGTATCTAGTCAAAATTTAAGTTTCTTAGGCCTTAAGGGACTAAAATAAACTTGCTTGAAGTGTTAGAACACTCATTAAAACATTTAAAATAAACTTGAGTTGGCAACTTGGACAAATGAAGTGAATTTAACCAAGATTCTGCAAAATTGCAGAATACCAGCATGATGGTACTCATCACTACCGGTATACATTGCTAGATAAGAAGATTTAATCAGTTTTGTGCCCAGAACCAACATGACAAGTTCATTGTAATTCTATTTAACGAACCAGCATGATGGTACCTTCCCTTATCATCATACTGGTATATCAAAATTTCAGGCGATCATCTTTCAAAACCATTGATCTTTCTCTCTCTTCTCTTCTATTCTCAAATCATCCTCTTCATTCTTCTCCCATACCATAGAATCCTTCTCACTTCAATCCACCATCTCTAAACCCTTAAAATCATAATTTTCCCTAATCAATTATCTCTAAACCTACATAATCTCTCATCAATCCCTTCACTTCTTCAAATCGCACTCTTATGACTTTCTCTCTCTACTAAACCCCTATCCATCATCACAACACCATGTTGATGAACAATAGTCACTTTTAAATGAACTATTATTGCTCGAATTGCCCTTTTCCTCCTCCAGCTCAAGTTGATGGTCCACCAGTTGCATGAATTGCCAACTTCCAATTTATTTTGTATATGCTCTTCATTATATTTATCTTATGTTATAAACTTAGCAATTGGCTACTACTATTGTTGCTTTCTATTGTCTTGCCTTGGCCATTATCTTGGCTTTTGTTACTTATGTTGCGTGTCTATCTTATTTACTACTTATAGTTTATGTATCTCATGGAGTTATTACACTCCTTATAGTTGGCTCATATTTTTGAACATTTCATATGGTATGGGTTGATCTTGATGAATTCATTATGGAGATTTTATTTGGCATGGCTTTTAGCTTCTTTGATTACACTTTTGTAAGGGGCATATCCTAAGGCTTAAGTCGGGATTATGTTGACATTTTGACTTGAATCCCCTTCTTTCTTCACCGCCTAGATAATCCTTTTTTTTTTTTTTATGAGGCTAAAAGGAGAGAAATATTCAAGTTGTTAGAATGTCAAAAAGTGTATTAAATTGAATTGATAATAGTTACTCAAAAGATGATATTGATCCTATAACTTTGGTATATTATGATTCTTTGAAAGATTGATATATTATCTATGTGAAGTTATTAAGAAGTGAGACTTAGTTCCTTAGCACATCAATACTCTCATTTTGCAAGCACTTACTTGATCTTATTCAATTGTCAAATATCTTGAAATTGAGTGCTAAATTGAGACGGAGCATTTCAAGTATAATAGTTTTGTCATCATGAAAAAGAGAGAGATTGTTAAACCTAGGGTTCATTATTTGATGTTGATGAGAACATAACAAAACGTGTATGATTAAACATGTTGATTTTGATGAGAACAAAACAAAAAGTGTGTAGTTATATATGTTATTATTTGATTATATTGAGTTAATTGAAAAACAATCGTTATCTTGCAAAACAATTATAAACATCAATTAACTCTATATGATAGTTATATTTGAAAGATGTGTAAGCATCATTGAAGTTGAATTGCATATTGTTGAAGTTCTTTGTTGTGATTAAAAGATGGAAATAGGTGAATTTAGCTTAGATAAGAAGATTGAATAGCTTTTGATTAAGGTACCGGCATGCCGATACACTTTCCGGTGTTCATGCCGGTAGTACATTTGCTTATCGACATACTGATAAGTGTAAGGCATCGACATATCGGTAAGCTTGTTTCAATTAGCCATTGGAATATTTAATGCACTATAACAGGAAGAATTGAATGGGATGATATGAATGCTCTACAATCTGACCAAAGAGAAGAGAAAGCTGATCCTTTAACGCAACATATCAACATTCTCTTATATTCTTGTTGTCTTTTGCATCCTAATTTGCTGATATTTAGAGATATTTGAAGTGTAGTGCTTATGAGTTATAACTTGCAAAGTATTGAGAGCTAAAACCACTACACCAATAATCCTTGAGATTGAATTTTGTGTTATGAGTTGTAATTTGTGTTAAGAGTTGTGAATGTGAAACTTGTGTAATCAAGTTTGTGTGTATAGCTCTTAGTGCTTTGATAGAGAAATCAATAGTGGTGTGAAATCCTCGGTTAGAGGCATTATGTGTCTGTAGAGAGTAGGGGATAGTTTGAACTCTACATTATATCCGAGCTTGAATTTTTCTATCCCGATCTCTTTTAATTTCTGCACTTATTATTGCTTTATTATTATCTTGATTATGCTCACCATTACTTTTAGTGCTTAATTTCCAAAAGAATTGTAATTTGTCCTTAATACTTAATGCACCCCCCTCTTAAGTTTAGCCTAGTGGTCTTTAGATCTTAGGGAGAGTTTGTTTGGGGCCATTGATATGGTGTTTGGTATCACAAATAGCCAAAAGTTATTAGAAATGTGTAATCAGGTGGGGGTGGGGGGGTGGTGTGGCTTATCAAGTAATTTAAATAGTAACTTGTCATCGAGTTTGGCAAATTGTTTATTGTATAAACTTTTGTAAATGCAACATTAAACCAAAAAATAAGTAATAAGTTAGTGTGCAGTTGAATGCATCTGGCAAGATTTATGATGTAATAATGCTTGTGTTCAGTAATGCCATTTTGTTAGGGTGTATGAGGATAAGATGATTGAATTTTTATTCCATATGTCTTTAAGAAATGAAGTGATGGTATAATTTACGTATTCACTAGCACCATCACTTTGAAAAGTTTTAACGTATGCAAAAAGGTAATTTTTAGTAAGGGACTTAAAATGTTTAAAATGAGAAAGAAATATCTTATTTATTATGCATAGAAAAAAATCCATGATTATTTGTGAGACTTATGCTTTTACAATTCAGCTTTAAGCGATTGATTTAAGGTGTTCACGAAGGTAGATCAATTAAGATGATATTTTACGAATAGGTTGCAAAAGTTAGTTATGGATGCCTTGTGGATCCGAATATAAAAATGTAATAAAATAATAGTATATAGCTAATAATAGTCAATTTTATTGTATTACATTATATTATATATGTTGAAAGAACGCTTTTGGTAATCAAAATTGACTAAACTTTAGAAATAAATTATTTAAACTATACAATTATAAAATGACATAAAATAACATGTAAGAGTAATATATGTACCTAAAGTGTAATTGCTATATACAAATCTATACTAAAAAAATAACTAAGGTAGCATAAATGAGTGATAATAGGCATAGCATAGTTATGAACAGGTGTTAGTGACAAAGAGTAATATAAGGACACATTGGTTTAGTGAAAAGTTGGGGTAGAAAATCCACATGAGTGAGAAGAACTTTCCATTTTTGTCTAAACAACCTAGAAAAATCAAAACCCTTTGCTTGCAAATTTCCTTGAGTCTTAGGTATTTAAAGAAAATAAAAGAAGTGAAAGAGAAAGTAGGAAAATATTCTAGAAAAATCAAAAGCGAATAACACAAGCTGAATGAAAGCATAGAGTGTGAGCTTTCAAGCGACTTAGGTATGAAACACCATTACAGTGTAGAAGAGGAACCACCGTTAGGTTGGGTTGATATAGTGGGGGAGGATGGTGGTAACCAGATGATTGAACTTTGGTGAGTGACTAAAATCCATTCGATTTTGTCCTATATTTCTAAAAATACTAATTTAAATCCAAAAATTTAAAGAAAAAAATTATTTTGAATTGTTTTTTTATCACATATTGAATAGAAGAAATCATAATAGTTTTGCTATGTAAACTAACTTAAAATAAAAACTAATCTTATAGCTATTATCGTAGATATAGTCCATACAAGGTATATACAACTTAACCAGCTTGAAGCATCCATTGTAATACCTGTTAATGATTAAACCTATAGTATAGTTTTACAAAATACATGTTCTATATAACTTGTTGTCCAATAACACAACAGTATTTATATAGACATTTCACACATAGAGTTATAATTTACAATTCGATAGTATCACAGGGGATCATCAAACCCTAAATTTTGCTTAGTGTCTTAAGGTGGATTCTCATGCGGTAGGTTCTTAAAATTATAACGGTACTTCTATACATGCAGTCTTTTCTATAGGATGTTTGGGAAACTAATCAACCATACTAGGGGGATAGTTTCTAGGGATATATGGAATACCTGGGGATACTTGATCAAAACCTGGAGGGTAATTCTTGTCTACTTCTACAATAGTGGAATATAGTATAGGAATCATTATAGATAAAACCTTGTTTTCTTGTAAGTACTTATTCTCATAGGTAGTTATGGCAGTATATTCATTATATGTAGGTCTTAATTTGTCCTTCATTATTTTCCAATTATCTTACATACTAAAAGACATTCTACGCTTATAATTGAAAATGATCTTATTGATGGTATAGAACATCCTCTAATTAGCCATATCTAATAATAACTTCTACATCCGAATCCTATACTTGATAGGTGTTTCATCCCCATCCTATTTAAAATGCCGCCATGTATGTAATAAACAATTCCTATGAATTTGAAATAATCAAGTTAAAGTTAATTTATAACCCTTTTTACAAAAGGCATACATAATTCGACTAGCTTGAAACATCCATTCTAATACCTGTTAATGATCAAACCTGTGGTATAGCTTTATAAAATACTTATTCTGTGTAACCTATTATTCAATAACACAATAGTACTTATATAAACATTTCACATGTTGAGTTATAATTTACGATTAGAGTTTACCAAAAGCATCCTAGGAAATTCCCAATTAGTTTTCTTAAAACTAAAAAAAAGAAGAAGTCAAAAGCCTAGATTTAGTGGATTCTCCATTCTTCACTTTTCCAGCCAATTGCACACTAACATGGGGGTAGTGGTATTTGAACATTTTAACTTTCACTCGTCACATGCAAAAGAGTTTTGGGGATGTAAGCACAACTAGCTCAACAAGTGGGATGGAGTCAGAAGAGTACCATACAATAAAAAATAATGTTATTATTTATAATGAAATGCAATGCAATCAATAACTTGAAACATCTTACAATGTTATCTAGTCCATTGTGAGGTTAGACAAATTGCATCCACTCCAACCAGGATTTAAGAGTTTTTCCATGACTTTAAATTAAACTAAACATATGCTTATACAATAGAGAATACCCTCCTCCCATTATCACCTTCGAACTACGACCCCTACCCTTGTCGTGACCTTCTCTCCTATCACTTAGTTCGACTAAGGATGAGGAAATGACCATTTCAACTATCTTCATCAAAAGGAGTTGGTATTTGGCTTAACACTTCTAATCGTTCTCTTAGCAGTTGTTATGCATGACTAGTTAAGTTAGTAGTCAGATCACTCTTAATTTTATTTAAGGGCGGCTAGACAAGTTTAGAACAATACAAAATGAAGTAATTATGTAAAACAATACGCCAAGGAGTTTAACTCTTGTAACAAAAAGAATACCAACCAAAATATGGTATGTACACAGACAACTAATTTACAATCACAATCAGAAGCACTTTTAAGCTTCCATATACTTTAACATTATATCTTAACAAGCGGTAAAGTCACGATCCTAACTTTTCTATCCTGACACTTACTATGGAAGACTTGTATCGTCAATGCTTTGTTTACTAAGAGACCTTATATATATACAAAACTTAGATTTAGTTTTCATAAGAGTTATGAAAACGTTAGGGTTTAATCTATTTATATTTCGCTAAACAGTTATATATATTTATATATCTAAATTATATTATTATTTTTTGTATATAAAGAAAATATTTTTATTATATAAGTTAAGTTATTAAGTATTGATAATATCTGTAATTATAATATTACATATAATATATCGTTTTAATCATATTGAAACGTACTTTTAGTAAGTCAATTTATGTTTTAATTACAATTAGGATATCGTAGTACATAAATTCTTGTAATATTATAGAGATATATGTTATATTACATAGGATTGTTTGATTTTAGTAAAAGTAGTGTCATTGGGTTCGTACGCTCCTAATTATACATATTATAGTTTTTATTTCAAGAGATAACTTCTCAAGGATATTTCAAGTTTTGGATAAACCTATGCGTGCCTATAATAAGTATTATTCTATTATACTCATTTTATGCAATTAAACTATATTTTATATAATTTGCTAATATAACTTGATAATATAGATATTATATAACCCTAATATATATATATATATATCATAACCCAGTCATAAAACTATTTATTTCATCAATTAATTAAATAAAAACCTATTTATTTCATCATTTCACCTTATTTTTAGCTTAAAAAGATACATTAAATATTAAACACACCCAAATTAAAAATTTGGCCACATAGCAATTAAATATATATCATATTTATTTTACATAAAATTTTTGAGCAGGAAACTACATAATTTATTATATTTATTTTGAAAGTCAAAATTTGGATGAATAGTAACTTTCTTAAGTAAGTACATAAAATAATCATAATTTTTCAAAAATAAAATTTCCATATGAAAATTTATCTAAAATAACCTAGACTGTAGGTAGATTGCTAGTTGTTGGAGTGGTGCAATAACAGATCAACATTTGGTTTGGGAACTACTATGACTTAGGTCTTGTTTTGTTTTTATATAATATTTCTAAATTATTTATAATTTTCTAGAATTTTTCCTCTCACTATCCTAGGTTTCAATTTACTAAAATAATGCTACTTTAATGTGAATTGCTATTTATAGGAGTTGGATTTGCAGTATACAATTTATTTGAAAATTTTTTATCCCTTAAGCAAGTAAGAGGTGTCCTAATTTGGGAGAAATTGCTTTTGAGTCATGCTAATAAATTGTTAGAGAGTGCTACGATTGATTCTAGATGACTCCAGTTGTTTTCTTGAGTTTTTAGATAAGTTTTGTTGGATTTTTAATTAAATTATTAGTAGTAATTATATTATGTTAATATTTTGTATATTTGTTATTATACGTGCATATATCCTATATATGTACCATGAGTAACGTGTACTTATAATCATATAATTATGTTTCTAATATATCTTTTATTTTTAAGTAATATTTTCTACTTATTTGTAAGAGTTTATCTCATATTATATATAATTATATAATTTAGTGTTAATTTACAATTATAATTATTATGTATACCTACTATACTCATAAAAATACGTTTATACTCATATAGTATATTATACTATATTATTTTTCCTTTTATAGCCTAATTAACAAATTTTTAAGTTATTGTCCATTTTAAGCTTGGTTTTAAAGGTTCGGATAATTTTTATATTATATTGAATGATCACATTTCTAAGATCAAAATTGGGATTTTGGGTTACTATTTTTTAAACCTAACTTTAGTGGGTCACTTCAATTAACTTTTTTATCTTAATCATAAAGTTTGAACTCAATTGATAAGTTTTTCTTGAGGGCCTAAAATTTGGGTACAGTTACCCTAAATGCGATTTTAGGGGCTTACATTTTCTACATAGTTTAAGAAAATATCAACTTATGAAAAATTTAAGTAGATAGTATTACTCTAAAAAAACCACTCAAAACCACATTAATTAGAAGTTATTTTAAATATCCTTATCAGTGTAGTTTTAAGTTCAAAATTTGTTTTGATTACTTACTAGCTTTGATTAGCACATGAGAATTGCCTTAAAATTTACTCCCATACTCGTGTCCTCAACCATGGTGAATGTTAGAAGTGCATTCTCATTTGTAGTTCACTTACTTAGCATTTTGGCGAACCTATTATGAACCAAGAATCATATTAAGTGTGATTTTCATTTGAAGTTGAGTCTAAAGGGAGCCTTTATTCGACTGGCATTACTAGGTAGGCACCTTCATTATCGACTTGTTCTTAGAACTTTGACAACTCACTGGTTTTCACTGTTTAATACTTTGTTTCGGGGGGGGTGGCGCACTGCTTAAAGGCCTACTAATCATATTTAAACATTTGAATTTGAAAGGTTGGGCATGAGTAGTTGAATAGCTACCAACTAGTAACTGTACGACCGCCCATTTCTCCCCATGTTCTACCCATGGAAAAATTCAAAAAGTACCATGCTTCTTAGATGGTTTAATTTCCTTCCATTACAATTATCAAATAAATGCTTATAAATATAGGATGTTAACCTCTGTAAGAACTCTTTAAACACTGTTTACTCACAAGCTCATTTACTTTTCACCTAAATACTTAAAACACATCTAACTTAGACATCAAAGTAACTAAGCCAAACTAGCCTCAGAACCCCTAAAGGCTTATTTTTTCTCTCTTGCATGATTATCAAGCATAACCACTTTTTAGCAACAATAATCGAACTACTATTTTGCATAATTTTGTTTATGAATTTTGTGATATATTAAGTAATATATAAAACTTTTAAAAAGCATTATAAATATATAGAAAAAGTTTAAAAAACTTTTAGCTAAGTACTTAGATGGGAATGGGAGTTGGAATTGCAGATTTGGAATAAAAATTATGGTAAATGTAATGGAATTTCACAAGTATGGTATTTAAACACCTAATACATTTTCTTTTGAGGTATTTTACCAACTTTTTGAGTTTTCACTGATAACTTAGGTCTAGATTCCATAATGGAACATAAAAAATTGCTAACATAACATGAAATTGGCCAAATATGTTGAAACTAAAAAATTTTTATGGCTACACATTTTAAGGATTTGCTTTGTTGCACATAAAAAAACATTTTAAAAGTTTTTGATCTCATGTTTACAATATAAGTTATTCCAATTTAATAATTTCTTTCTTCCTTTTAAATAATCAGTATTGCTATCAATAAAGTAATGATTTCAAATTTTCAATTTTCCGTCAAATCCATTCAATAATCATAAATGTGAAATAAATGATAAGGGAATTATTGTACTAAAACAAAATGAAAAATTTCTTCAATTACTTGGATGTATTTATAGACATTTATTTGCTTTTTAGAAGAAAGGATAGTAATTATTGCATTGAAAGTTATATCAAAGCATATTTTTTAGTCTAGTATATTTACATAATTATTACTTTTAACTGATTCCTACATCTTATTTATATAGATGATCAGTTTTATCTTTGGGATTACTAAAAAAAATCCTCAATGATAGGGCTCATAGAAACAATTTAGGTTTCATTATAACTATTCCTTTCTTTATTCCAGCAATATTAAGGATTTCTTTTTTTTCTTTTCTTTTTTTTTTTTTATATGGATCCAAACAATGCTTCTAAATACCTTCAAAACTAATGATCCTTCTATTCTTATTGTTGCCCTATTTGCAAAGTAACATCCTAATATATCAAAAACGATATTATGATACCCCTTGATTTCGAGCTTCTAATTTAAGGGTTAAATCAATGTTCTTCATATTGGGCCAAACTTTGCAAGATGAATAAGGTATTCAGTTGGACTAAATTATTCAAATAATTGAGATACTTTCCCTGATATGAAACATACGAATACAAAAGTCCAACATGCCTTAGGGGCACAAGAAGCAATTCACCCTAAAATCAAATGGGAATTCCCTATGACAAGAAGAATAAGGTATTCAGTTGAAGTTTATTTTCCTATTCCATCATTGTAGCAGATAAGCAATCAAAGATGAAGAATGAATGGTCAATGGGCTAAAAAATGAGCATGTCACTCATTTATAACATTTAGAGTTAGTACACTTCCATTACTTGGTAGCAAAAAAAAAAAAAAAATGAATAATCTTTTTTTTTTTTTAACAAAAGCATTGGTTTTTTATCCTTTAAGTTTCAAAAAGTGAAAATTTTGAGAATTTGTAGTATGAACTTTAGTCATCCTCAAGTTAAGAACTTCAATAATCTACTTAGGAAATTTCAAGAACCTTAGTTATCCTTTTGTTAGGAACTTTGAAATGTTAGTCGTCTTTTAGTATGAGGAAAATTTAGGAGCTTCGATAATCCTATGAAAGGATTATTCAAGGGCCTTTGTCATCATACTAAAAAGCTTAGACTATCCCAGAAATTTTGGGAACTTTAGTTATCCTGTGTTCCAAGAGTTTCAGCCTGCATTAAAAAATATCAGTTATCCTCAGGATTAAAATAAATAAATAAATAAAATAAAATAAAATAAAAATTTGCTATGCCTTCAAACCCTTATGTTTTCTTCTCTAAAAGATCAATCCTTTTGAGAAGTCAATTTTTCTTTTAAGAACATCAATTTTTTAGCATAGTGCATAATCTTATCCTTTTAGCCTATCCTTTCAAAATAGACTTCTTTAATCATTTGTTTTATCCTTTCAAGATAGACCTCCTAATCTTTTGCCCTATCTTTTCAAGATAGGACTTGTAATATTTTTCCCTATCCTTTCAATATAGGCCTTCTAATCTTTTATCATATTCTTTTAAAATAGGTACCTTAATTTTTTGACCTATCCTTTCAAGATAGCCCCCCTCATCATTTGCCTTATCCTTTCAAAATAGGCTCCATTTTGCCTTATCTTTTCAAGCTAGGATCTCCTATTCCTTTGCACCATCCTTTCTAGATAGGCTCCTTAACCTTTTGCCCTGTCCTTTCAAGATACGCCTCCTATTCCTTAAGCCTATTTTTTTTAGATAATTTTCCTATTCCTTAGCCTTAGCCTTATCCTTTTAAGATAAGCCCTCTAACCTTTGCTCCATCCTTTCATGATGAGCCACTTATTCTCTTTACCCTGTCCTTTCAAAACGGGCCTTTTATTCCTTTGCTCTATCCTTTCAAGATGGGCCTCCTATTTCTTTACCCCCTCCTTTTAAGACGAGTTGTTTATTCTTTGCATTAACCTTTTAAGTTGGTATCCTTTTTCAAAATGAAACACTGCTTAACTAACCATTCAAGTCAATAATTCTCATTTTATCAATTCAAGATAATATTCAACAAAAATGGGTATTTCATTTGTCTTTGTAGTGACTTTTAATCAAACTTCACTACAAAGAGAGGTGGCTATAGACATCTCATTTTTGCCATCCTTAGAATTTTGTTCTTTGTAGGTTATGTTTAAAAATAATAATAATAAAAATTAAATTAAATTAAAAAATGATAATAATAAAAGTGTTATACTCAAATTAGTTAGTCATTTAGGATCAAGTTAGATTGCAATACAATATATGTGTGACCAATTCAGTAAATTTATAGTCTTTTGAGCTTCATTAGAAAAATGCTATTTAAGAAAAGTCTAGTCACATATAAACAAATGAATGTGGACCTTGATCTAGTTTTGAATATTTTAACTGTACTAAAATAGTCTCGGGATTTATCAAATAGGCTATAGGTTGTAGTTAATTAAGTTGGGCTAAGTCCGGCCTAAGAAAGAAGCCCAAATAAAATATGAGATTTCTGGAAACTTAATCTTGAAAATAGATTGAATTAAATCTTAAATAAATCTAACAAATCTAAATTGGATATTATCGTATCCTTTGTAGATTGGATTTGTTAAAATCGAATCTTCATAACAAAAAAATCCAAAAGATTCAAATCCATGGTCTATAAATAGTGGACATTAGGTTGTGAAAAGATATGTTTCACAATTACATATTCACAACACTTCCCTAAACAATATTCACACACATCACACACACAACCCTTACACTAACACAACACATTCACTCACATAACTTACGAACAAACATCACATTCACTCATATCCATTGTCCTATACACCATAATAGTAGTTCGAGCATACACGAATAGTCTATTATTGAACAATTTACAGTATAGTACAATCTGACTCCATTATAGTACACACATCCAATATCACACACCACTGCAGTCTAAATCTAGCACTCTACAAGATCTATCCATGATTAGCCACATCCAGATTGAATTCAATGTATACGTACTACATGCATGACCCGATTGTAGTGATTTGACTCGTTTAGATAATTAGATAAATTGTTTTAGTTATTTATTTATTTATTTTTAATAACTTTATTTTACTCACTTGTTTTTTATAGTAAGCTATTTAATAATTTTAATATATGTCGTGCATTTTAATAAATTTGCTAATTTTTAGATAAATTGTATTTTTTAGATAAATTTAATGTTTTTAGTTAAAATTGCATTTTTTTAGATATAATTACATATTTTTTTAGATTCATATCTTTGTTAAAAATATGTATCTAAATTGTATCTTGAGTCTCTTTCATAAAATTGCATTTTTTTTTTAGATATAATTACATATCTTCACCGATATTCATATCTTTGATGAAGATGTGTATCTAAATCACATCTTTTAGAATGAATCGTATTTTTTAGACTAAATTGCATCTTTTAGATAAAATCGCAGCTTTTTCATAAAAATTGTATCTTTTTTTAAAATTATATTTTTAGATATAGATACATATCTTTTCTGAGATTTATATCTTTGGTAAAGATGTGTATCTAAATTGCATATCTCAATAGATTTATATAAATCTTGTATGTAAGGTTTTAGAAAAAATAAAATTTTGGCACATAGTGATTTTTTCTTAAAAAAAATATAAAAAATCTTAACTTGAGCCTTTTCATAAGATTTAGTTAGTTAAGTTTTTTAAAATAAATTTGTGTAGTTAGATTTTTAGTTTTCTTTTTAAATAATAAATTATAAAATAATGTAAATCTAACTCAATTTTCTCAAATTAAAAATAATTAGCTCACTAAATTTTTTTTCTTTTCAAATGGAATCGTGTTAGTTTAGTCTTGAAAAGCGAGTACGTAGACACTTTCGGGACAACTATGTAAAAATAATTTGTTTTGAAAATTCGTAATAAAAAATTAAAAAATTCATTTTGATTACACTTTTACATATCTTAACATTTTTAGAAAAATTATAAAAAATAAAAGCCCATTAGTTTTTTTTTTTTAAATTTTTACATGGTAACTTACTCTTAATAGTTTTAGTTTTGTTTATTTTATTTTTACATGGTAACTTCCCAAGATTTTTCTAGTTTAATTTTCTAAAAGTTATTTTATTAGAATATTTATAGATTAGTGGCTAATTTTACTTTTTATCAGTTTAATTGGTTGGTGACTCTAATTTTAAAAAATATATTTTAAAAACATTGTTATTAAGGGAATATTTTTTCTTAATTTTATGTTCAGTAATTTATATTAAGCGAGTTGGATTTAATATAGATTGAATTAAGGAAAACTAAAATATGGTTCGACAGTATGTTGTCGTACTGTGTTTGGCTCATTTAGCTCTAATAATGAGCTAAGGGATTAGTTTTCTAACCTCAGGTACTGAAGACTAAACTAAATAAAGTCATGGAGAGTTAAGGATGATCAAGAAAGTGAGAAGCCAATTTTGGAGTCCTTTTTAGTTATGGCCACTTCCATAGATTGTTGAGCTATATAACTTTTAGAGTTGAATCAATGTATCATCTAATGTTTTTCTAGTATATGTTGTATAAAGTATGATCTAGCCTCTAAATGAATTAATGTAAGATAGTCTTATGGATGTGATGTGTATATGAGTGCTTCAAAGGTTAGATTAAAGTACTATATGGTTCAGTTTAATACAAGTTGAGAGAAGTCAAGGCTTTATTGGAGGAGTTAATAGAATCCACTAAAGTTATTTGAGTTTGTAATGTAATACTTTATAAAGTGCTTATGATGTCAAGTATAACAACGGGAACTAGAGAACATTTTGGAGATCATAACTATCATTAGGCTAGCGTTAATATAGTTGATGTGTCATTGGTGTTGTAGTGTTAATTATGATTTATGAAGTTAGTTAATGTTTGCTAGTGGTGTGAGCGTTTCGTAAATGAAGCTTGATTTTCTATAGATGGAGTACAAGAGGATTTATATGAGGTATAGATTGATTGTGTATGTGATCTTTTAGTAGATGAACCTTGATTTTCAATAGATAAGTACAAGAGGATTTATATGAGGTACATATTGATTGTGTATGTGAAAGCATGTGTAGGTTGGAAAAAATAAAATAAAATCAATTAAGTAGCTGTATCTTTACTTTAAGGATATGTAGCCATGCATTTTACAAGTATGGTGTTTGAGAAATACTAGTAATTGAGTAAGTTAAGCACACCCCTATAAGTAAAGTTGTTAAACTTACGATTTTACCTAGAATTGTAAGTTAATTGATAGAATCAAAATATAGAAATATAAGTTTTTACAACCTATAGTAATCATACAAAACTTGAAATACATGATAGAAATTAAAAAAAATGAAGAAATGAAGTTCTTTTTTCATAAAAATCTCTTAATAATATATAATTTAGTATGTGTAGAAGAAGGACAAACAAATTCATAACTAAACATTTAACAACTATATTTGTAAGGTGAGGCATTACAGAAATCTTTGATTGAGAAAATTTCAAAAGATGGCAAGAAAGAAGTTTTTTCAATCCTTCATATTTATAATGTAGATTAGGTTCTTATGGAGTCTAAAACTAAAGCCAATACTGATGTCTGGACTCATTCCAACAAAGTTTGTAGACATATAATCATTAGTACATTATCTAGTGATTTATTTAATGTTTATTGCTCTTATAAGAAACTAAAGAAATATAGATCTCAATGATTGCCAAATATGCTACGGAAGATGTTGGCAAACAAAATTGTGATTGAGGACTTAAAGGTAAAAAATATTTCCTTTTTAAAAGAGTTTGTTGTAGGATTTCTCATTGAAAAATTACTAGACCCTTAGAGTGACTACAAGAACTAATTGAAGCATATACATAAGCATCTTCCATTTCAACATTTGATTACTCACATTATAACTAAAGATACTAGTTGCAAGGAGTTACAAGCTGTTAAAACAAAGGAAATCACTACAAAAGTAAATTTTACCCAAAACAAGGCATACAACAAAAGGTATGATAAGTTGGGTAGAAGTTATGCAAGAACTCTCATAGTTTAAGAGAAACAGTGTATGGAATCCAGTAGAGAGACTGAAAGACTAATAAATGATTGAAACAAAATGGATATTCAAGAATAAGCTTAATAAGAGTGGAACTAGAGTAAGATTAGTTGTAGGCTTGAAATAGAGAGAGTTATGCATTGGTAGCAAGATATAAAGCTATTAGACTCTTGATGGTCTATGCATGCTATGAAACTCCAAACTATTTCAAATGAATGTTAAAAGTGCATTCTTAATGGATATATTGAAGAAGAAGTATATTTTGAATAACTCCTATGATTTGAAGATTTATAACATGAAGATTGTGTATACAAGCTAGACAAAGTACTATATGGATTGAAGCAAGCACCGAGGGCATGGTATGAAAGATTAAGTGATTTGAAAGGATTCAATAGAGATAAAATCGATACAGCTCACTTTTCAAAATATTTTATAATGACATTTTAATAGTACAAATATAAGTTGATGACATAATTCTAAATGTACTAGTGAAGTATTGGTACAAGGCAGTAGTTAACCTTTTTATTTAAGTAACACCCTAAGAAAGAAGCACATTGTTTATGCTAAACATGCGTTCTTTCAATCCTACCTATCTTGCTTTACAATTTGAAAGTTGTCAATGCAAAGGTACCATCCAACCCTTTGCTATTAACATATTTTATGTACTCGCCATATTTCACCTGCTTGTAGATTGGAGGGCTCTCTTTAGAAAGCAACTCTGGAATCGACCTATAAATTTTTGAATCACTTCCAATCTGATATCGGGGTTTAAAGAAACTTGTGATTGAAATTCTTAGTCCTTCATGAGGTGCAAGAACCCTGTGGTTGGCACTGGTAAACTTGTCATTCAAAGTAAGCTACAACAGGACAACGCAAAAACAAAACATGGTCATTAAAATGATTGAAACAAGATGTGCTCAGGAGTAATATATTGCTTGGTACTTCATACTTGTAGAAGGTCTCTAATATTTACTATTAGAGCTATAAGAGAAGGGGCTACATCAACCCATTGATTTTTGTGGAGAACTTAGAGCCCTCGAATATTGTCTTGCAAAAGTATGGCCAGAACAACACCATCTAAATGATTAGTTGTACCAATAGCCAGTTCGGGCTTAGGACATGGCGAATAATAGTAGCTCATGACAATAAGTTCATTTACCATATAAGTGTCCTTGAGGTAGTTTGGTTTGAGGCCTAAAGCCTCTGAAAACATCTCCAAAATTATATGTGCCAACTTTCGAACTTGTTTCGATTATTCAACGAACACTTCCCTACATATGGGTATATCAAGTAGCTACCCTTAAAAAATTATGTGTTATGCATTCACAAGCTATATTGTTTTAGTAAGTTAACAGAAGTAAGGATGGTGATTCGTATTAATAAGGCATGCTTGTGTCTTATTTCGAATTGAATTTGTGTTAATGGTAAAAATACATAACATCAAATTGAGACAATAAGTCATTAGTTTACAATTACAATTCACCTTATTTGTGTCATAATCGTAGCTTATGTTGCATATCATGTTGGTTTGTATTTTCTCTCTTTGATTGAGCTTCTAATCATGTTGTATTTATGTTCGTATTATTGTATTGTATCAGAAATTGTGAGCCCTAAGCAGAATATAGATAATTGATTAAACAAAATTAAACATATGCACACTCAGGAAAATGTTTCTACTTATTCATTGTAGGTAATTCTTGAGGATCAATCGACTCCATATGATAAGCTAAATTGTCTCTCCAATTAGCAACCAGAGATCAAATCAGATTGAGGTTGGAGAAGTAGAAAACCTTCTTAGTCGAGTCATGCGTGTAAATCAATTCAACTAATGTTATATATCAAAGATACAAATACATGCTGAAATGTGAAAATAAACTTTTTATTAATAATAATCACAATATATCAATTTGTGAGGAAAAATGCATGGGAGTCATATCATTTGGTGAATGGAGGTTTCATGAGGGTTATTTAATAAAGAAATTAGAAGATTTTGAATAATTTTATAATGTTGGAGTAATTTTACAAGTTAGATTGAATTTGTGTACATTAGAGTACTTTTACGAACTTTAAGTAAAACTATGAATATTAAATGAATTTACAAGTTGTTTGATATTACAAATATTGTTAACAAATTTTTATATCCCTATATAGTTTGATTACAAATATGAGTAATAAATATTAAATGGATTTGATCTGTTTATATGTTGTGTTAATTTTTTCGTATCAAAACCCATTTATAATCATATTGCTCTTTCTGATTCACGAGCAATGTGCTGAATTGTTATTATTAAAGCTTATGAGAACCTTCTCTACTATTCTTTGATTTCTTAGATCCTCAGCAAGAAGATTGATCTAAAAGTATAAATTTATCGATATAATGAGATCTTTTAGATTTATCACCTAACACTCATTATGGATTGAGATGTCTCAATGAGGTCCATTAAGTTGATGGTTTAAGCAAATTGAGATATGATGACAATGCTTAAGTTCGAATTTAGGAAATTACCTTCTCATGTTCTTATTTTTCAATCACGCAATTTCTCTTCCTAGCAATTTACCTTTTTAAACTAGGTGTCCTTCTATTTGTTGACTATAGGAATGAGTGTGATGTAGAAATAAGTGTTTAATAATTGTATTATTTTATTTTTCTTTTTAATAAGAAACTCATCCAAATTTTATAAGGTAAGGTTGGTGGGTAGAATTTAAATACTTTTAGAAGATTTCTTTTTATCTTTATGTGTTGTTGTCGAATGTATATATTGGTTCACCATAATAATTAAAATTAAGTCCTTCAATTTATGTTTTGCTTCATGGTATCAGAGCTATTCAACCTTAAACCACTCAAATAAATTACAGGTGACAAATCCCAAAACTAAACAAAAACACCTAATTCAAGAGTACGATTTGGTATTCTCTTAGACAATGACCAAACTTTATAGGGTGTGGCTTCCAATAGATCAAAGAGTGGAATTTTTCCATAGGGGATCATTCACTCCAAATCACCCAACATAAATTAAATCATTAAATTTTTCATGACAACACCAATCAATGAAACTCCTATACCGTAGAAAAGGAAAGTAGGGTTATTTGATTGGAATTTGTCAAGCATCGATAGGGAAGTTTGAAAAGTATGCCACATGGTAAGCTGAAAATAGCATAGTGACGGTGTGGCTAGTTAACTGGATGGAACCAAAGATTGGGAGGCTATACTTACTTTCCAATGCAGATGTAACTAAGGAGATTTAGTACATGGTTCGCAAGATAATTTTGAGATAAAAACACGTCTCAATGCTCTGAACTCAAGATTAAGATAAGACTTAGGACCCAAGGTAATTTAACTATTACTGAGTATTATAATACTCTTATGGAGTTCCAGCAAGAAGTTGATTTGTACTATGATATAGATTGGAGTTGTAGATGATTTGAAATTTGTTAAGATGTAGGAAAAGGATTGAGTTTCTAAATTACTATAGGGACTTAATGTTGAGTTAGATGAAGGGAGAGGATGTCTTTTATGGAAAAAAATCATTTACTAACCTAAAGGAAGTGCTTGCTAAAGTTAGAAGGGGAGAAACCAAACGCATGTGATGGGCGTAGTTATCACATCAAAATAAGGGCTTTCAAACTTAGCATTAATAGTAAAGAAGGAAGCATTAGGTGATAAAGACAAACCACGACGTGACTTTTGCAAATGTTATTATTATATGTGAGAGACTTACTGGAAACTTAATGGCAAGCCAATGAAATCTTGAAAACAAAATGGTGATCTTTGAATTCCACAAGTTGCAAAAGCAACTAATCATCAAATCTGTGAATGGTATGAATCTTACCTCTAGTTAGATTGTCATATTAGAAACTCCTTTAGAATGTACAAAGTAAAAAAAAGGGAAAGAAAAGCTCGATGAAATAGTATAAATGGTTGCAATAGCATAAACAATTACAATATTATCTTCTTGTAGAATTAATATAAGTAGCAAGTGGATAATTGACACATATGCCATAGACCATATGTGCAACTGTTTAGACTGGTTTGAGGGGTTTTTCTTGATGTACATAAGAGTCAAGTAGCCAATGGTGATTATATCTATTCTTAAGGAAAAAGATTGGTGAAAATTAATGAGGCATTATTTATTCCAGATTTGCATTATAATTTAATATCCATCAATAAGATGACAAGAGATATGACTTGTGAAGTAATCTTTACTTCTTCTCATTGTATTTTTTAGGGCCAATCTTTGATGAGGATGATTACCAATGCTAAAGAAATGAATGGGCTTTATAATCTAGATAGTTGAGTTGAGTCTAGGTCTCTAGTGTCTATTCAAAGTAATAAAGAAGTCAAGTTATGGCACGAACGTTTGGGCCTTCAAATTTTCTTTATATCTATGTTTTGTATCAAAAGCTATTTGTCAATAAGAATGTTATTGTACTTAAATGTAAGCATCATGTTATTTCCAAGTTCATAAGAATGTTGTACCCTTAACCTTACAAATCTTTTAAACCTTTCCATTTTAATTCACAATGACATTTGGGGACCTTCTAGAGTCACTGCTTTGTTTGGATAAAAATGGTTCATCACCTTCATTGATGACCACTTAAGAATTTGTTGGTTATATCTATTAAAGAGAAATCAAAAGCATGCTTTGTATTCTAGAGATTTTCTAAATTAATCTTGAATGTTTTTCAAACCCAAATATAGCTTGTTAGATCTGATCATGTTAAGGAGTATTTCTCAAGGGAGTTTGACAACTACTTAAGTAATACTCCGTGATAGAACAGAGAAGTTGAAAGGAAAAACCGACTCTTACTTGAGACTGCTCACATGTAAACGATGACCAATTCAGTTCCCTATCATTGTCAAGGGGGAGCAATTTTGACTTCAGCATATGTAATTAATAAAATTCCCTATAAAGCTCTTAATTAACAAACTCCCCTATTTATATTCCTAAAGCACCTTTCTAATACACACATGTTCAATTCCTTAGCTCAAACAAATTTTGGTTGCATAGCTTACACTTCTATTCATTCCACAAATGGGCATAAACTTGATGGGAAGGCTTTTAAGTATATCTTTGTTGGATATTCGCCATTTCAAAAAGGGTACAAATGCAACCATCTACCCTAAAAAAGAGTTGTAATTGTGCTTCATAATAGAAAACATATATTGTATTGCCTTAAGAGAATAATATGTGATGATTTGTGTATATATATATATTGAGATGGCCCTATAACCTTAGAATATGATTAAAATACTATTCTACACTTACATACTGTTATTTCTATATTTGTACATTAATATACCTCCCCAAACTCAAGGTACAACAATCAGCGTAAAATTGGCACAATGATTATCAAATACTATCATGGAGAGGTTCTTAGTAAGGATGTTAACTTGTTGGTGTTGCGTAGGAATGTATTGAATTAGAACCTGACAAGTCATAACCATTTCTTGTACAAAATGATAATCGATGTCTACATGTTGGATAGGGTTGTGAGATAGTAATAGCACCAAGATTGTCACAATATAATATGAGAGGTTGCTAAACAGTAATTCCTGCTTCACTTGCAAGATGGTATACTTAAGTAAACTTAGCAACCACATAAGCTAAAGTAGAATTTCAGCTTCTATTAAGCTAGGGAGCTAATAGGTTGTTTCTTGGACTGTTAAGAGATGATATTATAGCCAGGAAATATTACATACCCATTAGTGGAGTGATGGTTGTCTAAGCAATTGATCTCATTAGCATTAACAAATGTAGTCAAGGAGAGGTTAGATGTTTGTGTAATAAGCAAGCTAATAGTGATAGCACCATATAGGTGTGTAAGAATACATTTGGCTTCTTACATATGATGGATATTTGATTAATGCATATATTGGCTCAATTGGTTAACTGTAGAATTGATAGCTTGCCAAGTGATTGTTAGGTATTACAGTATACCCATAATTTCACAATAGGTGGTGTAGATGGGCAAGAGAGGTAAACCATGGGCAGTTAGGTAGCTATAGGGGGATAAAGGTATTTTAATTAGTTTGGATCGATGCATGTTGTGACATTTAAGGAGATCCATGGTAAATTAGGATGGACTTATATGTATACCCTAAGGAGTGCGGCTAACGTGAAAACCGAGGAAGAAATGAAGATTGATAGGATCTTCATAGAAAACTGTTTGGACAAAGTGGAGATGGAACGAAAGAGGAGTAGAGTGTTATTCCCAGTAAAGATAATGTCATTGACATATTATAAGGGGATAAGTGTGTCATGATCACAAAAATAAAGAAATATTGATGTGTTAGCCTTGCTTTGTCTAAACCCAATCTATATAAGGAAGATGCTAAACCTAGAAAACCAAGTGCATGGTGCTTCTTTAACACCGTAAAGGGATTTTAAAAGCTTGCGAACATGATTGGGATAACATGGATAAACAAACACTAGGGGTTGTTTCATGAAAATAGTTTCACTAAGATGACCATCAACGAAGGCATTTTCAACATCAAGTTGATAGATGACTCAATGAGAAGAGACTACATAAGAAAGAATAAGCAGTTTGGTGATGGGTTCGGCGGCTAGGCTAAGTGTTTCTGTGTCGTTGAGGCCCTTCCTTTGTGAATAACCTTGGCAACAGATCAGCCTTTATACTGTTCAATCTTTCCCTTGGCATTATACTTAATGTGGAATTCCCATGTGCTGCTAACAACGTTGTGGGTAAGTTATGGTGGTATTAATATCTAAGTTTTATTTCTAAGAAGAGAATCAAATTCTTCCCTTATTGTAGTAAACCAGGTAAGGTGTCATAAGGCTTTAGTATAGTGTTTGAGTTCAAAGTAAGTAGCTTGTGTGTTGAGGTTAAGAATCGTTTTGGTTTTGTTTATACCAAATCATAAACATATGATCATGTGATGAGAAGAGGTAGGGAGAGATAGTTATTGTAGAGTAGGGGCAGGATTTTTGAGGTGTGTTCTGTGATAGACTTGAGTGATGGGAGAGCTTATAAGGTAGGGATGAGAGGAGGAAGTAGGTGGAAGGGTCGAGGTGGTGGAAATAGGTGTTGGTAGTCATGAAGATGGGACTAATGTGCTAGTATAGGATTTAAGGTAAGCTAGCATTGATGTTAAGTGTTGTGGTAGGCCAAAAGTAGTAATGCTAAGCGGTGTGATTGTGTAATGGAGGGATGGAGTAATTTGTTGCTTTGATGGGTTATCCTTAGATGATGTAGTGAGGGTTAAGTAATAAATATAATGGTGTTGATAGTCATTAGGATGGGACCGATGTGCTAGTATAAGATTTAAGGTAAGCTAGCATTGATGTTAAGTGTTGTGGTAGGTCGAAAGTAGCAATGCTAAGCGGTGTGATTGTGTAACGGAGGGATGGAGTAATTTGTTGCTTCGGTAGGTTATCCGTAGATGATGTAGTGAGGGTTAAGTAATAAATATAATGGTTTACAACACATCTACAAATTTAAGCTTTTTGATCAGATGCTTGTAATACCAGTCCTAATATGGTATCAAAGTAGAAGGTCTTGGGTTCAAACCTTTGTGTTGTCACTTAACCACATTTAATCAAATCATCCACTTATTATGTCATGACCCCAATGAGAGCTTAGTAGAATTGCTTAAAATTTTCATATTGCATGTATACACATGATATGAAAACAACTTTGTAAGTTAAAGATCGCAAGACTCTAGATGATTAGTTGCTAAGGTTTTTAATTTTTAATTAATTAACTTACTATAAAATATAAGTGACTATGGATATTTGATATTCCACGTTCCATTAAAACTATAGTGAATTGGTATCCCTTATCAAATACTAAGATAAGGTAAAACAACTTGATAATTTACAAGAAATACTATATTATACATAATCCAATCATACAAATATTTTCTACATAAATTGTTTCTATACCAACTATCTACATTTCAATCAACTCTAACATTATCAAACTTATCTTTAGTTTGTACTCTGCTATTATGATTTTCCCCAATCCCTACTTAAAAGAACTTGCAAAAGAAACTATAAGGAAATGAGTAAACTATAACTTAGTGAGTTTGTTCTTCACTATTACCTTTTAAGTAAGTTATCAAAATCAACTAAACTTTAGAAATAAATTATTTAAACTAGAAAATTATAAAATGATATAAAATAATATGTAAGAGAAATATATGCACCTGGAGTATAATTTCTATATACAAATATATAGTCAAAATTACCTAAAATACCAAAAAATATATTAAATTAGCTAAAAGTTAATAGGAAAAATTAATGTAGATCGTAGCTAAGAACAGATAAGGTCGGTCGTAGGGATGCGTTTAAGTTTGTCAAAAGCTTGAAATGAGTAATGGGGAAAGGTGTGAAAGAACAAATGATGAATGAAAAGTAAGCAAAAACCTACGAATAGCTCTAATAGATATGATGCATCAATAGAACTTTCGAGGACTCACTTCATAACTTGATATGATACATTAATTGGTTCGGTAAGGTTACTCACTACTTAGCCTTGCTTAAGGGTTAGGATAAGAGTGAGATGAGAGTAAACAAACATAGTGTTTATGCAAGGAAGAATATCCAGTATGTTAATGGTAATCTAATGTTTTTAGCTATAAGTACAAGGAATATTTATACTTGAGAATTTAAGGCAACATGCTTAAAAGGGGGGAAGGGGGGGGGGATGGGTGGGGTAGGTGGGAAAGGCATTTCCTAAGGAAGTAATATAGATACAAAAGGGTAAAAATGAATAATTAAGGAAAACAATCATTAGTTTTAGTAAATTCTACAGATGATTCTGTACACGTGGCGATGCTGTATTAGTGAGGCCGTTGGAACATGTAGATAAAAAGGTATGGTCAAATGGCTTGTTCGAGCAGGGGTGGCATTATTAATCCAATCTCTCTCTCTCTTTCAGCATATCGACAAGGGTGAAGCCAAGTAAGTAATTGGTCAAGCATAAGTGAATGGGGATTAGCTACTATCTCAGCCTTTCACTTCTTGGCATAATATCTACGAGAAATAGGGAGTCATTCGACTTTGCATGTAAAATGGGTCGACAAGAGATACTTAGCCTTGGTAAGAGTCTGCTAGAGTAGGAGAATTTACCGTGCTGGGCCTTCCTATCTTTAGGCTTGGCTATGGGTCAAAGGCCTAATAAGTTGATTCCTATCATTCCCCCCAGTTTGATTTAGATTTGAGATCAAATTCGACTGGTCTTTGATCAACTCTCCATTAGGGTGATAGGGACTAAGGTTAGTAATATTAAAGGTATTAGAGACCCCATAGTCCTCTAGCAACTCCAATCTATAGGCATTATCATTGATCTTTTGGAGGATTCTGAAAGGTCCTTCAACCCTTAGAGATAGTTTGTTCCTTTTCTTGTTCAAAAACCTCTGCTTACTAAGGTGCAGCCATACCATGTCTCTTAGCTAAAAATGTTTGGCTCTCTTGCCCTTAGTCTTCTCTCACATACGTCGAGCGACTTGGTCAATGTACTGAGTGACTTTGTCATAGATGTGCTAAAGGGATTGTTCTCTAGCTCTTACGTTAGGGTCCTTTTGCATGGGCATTGTTGTAGGATTGTGATTGGGGGGCAACTCGAGATTAAAACCATAGACCACTTCGAAGGGAGTCTGCTTAGTGCTATCATGCACTATTTGATTATAAGTGAATTCAACTACTGGCATGCAAACGTTCTAATCAGCAAAGTTCTTGCCCACTGTAGCTCGGAGTAGTGATCCCAAAGTGGGGTTAACCACCTTTATTTGGCTATTAGTTTAGTGGTGATAGGAAGTACTGAATATTAGTTTGGTCCCCATCCGACACCATAAGGTCCTTTACAAATGGCTTAAGAACTTCGAGTCTCTATCGGAGACTACACTTTTCGGCACTTCGTATAACCGTACAATCTCCTGCAAGAAAAGACAAACAATAGCCAAAGCATCGTTAGTCTTGGTACGAGGCACGACGTGTGCCATCTTACTAAACTTATCCATGACAACCATTATAGAGTCTTTGCCTTGGATGGTTCTAGTAATCCGAGGACAAAGTCCATGCTTAATTTAGTCCATGGTTTCATCTGAATTGGCAGAGGCATTGCTTTCCCTTGCTTGACATGGCACTTAGCCCTCTTGCATATGGCACAACTTTCAATAACTCGGCATACGTCTCACCTCATTCTCGGCCAAAAGAAATGGCCCTTCAATAGTTCACAAGTTCTTCTCTCCCTAAAATGCCCAGAGAGTCCACCATTATGGGCTTCTTTGATGATCAATTCCCTTAGCGAACAAGTTTGCATGCATAATTTTCCTTCTCGGAACAAGTATCCTTCCTCCACAGGATATTTGTCCACTATCCTCTTATCGACACATCGCGCAAGTATGGGTCCAAAGTGTGGATCTTTAGAATATTGCTCCTTGATACTTACAAACCCAAACAGCCTAATTTGCAATTCTCTTAAAAGTGTATGCCTCCTCAAAAGAGCATCTATAACTACGTTGCTCTTTCTTTGCTTATATTTTATAAAAAAAATTGAATCCTTCAAGGAATTTAACCCATCTCACCTATTGCTTCGATAACTTGGTTTGACTTCGGAGGTACCTCAACAACTTATGGTTAGTATATATGAAAAATTCTCTCAACAATAAATAGTGCTATCATACTTACAGTGCTCAAATCAATGCCAAGAGTTCCTTATTATACACGGAGTAATTTAACTAAGGTCCTTTGAGCTTCTCACTATAGAAGGCAATTGGTCGGCCTTCTTGCATCAGGACAGTGCCTATTATAATGCCTAATGTGTCATATTCTAGCTCAAATATTTTCTCAAAGTCAGGTAAAACTAACAACAAGGTGGAGGTCAATCATTCCTTTATCTTGGCAAAGCTCCTCTCCTCCTTTTCTCCTTATCGAAAGTTAATGTTTTTCCTTGTTAGCTTAGTAAGTAGTACCGTAAGGGTATTGAAATTCTTGATGAATCTTCTATAGAACGAAGCTAATCCATGGAAACTTCTTACGTCAACACAAGTAGTAGGAGTTAACCACTTGAAGATTGCTCAAATCTTCTTTTCGTTTACTCATAAGCCTCTTCCACTTACTATATAGCCTAAGAATATCACTTCCTCTTGGCAAAAACAACACTTTTGAGGTTGCTAAATAGTCACTCGGCACGAAGGACATTCAATATGGTATGGAGAGTTTCACAATGACTTAGCATGTCAGCATTATAGACAAGGATGTTGTCAAAGTACACCACGACACACTTCCTTATCAGATGTCTCAACACATGGCTCATCAATCTCATGAAAATGGTCGGGGCATTTGACAATCCAAAGGGCATGACCATCTATTCGTAAAGTTCATGTCGAGTTTTGAATGCAGTTTTCCACTCGTCTCCTGGTCTCATGCGGATTTGATGGTAGTCAGACTTCAGATCAGTCTTGTTGAAGACCATAGCTCCATTTAGCTCATCCTCTAACCTTGGGATAGGATACCTATACTTGATCGTAATTTTGTTCATGGCTCAACTATCTACACACATCTGCCAACTTCCATCATTTTTTGACACTAGAAGCACTGGTACAGCACAAGGGCTAAGACTCTCCTTAACATACCCTCTCTCTAGTAACTCTTTGACTTGATGTTGGAGCTCAACAGCCTGTTTGGAGCTTATTTGATAGGCAGGCTTATTTAGCAGGGTAGTGCCAGGTACTAAGTCAATGCAATGTTCTATGCCTTGTAGCGAGGGCAATGCTTCAAGTAACTCTTCTGGGAATAGGTTGGCATACTCATCTAGCAACTCCTTAATCTCCTAGGGTAGTTTACCCTACTCCTTCAACTGTAATAATTGCTTAACCAACATAAGGGTCGGCTCGTCAACATCGACGGCTTCATGGAATTCGACTCTATACATCATTAGAGCCTTCTTCGATCCTCGAGTAAGCTTAGTTTGTAGTTTGTTAACTTCACTTGATAGCATTGGGTTCAATATGATCTTCTAGCCATCCTTTTCGAACATGTACATTTTCTTGTAGCCGTCATGGATAACTCTCCTATCAAACAGCCATAGTTGGCTAAGTAACATGTGTGAGGTACACATGAGTAGCACATCGCAGAGAATCTCATCAGAATAGTTTTTAATTGTGATCGGTAGTAGTACTTATTGAGTGATATGTAGTGCTCCCTTATCACTTAGCTAATGCAACTTGTACAGCTTAGGGTATGTAATGGTCGGCAACTTCAACTGCATAACCATTTTAGCTGATGTCACATTGGTACAACTTTCGCTATCATCAATTAACGCTCGCACCTAGTCATTCACTTTATAGATGGTATGAAACAAGTTCTCCCTCTACTCCTCCTCTCGTAAGGGTTCTAAGTTCATGGCGCGTTGGACAACTAGGACTAATTAATCCAAGTCCTCGGCAAATACGTGCTCTTCAATGAGTTCTTTCTCGGCATCTTCTTTTATGGTAGTGATCTCTTCCCCTTCGGGTTCCTCATCTTTAATCTCTACTTCTAACTTCAGGACATCTCCCTTAATGACCATAATCCTTCGGTTTAAGCACCGAGTAGCCATATGTCCAAACCTTTAGCACTGGAAGCATTTGATGTAGCTCGTCTTCTTACCAAATCCATGTCCTTTCTCATAAGTTCTGGTCGGTATGTTACTGACAAGTTAGCCCTTTTGCTTGGTTTAGACATCCACCTTTCAAATTGGCTCGGTACTTGACTGAGCTTAGTGACTTCCCTATTTAGGTTGGCTAATCGGCATTTTAGTTAGCACTCGGATTCTTCTCTACCTCTTTACTTATTGGGCTATCCAATGGCTTCATCCATTATGGTAAATTGTTGGAGCTCTACAATATCCTACATATCACCTGTCAATCCCATGAGAAAACTAGATGTGGTTCACATTATGGGTTCCTCCACTCCACATCGGATCATGAGCATCTGGAATTCCTGAACATACTCGTCAATTGTTCGGCTTCCTTGTTTCAGCTCTTAAAGCTAGGTAAATGTGTCTTGTAGATAAGTTTCTAGCATAAACCTGTTTTTGAGTATTCTCTTCATCTCGAGCCAAACCCTCTTACCTCCATATAGCTTGGAAATTCTTTCACCACATCTGGGCATATCTAAAGAACTCAACAGTAGTAGTTCTTACTTTCTCGTAATTCTCATACTGATAATAATAAAAAACATGCTCTACTTTCTCGTCCAATTATAAGTATTCATCAACACTTCCAAACCCATTGAAACTTATAATCCGAAGCTTCACATGGTCAGAGGCTTTGGGTAATCACACTCGCTCCTCTTCTTCATAATACTCTCCCTCATCTTCTTCTTCCAAATTCTCCTTCTTACTTATCCGCCTACTCCTCTACCTTGAACTTATCAAGTTGGGTTCTAACCTCTAGCAACTTTTGGGCTGTTTTATGCAGCCTCAGTAGGTCGACAAAACAATGCATGAATAGCTCAAGTCAAACCCATCAATATGTTAGCTACTTCATCAAGTCTCTCATAAGTGCTTCTGGGGTTCCCTGAGACTGTCGTCCAAAGTGAACAACTCCACTATCATCTCTAGCATCAATGTTCACACTTAGGTTTGATCATTTTCTCCACAGATTCAAGGCTCAAACTTCTTCAAATAGGTGATGTAGCAAACGCTTCCACAAATTAGAAAAAGTAATAGCTAACAAATACAACAATCAAACGATACAATAACTTGCTCTGTTTCATACATGTAAAACAGAGTATAAACAGAACTTTGAAAACAAACTACAACTCAAATAAAACCTCTGCTCTATTAAGATGATGCAAACTGTAGCTAAGAACAAACAAAGCCAGTCATAGGGATGGGTCCAAGCTTGCTAAAAGCTTAAAATGAGTAATGGGGAAAGGTACAAAAGAACAAATGTTGAATGAAAAGTAAGCAAAAACCCATGAACAGCTCTAATGGATATGACATACGAACGGAACTTCCGATGAATTACAGCACAACTCAATATAACATACAAATTGGTTTGGTGAGGTACTTGCCACCTAGCCTTGCTTAAGGGCTAGGATAAGAGTGAGATGAGAGTAAATAAACACAGTGTTTATGTAAGGAAAAATATCTAGTATGTTAATAGTAATTTGATGTTTTTAGTTACAAGTATAAGGGGTATTTATACCTAAGAATTTAGGGTAACGTGCTTAAAAGGAAAAAGACAAAAAGGGCATTTCCTAAGAAAGTAATGTACAAGATATAAAAGAGTAAAAATGAATAATCTAAGAAAAACGATCATTAGTTGTAGCAGATTTTACAAATGGTTTTGTATATGTGATAATGCTGTATTGGTGAGGCCATTGGAAGATGTTGACAGAAAGGTATGGTTAGATGGCTTGTCCAAGTAAGGGTAGCATATCCGAGCAGGAGTGGCTTCGTTAATCTGGTCTCTCTCTCTTGGCATATCGAAAAGAGTGATGTCAAGTAAGTAATTGGTTAAGCATGAGTAAGTGAAGATTGGCTACTGTTTCGACCTTCCACTTCTTGGCACATTATCTACGAGAAATAGGGAGTCATTCAACTCGGCATGCAAAATAGGTTAGCAACGAGAAGAGAATCTACCATACCAAGCCTTCCAGTCCTCAGGTTCGGTTGCGGGTCAAAGGCCTAGTAACCTAATTCCTATCAGAAAATGGCAAAAAAAGTTGTAAAAAAGTAATTAAGGAATTATGAATGAGTGACAATAGGCATGCCATGGATATGGAAAAGTGTTAGTGACAAAGATTAATATAAGGACACCTTGGTTTAGTAAAAAGTTGGGGTAGAAAATGAGTGAGAAAAACATTCCATTTCATTCTAAACAACTTAGAAAAATCAAAACCTTATGCCTACAAGTTTCCTTTAGTCTTAAGCATTTAAGGAAAATAAAAGAAGTGAAAGAGAAAGTAGGAAATTATTATAAAAAAATCAAAAGTGAATATGCAAACTGAGTGAAAGTGCAGAGTGTAAGCTTTCAAACAACTTGGGTGTGAAACAACACCACAGTATGAAAGAGGAGCTACTGCTAAGTTGGGTTGTTATAGTAGGGGAGGATGGTGGTGGTTAGACTATTAAACTCTAATGAATGATTAAAATTCATCCAATTTTCCCTTGTTTTCTAAAAATATTAATTTAAGTCCAAAAATTTTGAAAAAAAATTATTCTGAATCATTTTTGTATGTATAGTTTAAGAAAAAATTCTGGTATGAAAATTTTAAGTAGATATGTACCACCCTTAAGAAACCATTCAAAATCGTGTCTATTTTGAAGTTGCTTTAAATAACCTTATTAACGTAGTTTTAGGCTCAAATACTTTTTTTAGAATATCACCATATTATATAAAGAGATGTTATGAAGAGATTTCATCCATAATTATTTTTTTTAACTTTTATGAATCTTATAGTCTTTTAATAATGGAAAAGTGCCATTTTTCAAAATATAATTTAATTAATTTTTAGGAAAATAATTTGTACTCATTTTGGAACAAATTTGTAGTGTAATTTTTCTAAGTTTAATAACCTAGAGTGAAATGATATGAGTGAAGTGGCAGGCATCTTACAAATGATGATTTTGGAGTGGAATTATTAAGTAAAAAGTGTATATGAGAAAAAGGATTAAGGTGTTATTGTGTAATAAGACTAATGAAGGATTGACTTAGAATATTGTAGTGAGTTATGAAGTGGAAATAGGGTACGCAAGTGGATGATTTATTATAAATATGCAAAAATTAAACTTGCTCAGAGGGTTTGTCAAAGGGTTGATTTGTTAAGGGAAAACTTAATCTTAGGGTTAAAACCTTGTTCAAAAGGTTGTTTGGTAAGAAAAACCTAATCAAAACAAAGTCAGAAACTTACTTAAAGGGTTAGCTAGTGAAAGAAGCTCAACTATAACGGCAAGCTAGTAAAGACCATAAGGCCTCCTTGGAAAACCTTAAAATACTCCTACAAAAGAAAAACAAAAATAACCGCTCCAATTCGTTCCCTAGACTTCATAACTTCACTCCCTAACCTGTCAGAACTAACTTGAGGACAATTGTAACGAGGAATCTTCTAATGCTACTCTATACTTACAAAACAATTTATAGGGATGTGAGCTTAACTAGCTTTGTAAGAGGGGATGGAGTTATAAGAATGCATTACAAATATGGTTGTTTAATCATTAGTTAAATGAAAATACAATAGACAAATGATAAAGCATCATACAATGTTTGACTAGTTCATTATGAAGTTAAAGTAATTACATCCACTTTAACTTGGATTTCGAGGAGTTTCAACGCGACACTATTAGACTAAATTTAGGCTTGTGTAATGGAGAATACCCTTTTCCCTAGATAACATTTGAACTACGATTCCTAACCTTGTTATGACTCCCTCTCTTGTCACTTAAGTATGCTAAGGGTGGGAAAATGACCATTTTTGTTATCTTCGTTGAAATGTTGGTATTTAGTCTAGCAACTTAATCATTACTCCTATTAGGTTATCGTAAATGTCATGTTAGGTATTTAATTAGTTTAAGATTAATCTGGTTTATCAAGTGATCAATTAAGCTCATATACGCATGATAACATGTATATTTAAGTAGAAAGCAACACTCAGAGTTCAACTCTCATTTCATCAATTAGTATCTCAAGCATAAACATAGCACTCACACATATAAACTAATTACAACTACAAATAACATTCTTATTCCTCAAATATCTTGACATGATACTTCAATATGCCACTATGTGTAGATCCCAACTTACCTGTACTTACTAGCACCATACTCTTGACAAGTGCATCCTTGTTCTTCAATTATCCCTAGAAATACATAATAAATTAGTTTTCAAACCTTCATTCTTTAATCATTAATTAGTTTTATATGTTTGTGGTTGTTTAATTGTAAATTTCAGAAGTTAATTTCACTTAAAAATCATTATTTCTTAACCGATTAATGAATTTTACAAATTACCCTAACCATATAAATTCTTTAAGCTATCATCTAAGTAGATTTATAGTGGTTTTCTTTAGTCTAAAATCCTCTAAGTTTGGTTTTGAGTAGTTTTATAGAACTTTTCTTTAGTCCAAAAATCCTTTGAGTTTCTCTCTAAGCTATTCAAGGCTTATTTATTATTTTCATTTTATCCTTTGAGCTTCTTTAAGTTAAACTCCCCATTTAAAAATCCTCTGACCTTGTTATCCATATAAGTTTTAATGATATTGTCCTCTAACTAATACTTTGCTTCACCTGTTTTCATGTTTACTTAAGAATTTTTGCCTCTGACTTACTCTCTCAACATCAATTTAGCACTTTGTTCATTATCAAAAGCCTTTGAATCATCCTTTGCTTTTTAACAATATCCTAAACTTAGTTTAGTTACTAACTTTCTTCCAATTTACAAGTATGAAATTAGTTTTTAAACAACAAGTACCACTTTAAATAACCTTCCTTAACTTCATTTCTTCTCAATTCCCATCATAATTAATCAATTGTTTCAAATACACTAGATTAGTTAAATACTAACTTTCATATTTAAGGCCAGTTACCCACTTCCTTTAACTCTTTATTGCATCAATCAATCCCAATCACTCCAGAATAGTTTCTATAGACAAAATATGATTCAAACTCAGTAGCTAAGTGGAATTATACAAGGAAACACAACATTCTTCACTAAAATACCATTTTAAGCTCAAAAATCAAATAAAAATATGAAAACAAATATCACAAAAAAATTAGCATAATAGTTTAGCATTAACTTAGAATAGTTTGTAGAAAAACTTGGAGATAAAAACTACATCTTTTACCTAATTTATTTCAACTTAAAAAATTATCTGATTTCATCTTTTTCTTAGCGACAAATATATTGGCTACTAAATTTATACAAATTGATATTTTTTTTCTAGATTTTATACACAAAAATATGTAAGAAAGATTTTTTAAATAATTTTCTAGACATATTTAATATTTTTAATAATTTTTACAAAATTGGACAAGAATGGACACCAATCAGAAATTGGAGCTCTAGTCACTAGGGGTTGCTCTCCCCTTGTTGACAGTACTAAGTGGTTGTTATGGCTCTTGGTAGTGGTGGTGGTTATGCTGCAACAACTCCACAACCTACAGTACCTTCTAATGGTCAGATTGCACTTATTTTGTGTTTAATTTTTCCAAATTTGTTTCATTAATCTTCAAATTCCCCATTGAATTTTTTTAAACAGTACTTGCATGTATAATCCAGTAAAGAGGTTTCTAGATTTTTTTTAGTGGTTTAGCTGATGAATAATGATTTTCTTCTCCCTCCTACAAGCATTTTCTCTTAAATATTCCTCACTTTGTTTGCATGATAATGAGTTTCAAAACTCTAACAATTGTCAATTGTTTCCACACACCTACTTTACTAAGTTACCAACTATTCCATGATTTTTATTTATTTATTTTTATCAATTTTCTTAAGTTATTTTTAGCCTAAATTGCTTATATTAAGGTATTTTTAATAAATACAGGTATAGATACATACTTAAAAATTACACATGATGCATATGTACAAATGATATATGTTATTTTATAAAATAGTAAATAATACGAAATATAATTAAATTGTATTATTTTAGCTATATTATAATTATTTTAATATATTTTTAATATCCATGGCCATGGGTTCTCTTGACTAATATCTTAAAGCTATACGTAAAATTTTAGGTCAATTGGGTTAGTTATACCGATATCTTAAATTTACTCATTCCATTGTTATTTGTCAAATACAAGGCTCATATGGATTTCCCATATGCTACTAACAACATTGTGGGTAGGGTACGGTGGTACCAATATCTAAGTTTTGTTTCTAAGAAGAGAATCAAATTCTTCTGTTGTTATAGCAAACCAAGCATAGTATCTTAGGGCTTTAGTGTAGAG
This sequence comes from Lumnitzera littorea, assembly GCA_024138015.1. Lineage (NCBI taxonomy): Eukaryota > Viridiplantae > Streptophyta > Magnoliopsida > Myrtales > Combretaceae > Lumnitzera > Lumnitzera littorea. Next base: position 100,615,337 of record JAMXBB010000004.1, on the reverse strand, counting down.
TTTGGGTTTAGAGTAAGTAGCTTGTATGTTGAGGTTGAGAGTCGTTTTGGGTTTGTCTACACCAAATCTTAAACATGTGATCATGTAATGAGAAGAGGTAGGGAGAGACAGTTGTTATGGAGTAGGGTTGGGCTTTTTAAGGCGTGTTCTATGATAGACTTGAGTGATGCGAGAGTATGTAATGCGAGGAGGAAAGAAGGAATAGGTAAGAGTGTCGAGGTGGTGGAAATAGATGTCGGTAATCATGAAGATCAGACCGAAGTGTTAGTATGGGTTTAGGGGAAGCATACATTGATGTTAAGGGTTGTGGTAAGCTAGAAGTAGCAGTGTTTGGCAATATGATTGTGTAAGAGAGGGATGGAGCAATTGGTTGCTATGACAAGTTATCCTTAGATGATGTAATAAGGGTTAAGTAATAAATATAATGGTTCACACCACATCTACAAATTTAAGCTTTTGGATCAAATGGTTGTAATACTAGTCATAACATGGTATCAAAGTAGGAGGTCTTAGGTTCAAACCTCTACATTGTTTCTTAACCCCATTTAATCAACTTGTCTACTTATTGGGCCTTAGTCAAAATCTAGCCCACAAGTAAGGGAGATTGTTAAGTAATATATATAATGGTCCATACCACATTTACAAACCTAGACTTTTGAATAAGATGATTTAGTACCGGTCATAACAACAGGTGTATGGGAAAAATGGATTCAAGGTAAGGTACATGATGACTAATATAAATGCATCTTAAGGAGGGATAAAGACTACAGTACCCTTTGTGTGGAGGAAAGTACCTAAAGAATATATAAGGTAAGGATCTTGTTGAACCTGGGGTTTATTATTTGATTTTGATGAGAACAAAGTAAACAGTGTATAATTAAACATGTTGATTTTAATGAGAACAAAACAAAAAGTGTATAGTTATACATGTTATTGTTTAATTATATTGAGTTAATTGAAAAACAATTGCTATCTTGCAAAACAATTATAAACATTAATTAACTCTACGAGATAATTAGATTCGAAAGATGTGTAAGCATCAATGAAGTTGAATTGCATATGTGGATGTTCTTCGTTGTATTTGAAAGATGGAAATAGGTGAATTTAGCTTACCAGATTGAAGGCTCCAGATCACTACTGGCTTGACGAATCTAAATCATTACCAGCTTGACGGTGAAATGGCCTAGATAAGGAGATGGAATATCTTCTGATCAAGGTATCAGCATGCTTGTACACTTGCTGGTGTTTATGTTAGTAGTACAATTACTTACTAGCATGTCAATAAGTATAAGGTACTGGCATACCGGTAAGCGTGTTTCAACTAATTGTGGGAGTATTTAATGCATAATAACAGGAAGAATTGGATGGAGTGATATAAATGCTCAACAACCTGACTAAAGACGAGAGAAAGTTGATCCTTTATTGCAATATATTAACATTCTCTTGTATTCTTGTTGTCTCTTACATCTTAATTGTTGATATTTGAAGAGATTTAAGGTGTAGTGCTTATGAGTTATTAGTTGCAAAGTATTGAGAGTTAAAACTACTATACCAATAATCCTTGAGATTGAATTTTGTATTATTAGCTAAGATTGTAATTTGTGTTAAGAGTTGTGAGTATGGAACTTGTGTAATCAAGTTTGTGTGTGTAGCTCTTGGTGCTTTGATCAAGAAATCAATAAAGTAGTATGAAGTCCTCAATTGGAGGCATTATGTATCTATGGAGACTAAGGGGTGGTCCAAACTCCACATTATATCTAGGCATGAATTTCTTTATCCATATCTCTTCTACACTTATTATTGCCTTATCATTATCTCGATTATGCTCATTATTACTTTTAGTACTTACTTTCGAAAAGAATTGCAATTTGTCCTTATAACTCAATTCACCCACTCTCTTGAGTTTAGCTTAGTGTTTTTCAATTGGTATCAAAGCTAGTTTTTAAATCTATTGCTTAAGTGCATTTAGAGTAAAGATTATGACATTGAACACACTAGGCTTCGTTGAAGGACAAGCTATAAATAGACCACTACTCTTAACCGAAAATAATTATCCTCATTGGAAATGTAGGATGAGTATATTCTTAAAAGCACAAAATAGATTGTTGTGGCAAGTAGTAATAAAGGATCATTTAAGATAGAAGGCAAGGAAGAAAATAATTACATTGGTAATGATTAGAAGTTGTTAGACGTAAATGAAATAGTTATGAATATCTTACATTATGCCATTAATGAAAATTACTTTAATAGAGTTTATACATACAAGAGTGCCGAGGAACTAGCTGTGTAAGGGACATAAAAATAAGCTTGCTTTGTGGCCAATTTGAAAATTTCAAGATAGATTCTAATGAAACAATTGACGAGATGCACAATAGGTTCATTAAAATTATCAATCCTTTAAATTTTTTTTGATAAATTCTTTACTATTCTTGAAATCAATTCCAAAATCCTTAGGTCTTTATCAAAGGAGTGGGAAGTGAAGAGAACCACAATTGAAGAAGCTCACGATCTTAACTCAAAGCCAAAGGAGCAACTTCTTAGAACTCTTAAAACTCACAAGATGTTTAAGAGGCAAGGAGAGGAATCTAAGAAAAAAACAATTGTTTTGAAAGCAACCAAAGAGAGCTTTCATAGTGATGAAAGTGAGAAGGATGATGATGATGATGTGACTATGATCACAAGAAATTTATTAAGTACAATCAGAAATTGGTAAGGGATAAGGATGAAAACACATCTCGATCTATAAAAGAGAAGAAGGAAGCAATTTAGTGCTATAATTGCCAAAAACCGGGTCACATTCAACAATATTGCCAAAATCTTGAGAAAATTGAGAAAGGAACAAAGAAAAAGGCTACAATGGCAACTTGGAGTGATGGCTGTTCAAGGGACTTAGATGGGGAAATGTACTTCATGGCTATGGATAATGAGGTATGTTCTACTTCTAGTGATTCTTCATTTGATGAGCTCCAAAATATGTATGATGAGTTACTTAAAGAATTTATTAAAGTTCAAAAGAAGAACAAGATTATGAAACAAATGATGATTGAAATAGGAAGTGAATTTGATTTTTTTAGAAATGAATATAATAAAGTAAACAATGTCAAAGAAAGTTTAGGAGAGGATATTGAGTACTTATAGAAACAATGAAGAATTGAATCTTAGGAATAAGGTGTTGGCTAAGGAAAATGATCAATTCAAAGAAAAGTGTAATTCTCTTGAAACAAAAGTTAAAAGCATGAAAAATGAGGATAATATGGTTGATAGACTAGGAGGGCTTCAAAATGAAAATCCTATTTTGAAGTCTACCTTAAATGATTCAAAACAAACTATAGTTAAGTTCGTAAATGGAGAAAAGAATTTGGATAAGCTTCTTGGCTCTTAAAGGTAAGGATTAGACAAGGCTGGAATTGGCTATAGTAAGGAAAATATTTATAAGTCTTATAAGAGCTACTTTGTAAAAGCAACAATAAAGACTTGTAACTATTGTGATAGATATGGTCATATTACCCATACATGTGCAACACATTGTAATACCAATTTGAATCATATAGGTAAAATGGTTTGGGTTCCAAAAGGACAAAGATATATCATTGCTACTAACTATAAAGGACTTAAACTCACATGGGTACCAAAGAAGCAATTACATCATTTTGTAGGAACTTTAAATGGGAGCAACTCAAGAAACTTGAAGGGAGAATGCTCAAAGAATATTTGAAATGCCTCCAACATGGTATTTAATTCAAGAAACTCATTCAAGTAGTCTCTATACAATAACAAACATCTATTGATTTCAATGACAACTATAAGTTCCAACATGTTTAAATATGCTAATATTTCACATTTGAATTGTTGACTTGATTTGATTATGAAACTATATACAGTTGACCTATCCTCAACCACATTTGAGATCACATAAGCATTTAGGGACTTAACTAGTATTTTTGCAATTGCTAGCCTTACAAGCCATGCTTAAACTCTCATATTGTTATAATATGTATTTACAACTAGCTAGGAAGCTTAAATTGCAAATATCATGTATTTTGCGCACATTCGAAGTCACTCATGTACATTTAGGATCATATGTGCACAATTTTACCATGTTATGCAGAAAACTAGTTCACACGTGTTCAACTCCATCTATAGATTATGGTTTAGTGATTGGTTTGGGTTATTTTTATTTTAGGTAAAGTCGACAACCTTAGACCCAATTTAGGCTATTATGGTTGTTTGGAAAGTCATATGATCATTTTGTCCATTTGCATGCTATATGTCTTAATCATGTTACCCTTACATCTATAGATACCATTGAAACTTGTTTCGAAAGCGAAATTATCATAAACTTGATTTAGTGTGTATGTGTATGACATTAAGCTCAATTTGTATTCAATATTTAATTTTGATGATTTTAAGTGATGATCCTCGTTGCAATATTTTCCTTCCAATATGCTTGAATATAATGTTGAAATTTTCTTAAAGTGTTGATTTGTGATAACTAATCCTCATTGCTCAAAATTAGTCATTCATGCATTTGCATGGATTAATAATGAAATTTCTTGCAATTAACGACTTAATTTTGTTAAATCTTGCTAATATTGCTGAGATACCAACTTTTCACACTCAATTGGACTTAAGGGGCATGCTCATATAGATTTCATGCATAAAACATAGCATTTAACTGTTTTGGGCACACTTAAAGCTATTCATGCTTATCTAAGTTCCTATATGCACAAATTTATCATGCATTGGTTTCTGTGCCCAAAACCAGGCCTGACATGTTAATTTTCATTTCTAAATCATGTTTGAGAGGTCAAACTAGCTTGATTTGAGTTTTGTGCATATTTGACTTCTTTAGACCCTTATTAGGCACTAAGTGTTATGTAGAGCATTTCATTTCTATTTATGCCAATATGGATGTTGCTTTGCTTGAACATGCATCTTTTATGCTTCTTGGTACCTTTCAAACATGCTTGAAGCATAAACTTGTCTAAAATTTGAGGAAGACTCCATACTTACTCTCTAACTATATTTATTCTTAATATTTAACCTTGAGGAACTCAAGTAATGATTTTACAATTTATAGAGCCTTAAAGCTATAATTTGTTCCTATTATGCTCAAACATGTATTTGAAATTTGCTTCAAGTGTTGATATCTAAAAAATCAATGCCTATGCACATATTTTGCTCTTACATGCACATTTCTACTTTATAATGAATTACATGGTTAAATGAATTTGATTTGGCTACATCCCTGATATCTCATCAAAATTTAAGTTTCTTAGGCCTTAAGGGATTGAAATAAACTTGCTTGAAGTGTTAAAACACTCATTAAATCATTTAAAATAAACTTGAGTTGGCAACTTGGACAAATGAAGTGAATTTAACCAAGATTCTGCAAAATTGCAGAATACTAGCTTGACAATACTCATCACTACTGGTACACCTTACTAGATAAGAAGATTCAATCGGTTATGTTCCTAGAATTAGCTTGACGGTATACCCTCTTAAATAACAAGTTCCATGTAACTCTATTTAATGAATCGACATGATGATACGCTCCCTTACCATCATATTGGTATATCAAAATTTTAGGTGATCCTCTTTCAAAACCATCGATCTTTCTCTCTCTTCTCTTCTATTCCCAAATCATCCGCTTCATTCTTCTCCCAAACTCTAGAATCCTTCTCTCTCTTCAATCTACCATCTCTAAACCCTTAAAATCATAATTTTCCTTAATCAATTATCTCTAAACCCACACAATCTATCATCAATTATAACGACCCTAGGAGGGGCCTAGTAGTATTGCCTAGAATTTCATATCATGTATGTATCCATGATAAGAAAATCGCCTTGCAAATCAGAGATTACAAAGCTCTAAATAGTTGTTTGCTAGAGTCTTCAATTTTAGTTCATTGACTCATTATATAATATAAATAATTATGAATATCCATTTTTTCACAATTTTTTAAAACTGTAGAGAATCGGTATCCCCTACCAAAATAGTGAAATAAGATAGACAATTTCAGAAAATTCTAAACTCACAAAAGATGCTAAACATAATTAAAATATTAGTCATTTTCTAGAGCATTTTGAAGTAAGTACATAAGCTTTTCATCATACTGATTCAATGGTAGCACTCTACACTCAATTCCTATCCCTGTCCCAACTATCAATCAACCTGCAAGGAAAAGAACTATTGGGGTGTAAGCTTACACTTAGTGAGATAATTACCCTCATCAATACCGCATGACAGAAATTTATTAGATGCACAATCATATGAATGCATGAACAATCAGTATGCCAAACAATGCATGTAGTGACCTAGAACTGCATACAACTCAGAATTACACCCCCTGTAGTTGGGGTTTAGAGATAATTAATCGACTCAAACCAAAATCTGAGTTCTAGACCTTGGGTTTTAATTCATTAGCACTATTGTGCTTTAGTAAAAACAAAACTATGTATATATATACATATATATACTTTCATTATCGAATAATAAATCATATTGTCAAAATCCCAAGTCTAGTGGTGTGGCTGCCCTCGTAGTCTACAAACACATACCTTAAGCAAAAGCCATAAGATTTGGCCCCTCGCCGATAGTTGGCGTCTCTTAGCTCCTAGTAAGCCCATCAGTTTAGAACAGAGACTCAATATAAATGATGATATAGCTAGTGCCTAATCCTACAGGAGGCACGTCCTCCTGTGAGTCCCTTCCCATCTTCTACGTGAAGCAGTAGTCAGTGTTATCAGTATGTAATATGGGGAATGCATGATTCATTTTGATTTCTTAATTGTATAAGTGATTAACTCAATTTTCAAGGTAATCAGACAATTTCATTTCATACAATTCACATGTATACATTAGTACAAACAATTCCCATTATTATATATAATTAACAAGTCATCGTATTCATCCACAAATTCATACACATGCATTTCCCATATCCCACAAGCATTTAAATTTATATATATAATTTTAGGTACATCTATTCTACAAGCAAAATCAAGTAAAGAGTCATTGGGAATTTACTCACTCAACCATGCAGATCAATCAAAATAATTTAGGATAGGTCGTCTCCTAAAAGCCAGGTCCCCTAGACATCGCAAATATAATACTATAAGGGTTTGAAATAGGATTTGGAAAACTAAACTAAAACCCTTTTAGTTAGACTTTTGACTTAGCTTTATATTTTTCCCGGTTTTTGCTTAAAGTTTAATCGTGTATAGCTTTCTCGTTTTAAATCTGATTTTTATGATCTTATAGTCAATCTTCATCATTTTTTAGTGTACTTTATCATGGTGAGGTTATATTTTCGCGATGAGGCATGAAAAACTGCCTATAGGTCAAAACAGTAGCAATCCTTATGATTTTGAGTGCTTATGGACTTTGTTTGGTTAATGGGTTTTTTGGTAACTTAGGAAATTCTTTGGGCTTGGGCTTAGGAATTTATTCCAAACTTAAAATACTCCTTAAGGTCAAATTTCCAACTTGGTTTACACTCTTAGTGCTAACAACAACTCCTTGGGCTTTTATGTGAGCTTAAGTTGTTAAATGGGCTTGTTTTTGGTTCAAACTAAAGTTAGCGACTTTGTTGGGTTTATGGAGTCTTAGGTAGACTTCTTGTAGGCTTCAAAACAACCTTTCTTAATATTTTAGAGTGTTGGTCAGAATTTTAATGAAGGCCTAACATAGAGTTCTAGGCTCATTTTGAGAGTTTTAGGCTCGATTTCGAGTTTTAGGCTTTGTATACTTGCTATACTTGTTTTAGTTAATCTTTTTACTTTGTTCACTTGGTTTTATCATATTTTTAAGTGGCTTTTAGTTATGTTCCAGATCTGGTCATGATGAATCCAAGGGGTACTCACTTAGTTTTTCAACTTGTTTCATCATTTCCTTATGTTTAAGGGTTAGATCATGAACTTAAACTACTTGTATCCAAATCTTAACTTAACTTTTCTTCTGTAAGATGATTCTTTAACTCATGCTTCACACAAAGAAATGAAAGATCTTACACTCATTACAACTTCCATATCATAGCTCATGTCATACAAAGTTGGTTTCTTTATAAAACTTCATGTGATAAATTTTTCCTTAACTTAAGTCTAGATTTAAGCATGTTTAACTTAATGGAAATAAAATCAACATCCAAATGACCTTTGAATCCTCACATCCAGCATGCTCATCTTCCATTCAAGTTCTTGTTTCAAGATTTTCTCAACTTAAAATCTTCCATTCAAAGTGTTAAACAAGTATTTTTACAAAACACCAACTTTACATGCTCATGTTTCAACTTCATGTAAGGGTTTCATGAGTTTGTTTCTTAGAATGGTCTTTGGTTATAATAACTTAAAATCATACTCATATCTTCAAGAAATCAAAGTCTCCTAACATAAACACTAACCCACTAATCACAAGAAACGCTTACTCGTCCTTAAAGCAAAATATGGTGGTTGTGCATAAAGGTTCCACTTAAGCTCTTAACTTTGCTTCCTCCTTTTGAAACCTTTTGGAAACCTAAGTTGTTTGATCCTTTGGAGTGGGGTTTGTGGAAGGTTCTAATGGTTCTAAATAAGCTTAGATGTTGGAAGAAAATGACACAAGAAAAGGAGAAGGAAATGCCGTAAGTGAAGTTTGGAAAATGGTGGCAAAGTTGATTTTGTGGGGTAAGGTTGTTTTTCCTTTTATGTTTGTTTCAACTGAGAGAAAGAGGAAGTGAAAATGAAATTGAAAGTGAGAGAAATAAGGGGAACAATGGCTGGTTGGGAATGAGAGAAAATGAGTGTTTAAGATGTCTTGAAAGTATTGTCCTGTAGCTTACACAAAAGTCAACAATTACAACTATTGATGATGTAAGCATTAAGGAGTGAATAGTGGTGTGTAAGAGAAAGTGATTGATGGTTGAAAGACAAGAGCATGGCCCCCCTTTTCTTCTTGTTCAAACTAGCCATTAGTATCCTTTAGGGTCATGTAATTGTCTTGTCTTATTTAATGAAGTTAAGCATGTGAAATCTTGTGAAAAATTATTCATATGTAGTATAAGTGAAGGGGTGATAAGGAAGGTGTCTTATCACTTGATTTTGATAAGTTATCAATTGATAAATGATTCCAACTTTCAATTGATAAGTTATGTAAGGTGATTGGTTGGTCTATGTATTTATATGTAAGGCTTAGACATAAAGATAAGGGCATAGTCTTATAGGAAATTGTTTTAGGATTTTTATCTTACATTGTTTTATACTTTATGATTCGATTCCTATAAAATTGTGAAATTTTCTAAAGTTGAATGAAATTATTCAAATTAAATTATCGATTAGTCACTTAGGGTCAAAATTTCATAATTGTTTTAGGGTTTAGGGTCTTAGGTAAGTTTAGAGCTCGTAGTTCTTCAAGCTTAGGTTTTCTCAATAATTGGTTTTTGAATTGGAAAAATTTAATTTGTTTCTAAATGTAAACTTTAGTTCTCAATTTCGTTGATCCTTAGGAACATTTAGACAATACTATTAATTGAATCATGGGCCTTTTAAAAGTAGGGTTTATATTTATTAATTGATAAGTTATTTAGGACGATTGGTTGGTTCACTTATTCATGTGCACAAATCTTATGCATGAAGATAAGGAGATTGTCTTATATGAAATTCTTTTGGAGTTTGTCTCTTAAATTGATTTGTAAGTTATGATTTAATTATGAAAATTTCTAGAGTTGAATAAAATTATTCAAATTAAATTCTTAATTAGTTGCTTAAGGTTACAAGTCCTTAATTGTTTTAGGGTTTTGCGTTTAGAGTCCATGGTTCTCGTATTCAAGTTTTATCGATAATAGGGTTTCGAATTAGAAAATTAAATTTGTTTTTAAATGTAAACTTGAATTCTTAGCTTAGTTTATCCTTAGGATCATTTGGGAAGTACTCTTAGTTGAATCATAAGCCCGGTAAAAGTAGTTTTACAATTTATCCATACATAACATGGCCTATAAGTGAAAATAAGGGAATTGTTTTATATGAAATTCTTTTAGAGCTTGGCTCTCAAATTAATTTATAGGTTGTGACTTGCCTCTTAAGAAATTTTAGAGTTTTCTAGAATTGAATAAAATTTATTGAAACTACATTTTTAATTATTTATTTAGGGCTATAAGTCCCTAATTATCCCAAGGTTTTGGGTTCGAGTGAGTTTCAGTATGTTTTAGGGTTTTTCACCAACTCAGGAGTAATTGACTTACACTTAGGAGCTTAAGTTTAAATAGCTTAATTATTTAGGAACATTGCTTTATTATGCAACATATATAGATATATATATATCATATGATAGATTAAGAAAAGAGAAGGAAATTGCTTATTAATATATTTATATATATATACATATTGTGGGGCTACTTATGTATACAAGTAAAATAATTTTTTGTAAATTTATTAATTTATTCCTTTAATTAGTTTAGTTTTATTGTTTATTATTACTTGAAATAATCCCTGATTCATTCATTATCGGTTTTATATGATTTAACAAAATTATTGATAATTTTATTGATTTATGGCATTTTAAGAATTAAGATAATTTTATAGAGTTTTAAAATTTTTTTATGATTTGATATTTATGGTTTCTATTAAGTTTAGGATTATAATTTTTTTTTAAAGTACACGTATGTAAGGATTGGGGTTTTCTTGCATGATAAGGTTCCAAATTGTATCATTGGGTCTTTCAAGTTTGTTTTAAGTTCCAAGCTCAAAATTTTAGTTGGTTTTCATTTTATGTGGTTTTGTTGACTTAGGGAAATATTTATGATACTTGAGTCCGACATCATGTTTAAATGGTTAAATTTACAGAGTCTACATCAATGCCCTCACTTCTTCAAATCACACTATCACGACTTTCTCTCTCTACCAAACCCCCATCCACCATCACCACACCACGTTGATGAACTATAGTCACTTCCAAATGAACTATCACTGCCCAAATTGCCCTTTTCCTCCTCCAGCTCAAGCTGATGGTCTACTAGCTACATAAATTGTCAACTTCTAATCTATTTTGTATATACTCTTCATTATGTTTATGTTATGTTATAAACTTAGCCATTGGCCACTACTATTATTGCTTTCTATTGTCTTGCCTTAGCCATTATCTTAGCTTTTATTGCTTATATTATGTGTCTATCATGTTTACTACTTGTAATTTATGTATCTCATAGAGTTATTACACTCCTCATAGTTAGCTCATATTTTTGAACATTTCATGTGGTATGGGCTAATTTTGATGAATTCATTACGGAGATTTTATTTGGCATGACTTTTAACTTCTTTTATTTCACTTTTATAGAGGGCATATCCTAAGGCTTAAGTTGGGATTATATTGACATTTTGACTTAAATCCCTTTCCTTCTTCACCACCTAGACACTCCTCTTTTTGGTGAGGCCAAAGGGAGGGAAATATTCAAGTTGTTATAATGTCAAAAAATATATTAAGTTGAACTGATAATAGTTACTCACATGATGATATTGATCCTATAACTTTGGTATATCTTGATTCTTTGAAAGATTGTTATATTCTCTATGTGCAGTTATTAAGAAGTGAGACTTGGTTTCTTAGCACATCAATCCTCTCATTTTGTAAGTTCTCACTTAATCTTATTCAATTGTCAAATATCTTGAAATCGAGTGCTGATTTGAGGGGGAGCATTTCAAGTATAATAGTTTTGTCCTCATCAAAAAGGGAGAGATTGTTAAAACTAGAGTTCATTGTTTGATGTTGATGAGAACAAAACAAAAAGCATATAATTAAACATGTTGATTTTGATGAGAACAAACCAAAAAGTGTATAGTTATACATGTTATTATTTGATTATATTGAGTTAATTGAAAAACAATCATTATCTTGCAAAATAATTATAAACATCAATTAACTCTATAAGATAGTTAGATTTGAAAGGTGTGTAAGCATCATTGAAGTTAAATTCCATATTGTGGAAGTTCTTTGTTGTGATTGAAAGATGGAAATAGGTGAATTTGGCTTATCGGCTTGATGTTGAAGTGGCCTAGATAAGAAGATTGAATACCTTTTGATTAAGGTACCGGCATCCCGATACACTTATCGGTGTTCATGCTAGTAGTACATTTGTTTACCGGCATACCAATAAGTGTAAGGTATCAGCATACCGGTAAACTTGTTTTAACTAGCCATTGGAGCATTTAATGCACTATAACAGGAAGAATTGGATGGGATGATACAATAACTTGACTAAAGACAAGAGAAAGCTAATGCTTTATTGCAATATATCAACATTCTCTTGTATTCTTGTTGTCTCTTGCATCCTAATTTGCTAATATTTGGAGAGATTTGAAGTGTAGTGTTTGTGAGCTATTAGTTACAAAGTATTGGGAGTTAAAACCACTACACTAATAATCCTTGAGATTGAATTTTGTGTTATGAGTTGAGATTGTAATTTGTGTTAAGAGTTATGAGTGTGAAACTTGTGTAATCAAGTTTGTGTGTGTAGCTCTTAGTGCTTTGATTAAGAAATCAATAAAGTAGTGTAAAGTCCTTGGTTAGAGACATTGTATGTCTGTAAAGAGTAAAGGTAGTCTGAACTTCATGTTATATCTAGGCTTGAATTTCTCTTTCCCTATCCTTTTTAATTTCTGCACTTATTGTTGCTTTATTATTATCTTAATTATGCTCATTGTTACTTTTGGTGCTTAATTTCGAAAAGAATTGCAATTTGTCCTTAACATTTAATTCACCCCCCTCTTGAATTTAGCCTAGTGTTCTTCAGATCTTAGGGAAAGTTTGTTTGGGGCCATTGATATGGTGTTTGGGTGTCACAAATAGCCAAAAGTTATTAGAAATGTGTAATCAGGGGGTGGCCTATGGAGTAATTCAAATAGTGACTTATCATTGAGTTTGGCAAATTGTTTATTGTATAAACTTTTGCAAGTGCAACATTGAACCAAAAACTAAGTAATAGGTTAGCGTATAGTCGAATGCATCTGGCAAGATCTATGATGAAATAATGCTTATGTTCAGTAATGCCTATTTGTTGGGGTGTATGAGGATAAGATGATTAAATTTTTATTCCATGTGTCTTTTAAGAAATGAAGCGATGGTACAATTTACGTATTCACTGGCACCATCACTATGAAAAGTTTTAATGTATGCAGAAAGGTAATTGTTAACAAGGGACTTAAAATGTTTAAAATTAGAAAGAAATATCTTATTTATTATGCATAGAAAAAAATCTATGAATATTTGTGAGACTCATGCTTTTACAATTCAATACGAAGCGGTTGATTTAGGATGTTCACAAAGGTAGATCAATTAAGATGATATTTTACGAATAGTTTGCAAAAGTTAGTTGCGGACACCCTATGGATCTAGATATAAAAATATAATGAAATAATAATATATAGTTAATAATGGTGAATTTTTCTATATTACATTATATTATATTATATATGTCAAAAACATGTTCTTGGTAATTAAAATCAACTAAACTTTAGAAATAAATTATTTAAACTATAAAATTATAAAATGACATAAAATAACATGTAAAAGTATTATATGCACCTTGAGTATAATTACTATACACAAATCTATACTCAAAAAATAACTAAGGCACAATAAATGAGTGATAATAGGCATGGCATAGTTATGAATAGGTGTTAGTGACATAGAGTAATATAAGAACACATTGGTTTAGTGAAAAGTTAGGGTAGAAAATCCATATGAATNTTAATTCAAGAAACTCATTCAAGTAGTCTCTATACAATAACAAACATCTATTGATTTCAATGACAACTATAAGTTCCAACATGTTTAAATATGCTAATATTTCACATTTGAATTGTTGACTTGATTTGATTATGAAACTATATACAGTTGACCTATCCTCAACCACATTTGAGATCACATAAGCATTTAGGGACTTAACTAGTATTTTTGCAATTGCTAGCCTTACAAGCCATGCTTAAACTCTCATATTGTTATAATATGTATTTACAACTAGCTAGGAAGCTTAAATTGCAAATATCATGTATTTTGCGCACATTCGAAGTCACTCATGTACATTTAGGATCATATGTGCACAATTTTACCATGTTATGCAGAAAACTAGTTCACACGTGTTCAACTCCATCTATAGATTATGGTTTAGTGATTGGTTTGGGTTATTTTTATTTTAGGTAAAGTCGACAACCTTAGACCCAATTTAGGCTATTATGGTTGTTTGGAAAGTCATATGATCATTTTGTCCATTTGCATGCTATATGTCTTAATCATGTTACCCTTACATCTATAGATACCATTGAAACTTGTTTCGAAAGCGAAATTATCATAAACTTGATTTAGTGTGTATGTGTATGACATTAAGCTCAATTTGTATTCAATATTTAATTTTGATGATTTTAAGTGATGATCCTCGTTGCAATATTTTCCTTCCAATATGCTTGAATATAATGTTGAAATTTTCTTAAAGTGTTGATTTGTGATAACTAATCCTCATTGCTCAAAATTAGTCATTCATGCATTTGCATGGATTAATAATGAAATTTCTTGCAATTAACGACTTAATTTTGTTAAATCTTGCTAATATTGCTGAGATACCAACTTTTCACACTCAATTGGACTTAAGGGGCATGCTCATATAGATTTCATGCATAAAACATAGCATTTAACTGTTTTGGGCACACTTAAAGCTATTCATGCTTATCTAAGTTCCTATATGCACAAATTTATCATGCATTGGTTTCTGTGCCCAAAACCAGGCCTGACATGTTAATTTTCATTTCTAAATCATGTTTGAGAGGTCAAACTAGCTTGATTTGAGTTTTGTGCATATTTGACTTCTTTAGACCCTTATTAGGCACTAAGTGTTATGTAGAGCATTTCATTTCTATTTATGCCAATATGGATGTTGCTTTGCTTGAACATGCATCTTTTATGCTTCTTGGTACCTTTCAAACATGCTTGAAGCATAAACTTGTCTAAAATTTGAGGAAGACTCCATACTTACTCTCTAACTATATTTATTCTTAATATTTAACCTTGAGGAACTCAAGTAATGATTTTACAATTTATAGAGCCTTAAAGCTATAATTTGTTCCTATTATGCTCAAACATGTATTTGAAATTTGCTTCAAGTGTTGATATCTAAAAAATCAATGCCTATGCACATATTTTGCTCTTACATGCACATTTCTACTTTATAATGAATTACATGGTTAAATGAATTTGATTTGGCTACATCCCTGATATCTCATCAAAATTTAAGTTTCTTAGGCCTTAAGGGATTGAAATAAACTTGCTTGAAGTGTTAAAACACTCATTAAATCATTTAAAATAAACTTGAGTTGGCAACTTGGACAAATGAAGTGAATTTAACCAAGATTCTGCAAAATTGCAGAATACTAGCTTGACAATACTCATCACTACTGGTACACCTTACTAGATAAGAAGATTCAATCGGTTATGTTCCTAGAATTAGCTTGACGGTATACCCTCTTAAATAACAAGTTCCATGTAACTCTATTTAATGAATCGACATGATGATACGCTCCCTTACCATCATATTGGTATATCAAAATTTTAGGTGATCCTCTTTCAAAACCATCGATCTTTCTCTCTCTTCTCTTCTATTCCCAAATCATCCGCTTCATTCTTCTCCCAAACTCTAGAATCCTTCTCTCTCTTCAATCTACCATCTCTAAACCCTTAAAATCATAATTTTCCTTAATCAATTATCTCTAAACCCACACAATCTATCATCAATTATAACGACCCTAGGAGGGGCCTAGTAGTATTGCCTAGAATTTCATATCATGTATGTATCCATGATAAGAAAATCGCCTTGCAAATCAGAGATTACAAAGCTCTAAATAGTTGTTTGCTAGAGTCTTCAATTTTAGTTCATTGACTCATTATATAATATAAATAATTATGAATATCCATTTTTTCACAATTTTTTAAAACTGTAGAGAATCGGTATCCCCTACCAAAATAGTGAAATAAGATAGACAATTTCAGAAAATTCTAAACTCACAAAAGATGCTAAACATAATTAAAATATTAGTCATTTTCTAGAGCATTTTGAAGTAAGTACATAAGCTTTTCATCATACTGATTCAATGGTAGCACTCTACACTCAATTCCTATCCCTGTCCCAACTATCAATCAACCTGCAAGGAAAAGAACTATTGGGGTGTAAGCTTACACTTAGTGAGATAATTACCCTCATCAATACCGCATGACAGAAATTTATTAGATGCACAATCATATGAATGCATGAACAATCAGTATGCCAAACAATGCATGTAGTGACCTAGAACTGCATACAACTCAGAATTACACCCCCTGTAGTTGGGGTTTAGAGATAATTAATCGACTCAAACCAAAATCTGAGTTCTAGACCTTGGGTTTTAATTCATTAGCACTATTGTGCTTTAGTAAAAACAAAACTATGTATATATATACATATATATACTTTCATTATCGAATAATAAATCATATTGTCAAAATCCCAAGTCTAGTGGTGTGGCTGCCCTCGTAGTCTACAAACACATACCTTAAGCAAAAGCCATAAGATTTGGCCCCTCGCCGATAGTTGGCGTCTCTTAGCTCCTAGTAAGCCCATCAGTTTAGAACAGAGACTCAATATAAATGATGATATAGCTAGTGCCTAATCCTACAGGAGGCACGTCCTCCTGTGAGTCCCTTCCCATCTTCTACGTGAAGCAGTAGTCAGTGTTATCAGTATGTAATATGGGGAATGCATGATTCATTTTGATTTCTTAATTGTATAAGTGATTAACTCAATTTTCAAGGTAATCAGACAATTTCATTTCATACAATTCACATGTATACATTAGTACAAACAATTCCCATTATTATATATAATTAACAAGTCATCGTATTCATCCACAAATTCATACACATGCATTTCCCATATCCCACAAGCATTTAAATTTATATATATAATTTTAGGTACATCTATTCTACAAGCAAAATCAAGTAAAGAGTCATTGGGAATTTACTCACTCAACCATGCAGATCAATCAAAATAATTTAGGATAGGTCGTCTCCTAAAAGCCAGGTCCCCTAGACATCGCAAATATAATACTATAAGGGTTTGAAATAGGATTTGGAAAACTAAACTAAAACCCTTTTAGTTAGACTTTTGACTTAGCTTTATATTTTTCCCGGTTTTTGCTTAAAGTTTAATCGTGTATAGCTTTCTCGTTTTAAATCTGATTTTTATGATCTTATAGTCAATCTTCATCATTTTTTAGTGTACTTTATCATGGTGAGGTTATATTTTCGCGATGAGGCATGAAAAACTGCCTATAGGTCAAAACAGTAGCAATCCTTATGATTTTGAGTGCTTATGGACTTTGTTTGGTTAATGGGTTTTTTGGTAACTTAGGAAATTCTTTGGGCTTGGGCTTAGGAATTTATTCCAAACTTAAAATACTCCTTAAGGTCAAATTTCCAACTTGGTTTACACTCTTAGTGCTAACAACAACTCCTTGGGCTTTTATGTGAGCTTAAGTTGTTAAATGGGCTTGTTTTTGGTTCAAACTAAAGTTAGCGACTTTGTTGGGTTTATGGAGTCTTAGGTAGACTTCTTGTAGGCTTCAAAACAACCTTTCTTAATATTTTAGAGTGTTGGTCAGAATTTTAATGAAGGCCTAACATAGAGTTCTAGGCTCATTTTGAGAGTTTTAGGCTCGATTTCGAGTTTTAGGCTTTGTATACTTGCTATACTTGTTTTAGTTAATCTTTTTACTTTGTTCACTTGGTTTTATCATATTTTTAAGTGGCTTTTAGTTATGTTCCAGATCTGGTCATGATGAATCCAAGGGGTACTCACTTAGTTTTTCAACTTGTTTCATCATTTCCTTATGTTTAAGGGTTAGATCATGAACTTAAACTACTTGTATCCAAATCTTAACTTAACTTTTCTTCTGTAAGATGATTCTTTAACTCATGCTTCACACAAAGAAATGAAAGATCTTACACTCATTACAACTTCCATATCATAGCTCATGTCATACAAAGTTGGTTTCTTTATAAAACTTCATGTGATAAATTTTTCCTTAACTTAAGTCTAGATTTAAGCATGTTTAACTTAATGGAAATAAAATCAACATCCAAATGACCTTTGAATCCTCACATCCAGCATGCTCATCTTCCATTCAAGTTCTTGTTTCAAGATTTTCTCAACTTAAAATCTTCCATTCAAAGTGTTAAACAAGTATTTTTACAAAACACCAACTTTACATGCTCATGTTTCAACTTCATGTAAGGGTTTCATGAGTTTGTTTCTTAGAATGGTCTTTGGTTATAATAACTTAAAATCATACTCATATCTTCAAGAAATCAAAGTCTCCTAACATAAACACTAACCCACTAATCACAAGAAACGCTTACTCGTCCTTAAAGCAAAATATGGTGGTTGTGCATAAAGGTTCCACTTAAGCTCTTAACTTTGCTTCCTCCTTTTGAAACCTTTTGGAAACCTAAGTTGTTTGATCCTTTGGAGTGGGGTTTGTGGAAGGTTCTAATGGTTCTAAATAAGCTTAGATGTTGGAAGAAAATGACACAAGAAAAGGAGAAGGAAATGCCGTAAGTGAAGTTTGGAAAATGGTGGCAAAGTTGATTTTGTGGGGTAAGGTTGTTTTTCCTTTTATGTTTGTTTCAACTGAGAGAAAGAGGAAGTGAAAATGAAATTGAAAGTGAGAGAAATAAGGGGAACAATGGCTGGTTGGGAATGAGAGAAAATGAGTGTTTAAGATGTCTTGAAAGTATTGTCCTGTAGCTTACACAAAAGTCAACAATTACAACTATTGATGATGTAAGCATTAAGGAGTGAATAGTGGTGTGTAAGAGAAAGTGATTGATGGTTGAAAGACAAGAGCATGGCCCCCCTTTTCTTCTTGTTCAAACTAGCCATTAGTATCCTTTAGGGTCATGTAATTGTCTTGTCTTATTTAATGAAGTTAAGCATGTGAAATCTTGTGAAAAATTATTCATATGTAGTATAAGTGAAGGGGTGATAAGGAAGGTGTCTTATCACTTGATTTTGATAAGTTATCAATTGATAAATGATTCCAACTTTCAATTGATAAGTTATGTAAGGTGATTGGTTGGTCTATGTATTTATATGTAAGGCTTAGACATAAAGATAAGGGCATAGTCTTATAGGAAATTGTTTTAGGATTTTTATCTTACATTGTTTTATACTTTATGATTCGATTCCTATAAAATTGTGAAATTTTCTAAAGTTGAATGAAATTATTCAAATTAAATTATCGATTAGTCACTTAGGGTCAAAATTTCATAATTGTTTTAGGGTTTAGGGTCTTAGGTAAGTTTAGAGCTCGTAGTTCTTCAAGCTTAGGTTTTCTCAATAATTGGTTTTTGAATTGGAAAAATTTAATTTGTTTCTAAATGTAAACTTTAGTTCTCAATTTCGTTGATCCTTAGGAACATTTAGACAATACTATTAATTGAATCATGGGCCTTTTAAAAGTAGGGTTTATATTTATTAATTGATAAGTTATTTAGGACGATTGGTTGGTTCACTTATTCATGTGCACAAATCTTATGCATGAA
The DNA here is from genome assembly GCA_024138015.1 of Lumnitzera littorea. NCBI lineage: Eukaryota > Viridiplantae > Streptophyta > Magnoliopsida > Myrtales > Combretaceae > Lumnitzera > Lumnitzera littorea. The sequence goes on along the minus strand of JAMXBB010000004.1, from coordinate 100,595,743 downwards.
GATAAGGAGATTGTCTTATATGAAATTCTTTTGGAGTTTGTCTCTTAAATTGATTTGTAAGTTATGATTTAATTATGAAAATTTCTAGAGTTGAATAAAATTATTCAAATTAAATTCTTAATTAGTTGCTTAAGGTTACAAGTCCTTAATTGTTTTAGGGTTTTGCGTTTAGAGTCCATGGTTCTCGTATTCAAGTTTTATCGATAATAGGGTTTCGAATTAGAAAATTAAATTTGTTTTTAAATGTAAACTTGAATTCTTAGCTTAGTTTATCCTTAGGATCATTTGGGAAGTACTCTTAGTTGAATCATAAGCCCGGTAAAAGTAGTTTTACAATTTATCCATACATAACATGGCCTATAAGTGAAAATAAGGGAATTGTTTTATATGAAATTCTTTTAGAGCTTGGCTCTCAAATTAATTTATAGGTTGTGACTTGCCTCTTAAGAAATTTTAGAGTTTTCTAGAATTGAATAAAATTTATTGAAACTACATTTTTAATTATTTATTTAGGGCTATAAGTCCCTAATTATCCCAAGGTTTTGGGTTCGAGTGAGTTTCAGTATGTTTTAGGGTTTTTCACCAACTCAGGAGTAATTGACTTACACTTAGGAGCTTAAGTTTAAATAGCTTAATTATTTAGGAACATTGCTTTATTATGCAACATATATAGATATATATATATCATATGATAGATTAAGAAAAGAGAAGGAAATTGCTTATTAATATATTTATATATATATACATATTGTGGGGCTACTTATGTATACAAGTAAAATAATTTTTTGTAAATTTATTAATTTATTCCTTTAATTAGTTTAGTTTTATTGTTTATTATTACTTGAAATAATCCCTGATTCATTCATTATCGGTTTTATATGATTTAACAAAATTATTGATAATTTTATTGATTTATGGCATTTTAAGAATTAAGATAATTTTATAGAGTTTTAAAATTTTTTTATGATTTGATATTTATGGTTTCTATTAAGTTTAGGATTATAATTTTTTTTTAAAGTACACGTATGTAAGGATTGGGGTTTTCTTGCATGATAAGGTTCCAAATTGTATCATTGGGTCTTTCAAGTTTGTTTTAAGTTCCAAGCTCAAAATTTTAGTTGGTTTTCATTTTATGTGGTTTTGTTGACTTAGGGAAATATTTATGATACTTGAGTCCGACATCATGTTTAAATGGTTAAATTTACAGAGTCTACATCAATGCCCTCACTTCTTCAAATCACACTATCACGACTTTCTCTCTCTACCAAACCCCCATCCACCATCACCACACCACGTTGATGAACTATAGTCACTTCCAAATGAACTATCACTGCCCAAATTGCCCTTTTCCTCCTCCAGCTCAAGCTGATGGTCTACTAGCTACATAAATTGTCAACTTCTAATCTATTTTGTATATACTCTTCATTATGTTTATGTTATGTTATAAACTTAGCCATTGGCCACTACTATTATTGCTTTCTATTGTCTTGCCTTAGCCATTATCTTAGCTTTTATTGCTTATATTATGTGTCTATCATGTTTACTACTTGTAATTTATGTATCTCATAGAGTTATTACACTCCTCATAGTTAGCTCATATTTTTGAACATTTCATGTGGTATGGGCTAATTTTGATGAATTCATTACGGAGATTTTATTTGGCATGACTTTTAACTTCTTTTATTTCACTTTTATAGAGGGCATATCCTAAGGCTTAAGTTGGGATTATATTGACATTTTGACTTAAATCCCTTTCCTTCTTCACCACCTAGACACTCCTCTTTTTGGTGAGGCCAAAGGGAGGGAAATATTCAAGTTGTTATAATGTCAAAAAATATATTAAGTTGAACTGATAATAGTTACTCACATGATGATATTGATCCTATAACTTTGGTATATCTTGATTCTTTGAAAGATTGTTATATTCTCTATGTGCAGTTATTAAGAAGTGAGACTTGGTTTCTTAGCACATCAATCCTCTCATTTTGTAAGTTCTCACTTAATCTTATTCAATTGTCAAATATCTTGAAATCGAGTGCTGATTTGAGGGGGAGCATTTCAAGTATAATAGTTTTGTCCTCATCAAAAAGGGAGAGATTGTTAAAACTAGAGTTCATTGTTTGATGTTGATGAGAACAAAACAAAAAGCATATAATTAAACATGTTGATTTTGATGAGAACAAACCAAAAAGTGTATAGTTATACATGTTATTATTTGATTATATTGAGTTAATTGAAAAACAATCATTATCTTGCAAAATAATTATAAACATCAATTAACTCTATAAGATAGTTAGATTTGAAAGGTGTGTAAGCATCATTGAAGTTAAATTCCATATTGTGGAAGTTCTTTGTTGTGATTGAAAGATGGAAATAGGTGAATTTGGCTTATCGGCTTGATGTTGAAGTGGCCTAGATAAGAAGATTGAATACCTTTTGATTAAGGTACCGGCATCCCGATACACTTATCGGTGTTCATGCTAGTAGTACATTTGTTTACCGGCATACCAATAAGTGTAAGGTATCAGCATACCGGTAAACTTGTTTTAACTAGCCATTGGAGCATTTAATGCACTATAACAGGAAGAATTGGATGGGATGATACAATAACTTGACTAAAGACAAGAGAAAGCTAATGCTTTATTGCAATATATCAACATTCTCTTGTATTCTTGTTGTCTCTTGCATCCTAATTTGCTAATATTTGGAGAGATTTGAAGTGTAGTGTTTGTGAGCTATTAGTTACAAAGTATTGGGAGTTAAAACCACTACACTAATAATCCTTGAGATTGAATTTTGTGTTATGAGTTGAGATTGTAATTTGTGTTAAGAGTTATGAGTGTGAAACTTGTGTAATCAAGTTTGTGTGTGTAGCTCTTAGTGCTTTGATTAAGAAATCAATAAAGTAGTGTAAAGTCCTTGGTTAGAGACATTGTATGTCTGTAAAGAGTAAAGGTAGTCTGAACTTCATGTTATATCTAGGCTTGAATTTCTCTTTCCCTATCCTTTTTAATTTCTGCACTTATTGTTGCTTTATTATTATCTTAATTATGCTCATTGTTACTTTTGGTGCTTAATTTCGAAAAGAATTGCAATTTGTCCTTAACATTTAATTCACCCCCCTCTTGAATTTAGCCTAGTGTTCTTCAGATCTTAGGGAAAGTTTGTTTGGGGCCATTGATATGGTGTTTGGGTGTCACAAATAGCCAAAAGTTATTAGAAATGTGTAATCAGGGGGTGGCCTATGGAGTAATTCAAATAGTGACTTATCATTGAGTTTGGCAAATTGTTTATTGTATAAACTTTTGCAAGTGCAACATTGAACCAAAAACTAAGTAATAGGTTAGCGTATAGTCGAATGCATCTGGCAAGATCTATGATGAAATAATGCTTATGTTCAGTAATGCCTATTTGTTGGGGTGTATGAGGATAAGATGATTAAATTTTTATTCCATGTGTCTTTTAAGAAATGAAGCGATGGTACAATTTACGTATTCACTGGCACCATCACTATGAAAAGTTTTAATGTATGCAGAAAGGTAATTGTTAACAAGGGACTTAAAATGTTTAAAATTAGAAAGAAATATCTTATTTATTATGCATAGAAAAAAATCTATGAATATTTGTGAGACTCATGCTTTTACAATTCAATACGAAGCGGTTGATTTAGGATGTTCACAAAGGTAGATCAATTAAGATGATATTTTACGAATAGTTTGCAAAAGTTAGTTGCGGACACCCTATGGATCTAGATATAAAAATATAATGAAATAATAATATATAGTTAATAATGGTGAATTTTTCTATATTACATTATATTATATTATATATGTCAAAAACATGTTCTTGGTAATTAAAATCAACTAAACTTTAGAAATAAATTATTTAAACTATAAAATTATAAAATGACATAAAATAACATGTAAAAGTATTATATGCACCTTGAGTATAATTACTATACACAAATCTATACTCAAAAAATAACTAAGGCACAATAAATGAGTGATAATAGGCATGGCATAGTTATGAATAGGTGTTAGTGACATAGAGTAATATAAGAACACATTGGTTTAGTGAAAAGTTAGGGTAGAAAATCCATATGAATAAGAAAAACTTTACATTTCCATCTAAACAACCTAGAAAAATCAAAACCCTCTGCTAGCAAGTTTCCTTGAGTCTTAAGTATTTAAAGAAAATAAAAGAAGTGAAAGAGAAAGTAAGAAAATATTCTGGAAAAATTAAAAGCTAATAGTGCAAACTGAATGAAAGTGTAAAGTGTGAGCTTTCAAGTGACTTGGGTGTGAAACACCACCAAGGTGTGGAAGAACTACCATTAGGTTGGGCCGATATAGTGGGGGAAGATGGTGGTAGCCAGACGATTGAACTCCGATGAGTAACTAAAATTCATTTGATTTTCTCCTATATTTCTAAAAATGTTAATTTAAATCTAAAAATATGAAAAAAAAAATATGTTGAATTATTTTTTATATCACACACCAAACAAAAGAAGTCATAACAGTTTTGTTGTGTAGACTAACCTAAAATAAAAGCTAACCTTATAACTATGATCGTAGATATAGTCTACATAAAGTGTACACGACTTAACTAGCTTAAAGCATCCATTCTAATACTTGTTAATGATTAAACCTATAATATAGTTTTACAAAATACCTATTCTATATAACTTATTGTCTGATAACACAACAGTATTTACATAGATATTTCATACATAGAGTTATAATTTACAATCAAATTGTATCACAAGGGATTGTCAAACCCAAAATTTAGCTAAGTGTCTTGAGGTGGATTCTCGGGTGGTATCATAACGAATTCAAGCTCTTAAAATTATAATGGCACTTCTATACCTGCAATCTCATCTATAGGATATTTGGGAAACCAATCAAACATACTAAGGGGATAGTTTCTAGAGATATGTGGATACCTGGGGGTACTTGATCAAAACTTAGAGGGTAATTCCTATCTGTTTCTACAATAATGGAATATAGTATAGGAATCATTATAGATAAGACCTTGTTTTCCCGTAAGTACTTCTTCTCATAGGTAGCTATGATAGTATATTCATTATATGCAAGTCTTAATTCATCCCTTATTATTTTCCAATCATCCTGCATACTAAAAGACATTCCAAGCTTATAATTCACAATGATCTTCTCGATGGTATAGAATATCCTCTAATTAGCCATATCTAGTAATAACTTTTACATCCGAATCTTATATTCAATAGGTGTTTCATCCCCTTCCTATTCAAAATGCTACTGTACATGTAATAAACAATTCTTAAAAATATGAAATAATAAAGTTATAGTCAGTTTATAACCCTTTTTACATAAGGCATACATGATTCAACTAACTTGAAACATTCATTATAATACTTGTTAATGATTAAACCTGTGATATAGCTTTATAAAATACTTGTTTTGTATAACCTGTTGTTCGATAATACAACAGTATTTATATAAACATTTCAAGCTTAAAGTTATAATTTATAATTAAAGTTTACCAAAAGCCACATGCCTTACAATCTATTTACAATAAGATAGAAAACTAGTGGGTATTCTAAGAAATTCCTAATTAGTTTTCTTAAAACTAAAAAAAAAAAAAGTTAAAAGCCTAGATTCAGTGGATTCTCCATTCCTCACTTTTCTAGCCAACTGTACATTAACATGGGGGTGGTGATATTTGAACATTTTAACCTTCACTTATCGCCTGCAAAAGAGTATATGGGGATATAAGTATAACTAGCTCAACAAGTGGGATGAAGTCAAAAGAGTACCATATAATCATAAATAATGTTACTATTTATAATGAAATGCAATGCAATCAATCATTTGAAACATCTCACAACGTTATCTAGTCCATTGTGAGGTTAGACCAATTGCATCCGCTCCAACTAGGATTGAGGAGTTTTTTTGTAACTCTAAATCAAACTAAATGCATGCTTGTGCAATAGAGAATATCCTCCTCCCATTACCACATTTGAACTACGGCCCCTACCCTTACCATGACCTCCTCGTCTATCACTTAGTTTGATTAAGGATAAAAAAAAGACCATTTCAACTATCCTCATTGAAAGAAGTCGGTATTTGGCTTAATACTCCTAATCATTCTCTTAACAGTCGTTATGCATGACCGGTTAAGTTAGTAGTTAGATTGCTCTTAATTTTATTTAAAGGTGACCAGAAAAGTTTAAAACAATACAAAATGATGTAATTATGTAGAATAACATGCTATGGAGTTTAACTCCTATCACAAACAAAATACCAACCACACATATGGTATGTGCATAGATAACTAATTTACAACCACAGTTAGAAGTACTTTTAAGCTTCCATATACTTTAACACAATATCTTAACAAGCGATAAAGCTACGATCCCAACTTTCTTGTCCTGACGCTCACTGTAGAAGACTTGTATCGTCAATGCTTTGTTCACCAAGAGAATCTATATATATACAAAACCCAGATTTAGTTTTCTTAAGAGTTATGAAACCATTAGGATTTTATCTATTTGTATTTCACTAAATAGTTATATATATTTATATATCTAAATTATATTATAATTTTCCTTATATAAAGAAATATAGTTTTATTATATAAGTTAAGTTAAGTTATTAAGTATTGTTAATATATGTAATTATACTATTATACATAATATATCGTTTTAATCATATCAAAATGTACTTTTAGTCAATGAATTTACGTTTCAATTACGATCAGGTTATCATAGTACATAAATGCTCATAATATTATAGAGATATGTGTTATATTACCTAGGATTGTCTAATTTTAGTAAAAATAGTATCATTAGATTCGTATACACCTAATTATACATATTATAGTTTTTATTTCAACAGATGACTTCTCAAGAGTATTTCGAGTTATGGATATACCTATGTGTGCCTATAATAAGTATTATTCTATTATACTCATTTTATGCAATTGAACATAATTTTATATAAATTACTAATATAACTTAATAATATAGATATTATATAACCCTAATACATGTAAATCATAACCCATTCATAAAACTATTTATTTCATCAATGAATTAAATAAAATTATTTCATCATTTCACCTTATTTTTAGCTATTTTTAGGGTAAAAAGATACATTAAATATTAAACATACCCAAATTAAAATATGGCCACATAGCAATTAAATACATATAATATATATTTTACATAAAAATGTTGAGCTAAAAACTATATTATTTATTATATTTATTTTAAAAGTCAAAATTCAGATAAATAGTGACTTTCTTAAACAAGTACATAAAATAATCATAATTTTTCAAAAATAAAGTTTCCACATGAAAATTATCTAAAATAACCTAGATATAAATTTTTTTCATAATTTTTTGACATAATTTAATATTTTTGGAAAATTAGGCAAAAACAAGGCAAAAATTTGATCGACCTATTTGTTGGTGCTCTAGTGGCCGACGATGAATGGGAGGTTATCAAACAACCTAGATTATAGGTGGACTACTAGGTGTTAGAGTGGTGCAATGGCAAATCAACGTTTGGTTTGGGAACTACTATGGCTCGAACCTTGTTTTGTTTTTATATAATTTTTCTAAATTATTTCTAATTTTCTAGATTTTTTTCTCTTGCTATCCTAGCTTTCCATTTGCTAAAATAATGCTATTCTAATGTGAATTGCTATTTATAGGAGTTGGATTTGTAGTATACAATTTGTTTGAAATTTTTTTATCCCTTAAGCAAGTAGGAAGTGTCCTAATTTGGGAGAAATTGCTTTTGAGTCATGCTAATAAATTGTTGGAGAGTGCCATGACTAATTCTAGATGACTCCAGTTGTTTTCTTGAGTTTTTAGATAATTTTTGCTGGATTTTAATTAAATCATTAGTAGTATATATATTATGTTAATATTTTGTATATTTGTTATTATACAGACATATATCCTATATATCTAACATGAGTACATGTAATTATACTCATATAATTATGTTTCCAATATATCTTTTATCTTTAAGATATATTTTCTACTTATTTTTATGACTTTATCTCATATTATATATAATTATATAATTTTGTGCTAATTTACAAGTATGATTATTATATATACTGACTATACTTATAAAAATATGTTTATGCCTATATAGTATATTATGCTATAATGTTTCCTTTTATAGCCTAATTAAGTCATCATTGCATTTTGAGTTAAGTTTTAAAGGTTTTGATCATTTTTATATTATATTGAATAATCACATTTTTAAGGTTAAAATTGGGATTTTGGGCTATTATTTTTGAAATCTAACTTCAGTGGGTCACTTCAATTAACTTTTTTATTTTAGTTGTAAAGTTTGGATTGAATTATATAAGTTTTTCTTGATGACCCTAAATCTGGATACAGTTTCCCTAAATGCGATTTTAGGGGCTCACATTTTATGCATAGTTTGAAAAAATATCAACTTATGAAAATTTTAAGTAGATATGTATTACCTTTAAAAAACCACTCAAAACCACATTAATTAGAAGTTGTTTTAAAAATCCTTATTAATGTAGTTTTAAGCTCAAAATTTGTTTTGATTACTTGTTAGCTTTGATTGGCACATGAGAATTGCCATAAAATTTACTCCCATACTCGAGTCTTCGACCATAGAGTCAGGTTACGAATGTTAGAAGTGGATTCTCATCTATAGTTCAATTACTTGGCATTTTGGCGGACCTATTCCAAACCAAGAATCATACTAAGTGTGATTTTCATTTGAAGTTGAGTCCAAAGGGAGCCTTTTTCGACTGGCATTACGAGGTAGGCACCTTCATTGCTAACCTATTCTTGGAACATTGATAGCTTGTTAGTTTTCAACTGTTTAATACTTTGGGGGGAATAAAAGGCCTACTAATCATATTTAAATGTTTGAATTTGAGATGTTCGGCATGAGTATTTGAATAGCTACCAACTAGTAACTATACAGTTACCCATTTCTCCGTACATTCTATCCATGGAAAAAATTAGAAAGTACCATGCTTCTTAGATGGTTCAATTGCCTTCCATTATGATTATCAAATAAATGCTTATAAATATGGGATGTTAACCTCCGTAAGAACTCTCTAAACACTATTTACTCACGAGCTCATTTACTTTTCACCTAAACACTTAAAAACACATTTGGCTTAGACATCAAAGTAGCTAAGCCAAACTAGCCTCAAAACCCTTAAAGGCTTATTTTTTCTCTTGCATGATTATCAAGCATAACCAATTTTTAACAACAACAATCGAACTACTATTTTGCATCATTTTGTTTATGAATTTTGTGATATATTAAGTAATATATGAAACTTTTAAAAAGCATTACAAATTTATAGAAAAAGTTTAAAAAACTTTTGGCTAAACACTTAGATGGGAATGGGAGTTGGAATTGCATATTTGGAATAAAAATTATGGTAAATCTAATGGAATTTCACAAGTATGGTATTTAAACACCTAATTCATTTTCTTTTGAGGTATTTTACCAACTTTTTGAGTTTTCACTGATAACTTAGGTCTAGATTCCACAATGGAATATAAAAAATTGGTAACATAACATGAAATTGGCTAAATACATTGAAACTAAAAAAAATTTATAGTTACACATTTTAAGGATTTGCTTTGTTGCACATAAAAAAAAAAAATTTAAAAGCCTTTTGATCTTATGCTTACAGTATAAGTTATTCCCATTTAATAATTTATTACTTCCTTTTAAACAATCAGTATTGCTATCAATAAAGTAATGATTTCAAAATTTTAATTTTCCATCAAATCCATTCAATACTCATAAATGTGAAATAAATGATAAGGGAATTATTGTACTGAAACAAAATGAAAACTTTCTTCAATTACTTAGATGTGTTTATAGACATTAATTTTAGAAGAAAGGATATAATTATTGTATTGAAAGTTATGTCAAAGCATATTTTTTGGTTTGGTATATTTACATAATTATTACTTTTAACTTATTCTTACATCTTATTTATATAGATGATCAGTTCTATTTTTGGGATTACTCAAAAAAATCCTCGGGCTCATAGAAACAATTTAGGTTTTGTTATAAGTATTCCTTTCTTTATTCTAGCAAGATTAAGGATTTCTTTTTTTCTTTTCTTTTTTTTTATATGGATCCAAACAATGCTTCCAAATACCTTTAAAACTATTGATATTCCTCATACTCCTCCTATACAAACAATCCTTCTATTCTTATTATTTTCCTATTTGCAAAGGAATATCCTAATATATTAAAAACGATATTATGATTTCGAGCTTCTAATTAAAGGGTTAGATCAACATTCTTTGTGTTGGGCTAAACTTTGCAAGATGGTTATAGAATCTAGTCGAAATGACTTCGTAAAGTTCATTTCATGAAATAGGAAAGCTTGGCCCAATGGGATTTCATTTTATTTTTTTTTATTTTTATCTATATATTGTAATATAGTTATATTAACTGGGTTTTAATGATACAAGCCCTAAGGAAATCTTAGCCTAATGAGCCCGTTATTGGGGATTTAGGGGTTTTTTTTTTCTAAAAAAGAAAAAAAAAATTATTTGTGTGCTTAGATTGAGTCAGACCTAAGCCACCTTAGAAACATAGGATAGGCTACCATTGTATGACCCTTGGATCACTGAGATCTTTACCCCCGCCTAGTAGTAATAGGCGAGCCTACTTATACTTCAATGTAGCTAACTAGTTTTTTTTTTCAAAAATACTTGGGGCTACAAAGCTTGAAACCCATAGACCCCACCATCCTACATTATTATTATTATTATTTTGAAAAAAAGGGTTAATCATTGTTAAATTATAAGAAAATTTGATAATCTATGATTGGTTAGCCTTTCTTTTTTTTCTAAAAAAAAAGGGGAAAATTAAAAAAATCAATACTCATATATAAAAGTATCCATAAGCTTTATTATTATTATTTTTTAATTTCAATCTACTTAAATATAAGTCTAATCCGTAACCATGGGTTTATAATGATTCCATTCCTATAATTTAATCTTTATTGACATTTATTTCACGGCATGCATTTGTAGTATATTGCATTAATTTTTTACTATACTTTGTTGTATATATATTGTTATCTTCGATTTTTTTTTTTTGTGTATTACATGGTTGCTCATGTATTATCTTGTAATATAGGTATTATTTTTTTTTCATTTTATAAATAAAAAGTGCACAACATGATATAAGATCAAACCCATTAAATTGCATTAAAATTTTTTATGAGTAAACAAATGAATATTAGTACAACGTTTTCAAAAATATATATATCATAAGTAAGGAGTTGCAATTTTATTATTTTTCCATGTGACATATTGGTTGTACAACTTTTTCCATGTATTTTCCTTTCATGTAAAAAAAAAATTTCCCTATAAACTATTAAAATCACTACACTTTATCTACATTTATACTTACAGAAAAATTCTATACTCAATAAGGTCTTAGCATATTTGTACTCAAATTAATGTAATCATGGCATTTTAATGAACTTGCAATTCGAAAATTTTTACGGTAATATATTATTGCACTATTGTCTGTTGTTAGCCTAGCATGTACATGTGTGCCCTTTTACTGTATGTTAGTTATTTGTTGTTTTTGTTACTCTATTGTTTAGTGTTTCTTATTTCTATTGAAAATTTTTGTACAATAATATACTTTCATGTAAATCAAAAAAGAATAAATAAAAAATCCTTCGACTTGTAAATGTTTTGTAAATATCGTCCTTAGAATGTTTCCTAATCATCTTTTTATAATATTAGGCACCCCTCTTGTAAAATTATTACCCTTTAATTATTGGTTGTTCCCTTTGAAACTTTGTTATCGTCATCATGTTGTCTTCATCATTTGGCATTTGCTATTATTCATATAATATAGGCAATCTAGTCTTATATAACATCAGTCTTCTTTAGCTTCCATTAATAAGTAGGGTTTTCAAGTCCTGTTGTAGCATTGTTGTCTTCATTATCTTATCTTAGTAATTTATTTCTTCTATTCTTTAGGCGGTGTTAACAATTCAATCATCTATAGCAGAGCTTTTTTTCAGTTTCCATTAGTAAGAAGGTTTTTCAAAAGTTTTCATGAAAAGAAAAAAAAAAAGAAAACTTTTACATGTAAATAAGTCATTTTCATTGATTGTTGACTTTGTAAAATAATAGTTTATGCCCATCAACTCTATAACTTTTTCATTATAACATAGTTTTGTAAAATAAGTGTTTTCAAATTCTTTTTTTTTAGAATAAAACTTTCAAAGGAAAAAATTTGCTAACAAGTAAGGGTTTTACGAACTTTCAGTTATTACTTTTGAGTGGTTAAGCACATTGTCGAAGCCCATAGCCATTCATTTTTTGAAGCTAAGATAACTGACAACAACGACTTCGACCCAAGCCTAATGTTAGCAATCACTCATTTTGAGCCTAAGGCGACATATAGCCTATGAGTTAAACTTGATACTAAGGGGCAAAAGGAGAAAACACATTGGAAATTGATAATTACGAATGGTGGAGATGTAGCCCATCCCTAAGAAAAACCTAAGCCAAACACAATTCTTAAAGAGAAGCACATTATTAAACCTTTTCAAAAACGTTAGACACAAAAGCCCAAATATAAACCATAGATTTCCCCACCTATTTCAACATACGTCAAGTTAGGAAAAACCTAAATACATAGCCTATTGAGTTCTTAAGAACTTTATCCATGCACTAATCCTTTCCAAGCCTAAAAGGACCAAAACATTCACTCTACAAAATTGGACCATGTGCTCTAACCCTGAAACAGAGCATGAAGTTTGTCTCCACTATGAATTATTCCACTAACAAACCTAATGAGCTTGGGCTAAGCGAGTAGCAAATGGGACAATCTTTTAAAGGTAGAAGGGCATGTGACCTACTAAGGCATCATAGAATATTCAATCTCATCAAATGAGATCAGGACAAATAGGAGCAAACAGGGACAAACAAATAAAATGCTTTAAGTCTTTTTAACAGGAAATATCTCGTTATTTGAAGTGTTTAGAATGATAAGAGGTAAGCCCTAATCCCAAACACTAACCTTAAAACACTCATGAGAGTTAAGAGACATGAAAGTGAGGATAAGACTTGTTCCTTAAAGGAAGTTTATCTTATATGTGATACACAAATTGAAAATATGGTAGGCATTAATTTTACTCCCTAAATATTTTTATCCCTTGTGAGCTCATTTGAGCCTTTTAAGGGAAGTCTTTGAAAAAATAAACCTTATCAAGAATTACCCTACACTAGGGCAATCAGGAGGTTAAGGCCATTGATTTTGGAGAAAAAGGATAGACTAACTTGTGCTTACTTCAGTTGTGTCGATTCATGAGCAATAATTGTCACAAATAAACTGTTTTATTAGAATGAAGAATAGCTTCAAACCATATACTTCACTTAAATCCATACACTCATTCAAATATTTCAAGCCCATAGACTTTTCCCAAAAACTCCAAAGCCATCTACACTTCACTAAGCTTATATACTTTGAACTCATGTTTTTAAGGCTTTGAATCTCATCAAATGGAAACTCATACACATGAAGGGTGATTACCTTGGAAAAAAGAAAAAAAAAAGGAAAAAGAAAAAGAAAATAAAATAAAAAGAAAAAAGAGGAAGAAAAGAAAAAGAAATAAAAAAAAAACAAACAAGAAAACAAAAGAAGGTGATTGCACCCCAAAGGGTAGCTAAAAAAGGCTAAAGATCAAAATATCTTAAGAAAGCTATGTCCATGAATTCTAAGATGAAAGAGCGAAGTTTTCCCTCAATATCCTTTAAAAAACAAACCTGAGTAAGAGATTCTGAGCCCAAAGGAATGAAACTTTAATTCTATGATCCTACCCTTTATACCACCCTTAATAAAACTTTTTTAACTGAAGAAATTAATTTATCTTATGCAATTATTGCTTGTGAAACTAGGGCAAGCTCATTGTAGCATTTTTCCACTAACATTCTTGACTTGTAAACTTAAGTTGAGATATTAATTTTTTTTTTTTTTTTGAAAATTAGCTAGCACATTAATATCCCCTTTTGTTTAATCCAATGACCAAAAACCTACGTTACAACCTTGAGGAAAAAACCTATAAGATCAATTAAAGTATCACTTATAAGACTGACCATAATTTTTGGAATCGTAGTCGAAGGTGAAAATAAGCTATCTAAGAGTGTAAGGAAGTCCTCTTGGACTAAATTATTCAAATAATTGAGATACTTTCCCTGGTATGAAACATATGAATACAAAAGTCCAACATGCCCTAGGGGCACAAGAAGCAATTCACCCTAAAATAGAATGGGAATTCCTTACAACAAGAAGAACAAGGTATTTAGTTAAGGTTTTTGTTTTTTTTTCCTATTCTATCATCATCGCGGACAAGTGATCAAAGATGAAGAATGAATGGTCAATGAGCTAAAAAATGAGCATGTTGCTTATATGTAACATTTAGAGTCAGTACAATTTCATTACTTGGTAGCAAAAAAAAAAAAAAAAAATGAACAGTTTTTTTAATAAAAGCATTGGTTTTTTCCCTTTGAGTTTCAAAAAGTGAAAATTTTTAGTGTCAACTTTAGTCATCCTTAAGTTAAGAACTTCAATAATCCACCTAGGAAATTTCAAGAACCTTAGTTATCCTTTTGTTAGGAACTTTGAAATCTTAGTCATCTTTTAGTATGAGGAAAATTTAGGAGCTTCAATAATCCTATGAGAAGATTATTCAGGAGCCTTTGTCATCATACTAAAGAGCTTAAGCTATCCTAGAAATTTTGGGAACTTCAGTTATCCTATATTTAGAGAGTTTTAGCCTGCATTATAGAATATTAGTTATCCTAAGGATTAAAATAAATAAATAAATAAAATAAAATAAAATTTTGCCATGGCTTCAAACCCTTTTCTTTAGTTTTTTTCTTTAAGAGATCTATCCTTTTGAGAAGTCAATTTTTCTTTTAAGAACATCAATTTTTTAGCATAGTGCATAATCTTATCCTTTTAGCCTATCCTTTCAAAATAGACTTCTTTAATCATTTACCTTATCCTTTTAAGATAAACCTCCTATCTTTTGCCCTATCATTTCATGATAGACCTTTTAATCTTTTACCATATCCTTTTAAGATAGGCACCCTAATTTTTTTACCTATCTTTTCAAGATAGCCTCTTTAATCATTTGCCTTATCCTTTTAAAACAAACTCCATTTTGCTCTATCATTTCAAGCTAGGCCCTCTTATTCCTTTGAACTATCCTATCAAGATCTGCTCGATAACCATTTGCCCTGTCTTTTCAAGATGGGCCTCCTATTCCTTAGCCTTATCCTTTTAAGATAAGCCCCCTAACCTTTGCCCCATCCTTTCAAGAGAAGCCACCTATTATCTTTGCTCTGTCCTTTCAAAACAGGCCTTCTATTCCTTTACCCTATCCTTTCAAGACAGGCCTCCTATTCTTTCTCCCCCTCCTTTCAAGACAGGTTGTTTATTCTTTGCATCAACCTTTCAAGTTAATATTCTTTTTCAAAACAAAACACTGCTTAACTGACCATTCAAGTCAGTAATTCTCATTCTATCAATTCAAGATAATATTTGACGAAAATGGGTATCTTGTTTATCTTTGTAGTGATGTTTTAATCAAACTTCACTATAAAGAGGAGCAGTCATAAACACTTTATTTTTGCCATCCTTAGAATTCTTTTCTTATTAGGCAGGTTTACAAATAATAATAATAATATTAATTAAAAAAAGAAAAGAAATAAAAATAATAATAATAATAATAAAAGTGTCATAGTCAAGTTGGTTAGTTATTTAGGATTGAGTTAGATTACAATAAAATATATGCGTACTCGATCTAGTAAATTTAGAGTCTTTTGAGCTTTATTTAAAAATAGACTCAAGATTTATCAAATAGGCTATAGGCTACAGTTAATGAAGTTAGGATTTCTAGAAACTTGATCTTAAAAATGGATTGAATTAAATCTTGAATGAATCTAACAAATCTAAATTTGATATTATCATATCTTTTGTAAATTTGATTTGTTAAAATTGAATCTTCAAAAAAAATCCAAAAGATTCAAATTCGTGGTCTATAAATAATGGACATTAGGCTATGAAAAGATATGTTTCATAATTACACATTCACAAAACTTCCCCAAACAATATTCACACACATCACACACTAAGCCCTTACATTAGCACAACACACTCACTTACATAACTCACAAAAAAACATGCTCACACACGAACAATCACTCATAGTCCACGATACACTCACATTCACTCTTATCCATAGTCCTAAACACAACAAACACATCCACTGTCCTATATGCCACAACAGTAGTCCGAGTACACATGAACAGTCTATTGTCCAACAATTTAGAACACAGTACAGTCTAACTTCATTGTAGTACACACATCCAATTTCACACACCACTACAGTCCAAGTTTAGCACTCTACAAGATCAATCCATGATCTACCACATCTAGACTGAATTCAAAGTATACACGCCATGCACATGACCCGATTATATTGATCCAACCCGTTTAGGTAATTAGATAAATTGTTTTAATTAATTATTTATTTATTTATTTTTAATAACTTTATTTTACTAACTTGTTTTTATAGTGTAGGTTGTTTAATAATTTTAATAAATTTGCAAATTTTTAGAGAAATTGTATTTTTTTTTAGATAAATTTAATGTTTTTAGTTAAAATTTCATTTTTTAGATATAGTCACATATTTTTTGAGATTCATATATGAGATGTAACTATATCTAAAAATAATGTAATTTTATGAAAAAGACGTTGCATTTTTGAGATATAGTTACATATTTCATAACGTTAGTCAAGATATTTATAACGTTAGTGAAGGTATATATGTAAATCACATCTTTTAGACTAAATCACATTTTTTAGACTAAATCACATCTTTTAGGTAAAATCGCATCTTTTTCATAGATATAGATACATATTATTTCTAAGATTCATAGTTTTAGTAAAGATATATATTTAAATCGCATATCTCGATAGATTTATATAAATCTTGTATATAAGGTTTTAGAAAAATAATTTTTTGGCACATAGTGATTTTTTCCTCAATAAAATAAAAAATCTTAACTAGAGTCTTTTTAAAAGATTTAGTTAGTTAGGTCTTTTAAAATTGATTCATGTAGTTAGATCTTTAGGTTTTTTTAAAAAAAAGAATAAATTATTAAATAATGTAAATTTGACTTGATTTTTTCAAATTAAAAAGAATCAGCTTACTAAATTTTTTTTTTTTAAGAAAAAAACTGCATTGGTTTGGTCTCAATTAGAGGGTATGTAGGTATTTCTAAGGCAACCGCATAAAAAAAAAATTGAAAATTGGTAATAAAATAATTTAATAAAATTCATTTTGATTACACTTTTACATATCTTAACATTTCTAGAAAAATTATAAACAATAAAAGTTGATTAGTTTTTTTTTTTTTTTTTACATTGTAACTTAGTTTTAATAGTTAGCTCCTGAACTTAGATTTTTTTAGTTTAATTTACTACAAATTATTTTATAAGAATATTTGTAGACTAACGGCTAATTTCACTTTTTTTATCAATTTAATTGGTTAGCGACTCCAATTTTTAAAAATATTAAAAAAACATTATTTTTAAGAGAACATTTTTCCTTAATTTTATGTTGAGTAATTTATATTAAATGGACTCGATTTAATATAGATTGAATTAAGAAAAATCAAAATAAGGTTCGATAATGTATTGTCATACTGTGTTTGGCTCATTTATCTCTAATAATGAGTTAAGAGGTTAGTTTGCTAACTTCAGATACTGAAGACTAAACTAAAAGAAGTTATGGAACGTTAAGGATGATAAAGAAAGTGAGAAGCCACTTTTGGAGTCCTTTTTAGTTATGGCCACTTTCCATAGATTGTTGAGCTATATAATTTTTAGAGTTGAATCAATGTATCATCTAATGTTATTCTAGTATATGTTGTATAAAGTATGATCTAGCCTCCAAATGAATCAATATAAGATATTTTTATGGATGTGACGTGTATATGAGTGGTTCAAAGGTTAGATTAAAGTACTATATGGTTCAGTTTACTACAAGTTGAGAGCAGTTAGGGCTCTATTGAAGGAGTTAATATCCACTAAAGTTATTTGAGTTTGTAATGTGATACTTTATAAAGTGCTTACGATGTCAAGTATAACAACGGGAACTAGAAAACATTTTGGAGATCATAACTATTATTAGGCTAATGTTAATATAGTTGATGTTTCATTGGTGTTGTAATGTTGATTATGATTTATGAAGTTAATTAATGTTTGTTACAGGTGTGAGATTTTGGTAAATGAAGCTTGATTTTCTATAGATGGAGTACAAGAGGATTTATATGAGGTATAGATTGATTATGTATGTGATCTTTTAGTAAATGAAGCTTGATTTTCAATAGATAAGTACATAAGGATTTATAAGAGGTACATATTGACTGTATGTGAAAGCATGTGCAGGTTGGAAAAAATAAAATAAAATCAATTAAGTAGCTGTATCTTTACTTCAAGGATATGTAACCATGTGTTTTATAAGTATGGTGTTTGAGAAAAACTAGTAATTGAGCAAGTTAGGTACACCCCTATAAGTAAAGTTGTCAAACTCACAATTATACCTAAAACTGCAAGTTGATCAATAGAATCGAAATATAAAATAAAAATATAGAAACATAAGTTTTTACAACCTATAGTAATTATATAAAACTTGTAATACATGATAGAAATTAAAAATGAAGAAATGAAGTTCTTTTTGATAAAAATCTCTTAATAATATATAATTTGGTATGTGTGGAAGAACGACAAACAAATTCATAACTAAACATTTTCCTTTTTTTTTTTTTAAAAAAAAGAGTAATGAATTAAAGAGAACTAAGCATTTCAATTCATTTTAAATTATTGACGATATAAATTAAAGTATATAGTTTTTCTCATAATCTTTATCCTTGGAGCTAAAGCCTAGATGAATACTATAAACATAAAATAAAGGACTAAGAGAGAGAGAGATAGGAAAAAATTTTAAATAGAATAAGGAAGATAATGTAATGTCCTAATAGTTGATGGTTTGTAAAAACTTAATTGTATTTTTTATTTATTAGCCCATTTAACTTATATATATAGGATCTATAAAGTTTTTAATTGAGTTTACATGTAAACTCGGTTAACAATGTAAGTCTCCACGTGAAAATGATTTTATACATGGATCAATCCAAAAAAGCCTTTTAAAATCATAAACTCGTAAAATCATATAGATAGAATTGTGATTTTGATAACTATATTTGTAAGGTGAGGCATTATAGAAATCTTTGATGGACAATTTCAAAAGATGGCAA
The DNA here is from genome assembly GCA_024138015.1 of Lumnitzera littorea. Lineage (NCBI taxonomy): Eukaryota > Viridiplantae > Streptophyta > Magnoliopsida > Myrtales > Combretaceae > Lumnitzera > Lumnitzera littorea. The sequence goes on along the minus strand of JAMXBB010000004.1, from coordinate 100,576,369 downwards.
GAAAGAAGTTTTTTCAATCCTTCATATTTATAATGTTGATTAGTTTCTTACGAAGTCTAAAACTAAAGCCAATACTAATGTTTGGAGTCATTCCAATAAAGTTTGTAGACATATAATCATTAGTACATTATCCAGTGATTTATTTAATGTTTACTGTTCTTATAAGAATCTAAAGAAATATGGATCTCAGTGATTGCCAAATATGCTACAAAAGATGTTGGCAAACAAAATTGTGATTGGAAATTTTTACATGTGGGAAAAAATTATTGAAAAGGACATCAAGATGCAGAGCAATAAATATCACAAATTGATTGAGGACTTAAAGGTAAAAAATATTTCCTTGTTAAAAGAGTTTGTTGCAGGATTGCTCATTGAAAAATTACCTAACCCTTGGAGCGACTATAAGAACCAATTGAAGCATATACATAGGCATCTTCCATTTCAACATTTGATTAATCACATTATAACTAAAGATACTAATTGCAAGGAGTTACAAGCTATCAAAACAAAGGAAATCACTACAAAAGTAAATTTGATCCAAACCAAGGCATACAACAAAAGGTATGATAAGTTATGTAGAAGTTATGCAAGAAGAACTCTCATAGTTCAAGAGAAACAGTGTATGAAATCTAATGGAGAGACCGAAAGAAAAATAAATGATTGAAACAAAATGGATATTCAAGAATAAGCTTGATAGGAATGGAACTATAGTAAGAAAAAGAGTAAGATTAGTTGTAGGCTCGAAATATAGAGAGTTATGCATTGGTAGCAAGATTTAAAGCTATTAGACTTTTGATGGTCTATGTATGCCGCGAAACTCCAAACTATTTCAAATAAATGTTAAAAGTGCATTTTAAATGGATATATTGAAGAAGTATATTTTGAATAACGCCCAAGATTTGAAGATCTATAACATGAACATCATGTATACAAGCTAGACAAAGCACTATATGGATTGAAGCAAGCTCTAAGGGAATGGTATGAAAGATTAAGTGAATTGCAAGGATTCAATAGAGATAAAATCGACACAACTCATTTTTCAAAATATTTTATAATGTCATTTTAATAGTACAAATATATGTTGATGACATAATTCTAAATGGACTAATGAAGTATTGGTACAAGGTAGTAGTTAACTCTTTTATTTACGTAACCTAAGAAAGAAGTACACAATTTATGCTAAACATGCTTACTCTTTCAATCCTACTTGTCCTACTTTACAACTTGAAAGGTGTCAATGCAGAGGTACCATCCAACCCTTTACTATTAAAATATTTTATGTACTCGCTATATTTCACCTGCTTGTAGATTGGAGGGCTCTCTTCAGAAAGCAACTCTGGAATCGGCTCGTAAATTTCTAAATCACTTCCAATCTGATGCAGAGGTCTAAAGAAACTCGCAACTGAAATTCTTGGTCCTTCACGAAGAGCAAGAACCCTGTGGTTGGCACTGATAAACTTGTCATTCGAAATAAGCTGCAATAGGACAAGACAAAAACAAAACATGGTCATTAAAATGACTGAAACAAGATGTGCTCAAGATTTGCTTGGTACTTCTTACCTGCAGAAGGTCTCCAATATTTACTATTAAAGCTCCAGCAGAAGGGACCACATCAACCCATTGATTTTCATGGAGAACTTGGAGCCCCCCTGTATTGTCTTGCAAAAGTATGGTCAAAACAACACTATCTGAATGACTAGTGGTGCCAATAGCCAATTCGGGCTCAGGACATGGTGGATAATAGTGGCTCAAGACAACAAGTTCGTTTATCATATTCTTATCCTTGAGGTAGTTTGGTTTGAGGCCTAAAGCCTCTGAAAACATCTCCAAAATTGTATGTGCCAATTTTCGAACTTGTTTCGAGTATTCAACCAACACTTCCCTACATATTGGCATATCAAGTAATTGCCCTTAGAAAATTATGTGTTATGCATTCACAAGTTATATTGTTTTAGTAAGTTAACAGAAGTAGGGATGGTGATTCGTATTAATAGGGCATGCTTGTGTCTTATTTGGAATTGAATTTGGGTTAATAGTAAAAATACATAACAATAAATTGAGACAATAAGTAATTAGTTTACAATTACAATTCACCTTATTTGTGTTATAATCGTGTTCTTATGTTGCATATCATGTCGGTTTTGTGTTTTCTCTCTATAATTGTACTTCTAATTGTGTTGTATTCATGTTCATATTATCTAAGCAAAATATAGATAATTGATTAAACAAAATTAAACATATCAACACTCAGGAAAATGTTTCTACCTATTAACTGCAGGCAATTCTTGAGGATCAACCGACTCCACCCGACAACCTAAACTGTCTCTCCAATTAGCAACCGGAGATGAAAACAGATCGAAGTTGGAGTTGTACAAAACCTTCTTGGTCAAGTCGCGCGTGTAAAACTGTTTCTTCACCTCGGTATCTTGCTCATGGAACCGACGTGTTGCATCAATTATGTCGTATAAAAGACTAACTGGGATGCCATGATTGACTACCTGAAAGAAGCCCCAGTTCTTGCATGCGTCGCCAACCTTATCGATAATCTCAGCATGCCAAGTTGATTCCATATGATTGCCATGGAAATCTATGACGGGGATACTGAAACCGTGTTCGGTTTGCGGGTCAGCATTGAATCCAAATTGGCTGCAGTTAAATATACGTGGGACTTTTGTGATTCCAGAGTCTACCAATCCCTTAACACCAGCTTTGGTATCATCAAAAGCTTGGAGTTCGCTTTTCCTGTCATATTCATCTCCATTTGCTGGAGAATCAACCTCGTTGTTGCCAAGGACCATGATTTTGCTCATTGTTTTCTAAGGTTGTTTCTCTTATGTTAATGTTAATGTTGAGACAAGCTCAACTGATGTTATTTATCACTATCAGTCAATCACCAGTTCCACCACGCAAGCTGTGCCAATTGGAAAACTCTCGACCACTACTGGAACAAGAATTTTCAATAAATTATAAGGTCCATAAACGTACACATCATGATCTTGCGGGCAAGGAGTGATTATCATTTTCGACCTTGACTTCTGGAAGGATGCATTCAGGTATAGATAATTCAAAGATACAGATACATGCTGGAATGTGAAAATAAACTTTTTAATAATAATAATAATCATAATATATCAATTTGTGAGGACAAAAGCATGGGAGTTATATCATTTGGAGAATGGAGGTTTCAGGAGGGTTATTTAATAAAGGAATTAGAAGATTTTGAATAATTTCATGATCTTGGAGTAATTCTACAAGTTAGATTGAATTTGTCTACATTAGAGTACTTTTACGAACTTTAAGCAAAACTAGGAATATCAAATGAATTTACAAGTTGTTTGATATTAGAAATATTGTTAACAAATTTTTATATCCACGTATAGTTTGATTACAAATATGAGTAACAAATATTAAATGGATTTGATCTGTTTATATTTTGTGTTAATTTTTTTGTGTCCAAACCCATTTATAATCATATTATTTTTTCTGATTCACGAGCGGTGTGCCGAATTGCTATTATTAAAGCTTATGAGAACCTTCTCTACTATTCTTTGATTTCTTAGATCCTTGGCAAGAAGATTAATCTAAAACTATAAATTTGTCGATATAATGAGATCTTTTAGATTTATCACCTAACACCCATTATGGATTGAGATGTCTCAATGAGGTCCATTAAGTTGATGGTTTAAGCAAATTGAGATATGATGACAATGCTTAGGTTTGAATTTAGGAAATTGCCTTCTCATCTTCTTATTTTTCAATCACGCAATTTCTCTTCCGGGCAATTTACCTTTATGGATTAGGTATCCCTCTATTTGTTGACTATAGGAATGAGTCTTATGTAGAAATAAGTGTTCAGTAATTGTATTATTTTTTTCTTTTTAATAAGAAACTCATCCAAATTTTATAAGGTAAGGTTGGTGGGTAGATTTTAAATACTTTTAGAAGATTTCTTTTTATCTTTATGTGTTGTGTCAAATGTATATATTGGTTCACCACAATAATAAAAATTAAGCCCTTCAATTTAAGTTTTGCTTCATGGTATTAGAGCTATTCAACCTTAAACCACTTAAATAAATTACGGGTGATAGATCTTAAAACCACACAAAAACACCTAATTCAAGACTACGATTTGGTGTTCTCTTAGACAATGACCAAACATTATAAGGTGTGGCTTCCAATCGATCAAAGATTGGAATTTTTCCATAGGGGATCGTTCACTCCAAATCACCCAACATAAATTAAATCATTAAATTTTTCCCGACAACACCAATCCATAAAACTTATATACTACATAAAAGGAAAGTAAGGATATTTGACTGGAACTTGTCAAGCATTGACAGCGAAGTTTGAAAAGTATGCCATGTGGGAAGCTGAAAATAGCATAGTGATGGTATGGCTAGTTAACTGGATGGAACCAAAGATTGGGAGGCTATACTTACTTTCCAATGCAAATGCAATTAAGGAGATTTAGTACATGGTTTGTGAGATAATTTTGAGATAAAAACACGTCTCAATGCTCTAAACTCAAGATCAAGATAAGACTTACGACCAAGGTAATTTAACTATTATTGAGTATTATAATACTCTTATGGAGTTCCGGTAAGAAGTTGATTTATACTATGATATAGATTGGAGTTGTACTGAGAATGATGTGAAATTTGTTAAGATGTAGGAAAAGCATTGAGTTTCTAAATTACTATAGGGACTTAATGTTGAGTTATATGAAGGGAGAGGATGTCTTTTATGGAAAAAAATCATTTGCTAACCCAAAGGAAGTGCTTGTTGAAGTTAGAAAGGGAGAAACCAAACGGCATGTGATGGGAGTAAGTACTACATTAAAATAAGGGCCTTCAAACTTAGCATTGATAGTAAAGAAGGAAGCATTAGGTGATAAAGACAAACCACGATGTGACTTTTGCAAATGTTATTATTATATGTAAGAGACTTACTAGAAACTTAATGGCAAGACAATGAAATCTTGAAAACAAAAAGGTGATCTTTGAATTCCATAAGTTGCAAAAGCAACTAATCATCAAATCTGAGAATCGTATGAAGCTTACCTCAAATTAGATTGTCATATTAGAAACTCCTTTAGAATGTGCAAAGTAAAAAAAAGGGGAAAGAAAAGCTCGATGAAATAGTATAAATGGTTGTAATGGCATAAACAATTACAATATTATCTTCTTATAGAATTAATATAAGTAGCAAGTGGATAATTGACACGTATGCCATATACCATATGTGTAACTATTTAGACTGGTTTGAGGGTTTTTTCTTGACGTACATAAGAGTCAAGTATCCAATGGTGATTATATCTATTCTTAAGGAAAAAGATTGGTGAAAATTAACGAGGCATTAGTTATTCCAGATTTGCATTATAATTTAATATCCATCAATAAGATGACAAGAGATATGACTTGCGGAGTAATCTTTACTCTTTCTCATTGTATTTAATAGGGCCAATCTTCGATGAGGATGATTACCAATGCCGAAGAAATGAATGGGCTTTAACATCTAGATAGTTAAGTTAAGTTTAGGTCTCTAGTGTTTATTCAAAGTAATAAAGAAGTCAAGTTATGGCACAAACGTTTGGGCCATTCAAATTTTCTTTATATGTATCATTTGTATCAAAAGCTATTTGTCAATAAGAATGTTATTGTACTTAAATGTAAGCATCATGTTATTTCCAAGTTCGCAAGAAAGTTGTACCCTTAACCTTATAAATCTTTTAAACCTTTCCATTTTAATTCACAATGACATTTAGGGACCTTCTAGAGTCACTGCTTTGTTTGGATAAAAATGGTTCATCACCTTCATTAATGACCACTTAAGAATTTGTTGGTTATATCTATTAAAGAGAAATCAAAAGCATGCTTTGTATTCTAGAGATTTTCTAAATTGATCTTGAATGTTTTTCAAACCTAAATATAGCTTGTTAGATCTGATAATGGTAAGGAATATTTCTCAAGGGAGTTTGACAACTACTTAAGTAATACTCCATGATAGAATAGAGAAGTTGAAAGGAAAAACCGACTCTTACTTGAGACTGCTCACACCTAAACGTTGACCAATTCAATTCCCCATCATTGTCAAGGGGGAGCAATTTTGACTTCAGCATATATAATTAATAAACTTCCTTGTAAAGCTCTTAATTAACAAACTCCCCTAATTATATTCCTAAAGCACCTTTCTAATACACATATGTTCAATTCTTTAGCTAAAAAAAATTTTGGTTACATAGCTTACACTTCTGTTCATTCCATAAATGGGCATAAACTTGATGGGAAGGCTTTTAAGTATATCTTTGTTGGGTATTCACCATTTCAAAAAGGGTGCAAATGTAACCATCTACCCTCAAAAAGAGTTGTAATTGTGCAATATAATAGAAAATATACATTGTATTGCCTTAAGAGAATAATATGTGGCGATTTGTGTATATATATATTGAGATGGCCCTATAACCCTAGAATATGATTAAAATACTATTCTACACTTACATACTGTTATTTCTATATTTGTACATTAATACACCTCCCTAATCTCAAGGTGCAACAATTAGTGTAAAATTGGCACAATGATTATCAAATACTATCGTAGAGAGGTTCTTAGTAAGGATGTTAGCTTGTTGGTGTTGCGTGGGAATGTATTGAATGAGAACCTGACAAGTCATAACCATTTCTTGTACAAAATGATAATCGATGTCTACATGTTGGATAGGGTTGTGAGATAGTACATAGCACCAAGATAGTCACAATATAATATGAGAGGCTGCCAAATGATAATTCCTGCTTCACTTGCAAGATGGTATACCTGAGTAAACTCAGCAACCACATAAGCTATAGTAGAATATTCAGCTTCTATTAAGCTAAGGAGCTAATAGGTTGTTTCTTAGACTGTTAAGAGATGATATTATAGCCAGGAAATATTACATACCCATTAGTGGAGTGACGGGTGTCTACAATTGATCTCATTAGCATCAACAAATGTAGTCAAAGAGAGGTTAGATGTTTACGTAATAAGCAAGCCAATAATGATAGCACCATATAGGTGTGTAAGAATACATTTGGCTTCTTACATATGATTGATATTTGATTAATGCATATTTTGGCTCAATTGATTGACTGTAAAATTGATAGCTTGCCAAGTGATTGTTAGTTATTGCAATGTACCCATAATTTCACATTAGGTGGTGTAGATGGGTAGGAGAGGTAAACCATGGGCAATTAGGTGGCTGTAGGGGGATAAAGGTGTTTTAATTGGTTTAAATCAATGCATGTTGTGACATTTAAGGAGATCCATGGTAAATTGGGATGGACTTATATGTATACCTTAAGGAGTGTAGCTAACATGAAAACCAAGGAAGAAATGAAGATCGATAGGATCTTCATAGACAACTGTTTAGACAAAGTGGAGATGGAACGAAAGAGGAGTAGAGCGTTGTTCCCATTAAAGATAATGTCATCGACATATTATAAAGGGATAAGTATGTCAGGATCACAAAAATAAACAAACATAGATGTGTTAGCCTTGCTTTGTCTAAACCCAATCTATATAAGGAAGATGCTAAACCTAGAAAACCAAGTGCATGGTGCTTCTTTAACACCGTAAAGGGATTTTAAAAGCTTGCGAACATGATTGGGATAACATGGATGAACAAACATTGGGGGTTGTTTCATGAAAACAGTTTCACTAAGATGACCATAACAAAGGCATTTTCAACATCAAGTTGATAGATGACTCAATGAGAAGAGATTGCATAAGAAAGAATAAGCGGTTTGGTGATAGGTTCAGCAGCTAGGCTAAATGTTTCTGTGCCGTTGAGACCTTTACTTTGTGAACAACCTTGGCAACAAATCAACCTTTATATCGTTCAATCTTTCCCTTGGCATTATACTTAATGTAGAATTCTCATGTGTTGCTAACAACATTATGGGTAGGTTATGGTGGTATTAATATCTAAGTTTTATTTCTAAGAAGAGAATCAAATTCTTCCCTTATTGTAGTAAACCAAGTAAGGTGTCATAGGGCTTTAGTATAGTGTTCGAGTTCAAAGTAAGTAGCTTGTGTGTTGAGGTTAAGAATCTTTTTGGTTTTGTTTATACCAAATCATAAACATATGATCATGTGATGAGAAGAGGTAGGGAGAGATAGTTATTGTAGAGTAGGGGCCAGCTTTTTGAGGTGTGTTCTGTGATAGACTTAGGTGATGGGAGAGCTTACAAGGTAGGGATGAGAGGAGGAAGTAGGTAGAGGGGTCGAGGTGGTGGAAATAGGTGTTGCTAGTCATGAAGATGGGACCGATGTGCTAGTATATGATTTAAGATAAGCTAGCATTGATGTTAAGTGTTGTGGTAAGATGAAAGTAGCAATGCTAAGCGGTGTGATTGTGTAATAGAAGGATGGAGTAATTTGTTGCTTCAGTAAGTTATCCTTAGATGATGTAGTAAGGGTTAAGTAATAAATATAATGGTTTACACCACATCTACAAATTTAAGCTTTTAGATCAGATGCTTGTAATACCAGTCCTAACATGGTATCAACGTAGAAAGTCTTGAACCTCTGCATTGTCACTTAACCCCATTTAATCAAATCATCCACTTGTTATGTCATGACTCTAATGGGAGCCTAGTAAAATTGCTTAAAATTTTCATATTGCGTGTATACACATGATATGAAAATAGTTTTGTAAGTCAAAGATTGCAAGACTCTAAACGATTAGTTACTAAGGTTTTCAATTTTTAATTAATTAACTTACTACAAAATATAAGTGACTATGGATATCCAATATTCCACATTCCATTAAAACCATAGTGAATTAGTATCCCCTATCAAATACTAAGATAAGGTAAAATAACTTGATAATTTACAAGAAATACTATATTATACATAATCTAATCATACAAATATTTTCTACATAAATTGTTTCTATACCAACTATCTACATTTCAACCAACTCTAACATTATCAAACCTATCTTTGGTTTGTACTCTGCTCTCAAGATTTTCCCCAATCCCTACTAAAAGAACCTACAAAAGAAACTATAAGGGAATGAGCAAACTACAGCTTATTGAGTTCGTTCTTCACTACTACCTTTCAAGCAAGTTATCAAAATCAACTAAACTTTAGAAATAAATTATTTAAACTACAAAATTATAAAATGATATAAAATAATATGTAAGAGAAATATATGCACCTCGAGTATAATTTCTATATACAAATATATAGTCAAAATTACCTAAAATACCAAAAAATATATTAAATTAGCTAAAAGTTAATAGGAAAAATTGATGTAGACTATAGCTAAGAACAAATAAGGCCAGTTGTAAGGATGGGTCCAAGTTTGCCAAAAGCTTAAAATGAATAATGGGGAAAGGTACGAAAGAATAAATGATGTTTGAAAAGTAAGCAAAAACCTACAAATAGCTCCAATAGATATGATGCACCAACGAAACTTTCAAGGACTCACTTCACAACTCGATATGATATATGAATTGGTTTGGTGAAATTACTCACCACCTAGCCTTACTCAAGGGTTAGGATAAGAGTGAGATGATAGTAAACAAACATAGTGTTTACATGAGGAAAAATATCAAGTATGTTAATGGTAATCTGATGTTTTTAGCTATAAGTACTTGAAAATTTAAGGCAACATGCTTAAAAGGGAAAAAAAAGGTATTTCCTAAGGAAGTAATATAGATACAAAAGGGTAAAAATGAATAATTGAGGAAAACAATCATTAGTTTTAGTAGATTCTACAGATGATTCTGTATACATGGCAATGTTGTATTGGTGAGGCCGTTGGAAGATGTAGACAAAAAGGTACGGTCAGATGGCTTATCCAAGCAGGGGTGGCTTTGTTAATCCAGTCTCTCTTTCTCTCAGCATATCGACAAGAGTGATGCTAAGTAAGTAATTGGTCAGGCATAAGTGAGCAAGGATTGGCTATTATCTCGGCCTTTCGCTTTTTAGCATACTATCTATGAGAAATAGGGAGTCATTCGACTCTGCATGCAAAATAGGTCAGCAAGAGATATTTAGCCTCTGTAGGAGTCTGCTAGAGTAGGAGAATTTGCTGTGCCAGGCCTTCCTGTCTTCAGGCTCGGTTGTAAGTCAAAGGCCTAATAACTTGATTCCTATCATTCCCTCTAGTTTGATTTAGATTTGAGATCAAATTCAGCTGGTCTTTGACCAACTCTCCATTAGCGTGATAGGGACTAAGGTTGGAAATATTAAAGGTATCAGAGATACCATAGTCCTTTAGCAACTCCAATCTATAGGCATTATCATTAATCTTTTGGAGGATTCTAAAAGGTCCTTCAGCCCTTAGAGATAATTTGTTCCTTCTCTTGTTCAAAAACCTCTCCTTGCTAAGGTGCAGCCATACCATGTCTCTTAGCTAAAAATGTTTGGCTATCTTACCCTTAGTCTTCTCTCACATACGTCGAGTGACTTTGTCAATGTACCAAGTGACTTTATCATAGATGGGCTAAAGGGATTGTTCTCTAGCACTTATGTTAGGGTCCTCTTGCATGGGCATTGGTGTGGAATTGTGATCAAGGGGCAACTCGAGATTAAAACCATAGACCACTTTGAAGGGAGTCTACTTAGTGGTGTCATGTATTGTTTGATTATAAGCGAATTTAACCACTGGCAAGCAAACATTCCAATCAGCCAAGTTCTTGCCCATTATAGCTCAGAGTAGTGATCCCAAAGTGAGGTTAACCACCTCTGTTTGGCCATTAGTTTAGGGGTGATAAGAAGTACTGAATATTAGTTTGGTCTCCATCCAACACCATAAGGTCCTCTAGAAATGGCTCAAGAACTCCGAGTCTCTATTGGAGACTACACTTTTCGACACTTCTTATAACTGTACAATCTCCTACAAGAAAAGACAAACAGTAGCTAAAGCATCATTAGTCTTGGTACAAGGCATGACATGTGCCATCTTACTAAACTTATCTATGACAAAGGTTCTAGTAGTCTGAGGACAAAGTCCATGCTCAATTCAGTCCATGGCTTCATCAGAATCGGCAGAGGCATTGCTTTCCCTTACTTGACGTAGTACTTAGCCCTCTTGCATATGGCACAACCTTCAATAACTTGGCAAACATGTCCTCTCTAATGAATTCTTTCTTAGTATCTTCTTTTATGGTAATGATCTCTTCCCCCTTGAGTTCTTCGTCTGTAACCTTGCTTCCAACTTCAAGACATCTCCCTTAATGACCATTATTGTTCGGTTCGAGCACTGGGCAGCCATATGGCCAAACCCTTGGCACTAGAAGCACTTGATATGGCTCGTCTTCTTACCAGATCCATGTCCCTTCTCATAAGTTCTGGTCGGCATGTTACTAACAAGTTAGCCTTTTTGCTCGCTTTAGACATCCAGCTTTTGAATTAGCTCAGTACTAGATTGAGCTTGGTGACTTCCCTATTCGGGTCAGCTAGTCAGCATTCTGGTCAGCACTCGGGTTCTTCTCTACCTCTTTACTTGTTAAGCTATCCAATGGCTTCATCCATTGTGGTGAATCGTTTGAGCTCCACAATGTCCCACATATCACCTATTAATCCCACGAGAAAACTAGATGTAGTTCGCGTTGGGGGTTCCTCTACTCCACATCGGATCATGAGTATCTAGAATTCCTAAACATACTCGTCAATTGTTCAGCCTCCTTGTTTCAGCTCTTAAAGCTGGGTAAATGTGTCTTGTAGATAAGTTTCTAGCATGAACCTGTTTTTGAGTATTCTCTCGGTAGCCCTCTCGCCTCCATATAGCTTGGAAATTTTTTCACCACATCTAGGCATATCCAAAGAACTCAATAGCAGTAGTTTTTACTTTCTCATAATTCTCGTACTGATAATAGTAAAAAACACACTCCACTTTCTCCTCCTATTATAAGTATTCATCAGCACTTCTAAACCCATTGAAACTCAGAATTCGAAACTTCACATGGTTAGAGGCTTTGGGTAGTCACACTCGCTCCTCTTCTTCATAATACTCTCCCTCATCTTCTTCTTCCAAATTCTCCTTCTTACTTGTCCACCTGCTCCTCTACCTCGAACTTATCAAGCTGGGTTCTAACCTCTAGCAACTTGTGGGGTATTTTACACAGCCTTAGTGGGTTGACAAAACAATGCATGAATAGCTCAAGTCAAATCCATCAACAGGTTAACCACTTCATCAAGTCTCTCATAAGTACTTTCAGGGTTCCCTAAGACTATCGTCCAAAGTGAACAACTCCATTGTCATCTCCAACATCAATGTTCACACTTAGGTTTAATCATTTTCTCCACAGATTCAAGGCTCAAACTTCTTCAAATAGGTGATATAGTAAACACTTCCACAAATTAGAAAAAGTAATAGCTAACAAACACAACAATCAAACAATACAGTAACCTACTCTGTTTCATATACGTAAAACAGGGTATAAACAAAACTTTGAAAACAAACTACAACTTAAATAAAACCTTTGCTCTACCAAGATGATGCAAACCGTAGCTAAGAACAAATAAAGCTAGTCACAAGGATGGGTCCAAGCTTGCTAAAAGCTTGAAATGAGTAATGAGGAAAGGTGCGAAAGGACAAATGCTGAATGAAAAGTAAGTAAAAACCCATGATAGCTCTAATGGATATGACACACTAACGGAACTTTCGATGACTTACAACACAACTCGATATAACATACAAATTGGTTTGGTGAGGTTACTGCCACCTAACCTTACTCAAGGGTTAGGATAAGAGTGAGATGAGAGTAAATAAACACAGTGTTTATGTAAAGAAAAATATCTAGTATGTTAATGGTAATCTGATGTTTTTAGCTACAAGTACAAGAGGTATTTCTATTAAAGAATTTAAGGCAACGTGCTTAAAAGGAAAAAGACAAAAATGGCATTTCCTAAGAAAGTAATGCATAAGATATAGAAGAGTAAAAATGAATAATCTAGGAAAAACAATCATTAGTTGTAGCAGATTCTACAGATGATTCTGTATATGTGACGATGTTGTATTGGTGAGGCCATTAAAAGATGTTGACAAAAAGGTATGGTTAGTTGGCTTGTTCAAGTAAGGGTGGCATGTCTGAGCAGGAGTGGCTTCGTCAATCTAGTCTCTCTCTCTCAGCATATCAGCAAAGGTGATGTCAAGTAAGTAATTGGTCCGGCATGAGTAAGCGAAGATTGACTATTGTTTCGGCCTTCCGCTTCTCAGCACACTATCTACGAGAAATAGGGAGTCATTTAGCTCGGCATGCAAAATGGGTCAGCAATGAGATACTTGGCCTCAGCAAGAGTCAGTTGGAGTAGGAGAATCTACCATACTAGGTCATCTAGTCCTCAAGCTCGGCTATGGGTCAAAGGCCTAATAACCTAATTCCTATCAAAAAATGGCAAAAAAAGTTATAAAAAAGTAATTAAGGCAATATGAATGAGTGACAGTAGGTGTGCCATGGATATGGACAAGTGTTAGTGACAAAGATTAATATAAGGATACCTTGGTTTAGTGAAAAGTTAGGGTAGAAAATGAGTGAGAAAAACTTTCCATTTCATTCTAAATAACTTAGAAAAATCAAAACCTTATGCTTACAAGTTTCCTTTAGTCTTAAGCATTTAAAGAAAATAAAAGAAGTGAAAGAGAAAGTAGGAAAATATTATAAAAAAATCAAAAGTGAATAGTGCAAACTAAGTAAAAGTGCAGAGTGTAAGCTTTCAAACGACCTAGGTTTGAAACACCACTATAGTATAGAAGAGGAGCTACTGCTAAGTTGGGCCGTTATAGTAGGGGAGGATGGTGGTGGCTAGACTATTGAACTCTAATGAATGACTAAAATTCATCCAATTTTCTCCTATTTTCTAAAATTATTAGTTTAAGTCCAAAAATTTTGAAAAAAAAAATTATTTTGAATCATTTTTGTATGTATAGTTTAAGGAAAAATTTTGGTATAAAAATTTTAAGTAGATATGTACCACCCTTAAGAAACCATTCAAAACCGCATCAATTTCGAAGTTGTTTTAAATAACCTTATTAACGTAGTTTTAGGCTCAAATATTTTTTTTAGAATATCACCGTATTATATAAAGAGATGTTATGAAGAGATTTCGTCCATAATATTTTTTTTTAACTTTTATGAATATTAGAGTCATTTAATAATGGAAAAGTGCCATTTTTCAGAATATAATTTAATTATTTTTGAGAAAATTAATTTGTACTCATTTTGGAACAAATTTGTAGTGTAATTTTTCTAAGTTTAATGACTTGGAGTGAAATGATATGAGTGAAGTGGCATGCATCTTACAAATGATGATTTTGGAGTGGAATTATTAAGTAAAAAGTGTATATGAGAAAAAGGATTAAGGTGTTATTGTGTAATAAGACTAATGAAGGATTGACTTAGAATATTGTAGTGAGTTATGAAGTGGAAATAAGGTGTGCAAGTGGATGATTTATTATAAATATGCAAAAACTAGACTTGCTTAGAAAGTTTGTCAAAGGGGTGATTTGTTAAGGGAAGACTTAATCTTAGGGTTAAAACCTTGTTCAAAAGGTTGTTTGGTAAGAAAAACCTAATCAAAACAAATTCAAAAACTTACTCGAAGGGTTAGCTAATGAAAGAAGCTCAACTATAACAGCGAGCTAACAAAGACTATAAGGCCTCTTTAGAAAATCTTATAATACTCCTACAAAAAAAAAAAACAAAAATGACCTAAGCTCCAATCCATTCCTTAGACTTCAAAACTTCACTCCCTAACCCGTCAGAACTAACTTGAGGACAATTGTAACGAGGAATCTTCTAGTGCTACTCTACACCTACAAAACAATTTTATAGGGATGTGAGCTTAATTAGCTTTGTAAGAGGGGATGGAGTTATAAGAATGCATTACAAATATGGTTGTTTAATCATTAGTTAAATGAAAATACAATAGACAAATGATAAAGCATCATACAATGTTTGACCAATTCATTATGAAGTTAAAGTAATTACATCCACTTTAACTTGGATTTCGAGGAGTTTCAACGCGATACTATCAGACTAAGTTTAATCTTGTGTAATGGAGAATATCCTCTTCCTTAGATAACATTCAAACTATGATTCCTAACCTTGTTACGACTCCCTCTCTTATCACTTAAGTTAACTAAAGGTGGGAAAATGACCATTTCTATTATCCTCGTTGAAATGTTGGTATTTAGTCTAGCAACTTAATCATTACTCCTATTTAGTTATCGTAAATGTCATGTTAGGTATTTAATTAGTTCAATTTTAATCTGATTTATTAGGTGATCAACCAAATTCATATACGTATGACAACATATATATTCAAGTAGAAAGCAGCACTCAAAGTTTAACTCCCAATTCATCAATCAATATCTCAAGCATAAACATAGCACTCGCACATATAAACTAATTACAACTACAAATAAGAATTCTTATTCCTCAAATATCCTGACATGATACTTCAATATGCCATTATGTGTAAATCGCAACTTACCTGTACTTACTAGCACCCTACTCTTGACAAGTGCCTCCTTGTTCTTCAATTATCCTTAGAAATACATAATAAATTAGTTTTCAAACCTTAATTCCTTAATCATTAATTGGTTTTATATGTTTTTGGTTGTTTAATCGTAAATTTTAGAAGTTAATTTCACTTTAAAATCATGATTTCTTAACCGATTAATGAATTTTACAAATTACCCTAACTGTATAAATTCTCTAAGCTATCATCTAAGTAGATTTATATAGGTTTTCTTTAGTGTAAAATCCTTTGAGTTTGGTTCTGAGTAGTTTCATAAAACTTTTCTTTAGTCCAAAAATCCTTCGAGTTTCTCTCGAAGCTATTTAAGGCTTATTAATTATATTCATTTTATCCTTTGAGCTTCTCTAAGTTAAACTCCCCATTTAGAAATCCTCTGACCTTGTTATCCATATAAGTTTTAATGATATTGTCCTCTAACTCATACTTTGCTTCACTTGTTTTCACGTTTACTTAAGAATTTTTGCCTCTTACTTACTCTATCAATATCAATTTAGCATATTTTTCATTACCAAAAGCCTTTGAATCATCCTCTGCTTTTTAACAATATCCTAAACTTAGTTTATTTACTAACTTTCTTCCAATTTACAAGTATGAAATCAATTTTTAAACAACAAGTACCACTTTAAATAACATTCCTTAACTTCATTTCTTCTCAATTCCCATCATAATTCATCAATTGTTTCAAATACACTAGATTAGTTAAATACTAACTTTCATATTTAAGGCTAACTACACACTTCCCTTAACTCTTTATTGCATCAATCAATCCCGATCACTCCAAAATAGTATTCGTAGACGAAATATGATTCAAACACAATAGCTAAGTGGAATTATATAAGGAAACACTACATTCTTCACTAAAATACCATTTTATGCTCAAAAATCAAATAAAAATATGAAAACAAATATCACAAAAAAATTGGCATAACAATTTAGCATTAACTTAGAATAGTTTGTAGAAAAACTTGGAGATAAAAACTACATCATTTACCCAATTTATTTCAACTTTGAAAATTATTTGATTTCATCTTTTTCTTAATGACATATATATTGGCTATTAAATTTATACAAATTGATTTTTTTTTCTAGATTATATACAAAAAAATATGTAAGAATGATTTTTTTAAATAATTTTCTGGATATAATTAATATTTTTAATAATTTTTACATAATTGGACAAGAATGGACACTAACCAAAAATTGGAGCTCTATCCACTAAGGGTTGTTCTCCCCTTGTTAACAGTACTAAGTGGTTGTTATGGCTCTTAGTAGTGGTGGTGGTCATGCTATAGCAACTCCCCAACCTACAGTACCTTCTAATGGTCAGATGCACTTATTTTGTGTTTAATTTTTCCAAATTTGTTTCATTAATCTTCAAATTCCCCATTGAATTTTCTTAAACACTACTTGCATGTATAATCCAATAGAGAGGTTTCTAGATATTTTTTTAGTGATTTAGCTGATGAATAATGATTTTCTTCTTCCTCCTATAAGCATTTTCTCTTAAATATTCCTCACTTTGTTTGCATGATAATGAGTTTCAAAACTCTAATAACTGTTAATTGTTTCCACACACCTACTTTACTAAGTTACCAACTGTTCCATGATTTTTATTTTTTATTTTTTATCAATTTTCTTAAGTTATTTTTAGCCTAAATTGCTTATATTAAGGTAGTTTTAATAAATATGGGTATAGGTACATACTTAAAAATTACACATGATGCATATGTACAAATTATATATGTTATTTTATAAACCAGTGAAAGATATTTTACGCAATTACAGTAAATAATACGTAATATAGTTAAATTGTATTATTTTAGCTATATTATAATTATTTTAATATATTTTTAATATCCAAGGCCACAGGTTCTCTTGACTAATATCTTGAACCTATACATAAAATTTTATACTGATAACCTAAATTTACTCACTCCAGTGTTATTTGTCGAATACAGGGCTTACGTAAATTCTCCATATGCTACTAACAACATTGTGGCTAGGGTACGGCGGTACCAATATCCAAGTTTTGTTTCTAAGAAGAGAATCAAATTCTTCCCTTGTTACAGCAAACCAAGTTTAGTGTCTTAGGGCTTTAGTATAGTGTTTGGGTTTAGAGTAAGTAGCTTGTATGTTGAGGTTGAGAGTCGTTTTGGGTTTGTCTACACCAAATCTTAAACATGTAATCATGTAATGAGAAGAGGTAGGAAGAGACAGTTGTTGTAGAGTAGGGTTAGGCTTTTTGAGGCGTGTTCTATGATAGACTTGAGTGATGGTAGAGTACGTAATGTGAGGAGGAAAGAAGGAAGCAAGTGAAAGTGTCAAGGTGGCAGAAATAAATGTTAGTAGTCATGAAGAAGAGACCGAAGTGCTAATAAGGGTTCAAGGGAAGCATACATTGATGTTAAAGGTTGTGGTAAGCTAGAAGTAGTAGTGTTAGGCGGTATGATTGTGTAAAAGAGGGATGGAGCAATTGGTTGCTATGATAGGTTATTGTCGAGCCTAATTTTTCAGTTTCTTTTATTTAAAATTGATTTCCCTATTTCTAATTAATACTAAACCCTAACCCATTTAACATTAATCCTCGATTAAGGAAATTAGGAAATTCTAGTTTTTTATTGAAAATAATTTTTGAAGCCATCACCAGACCGAAGTCAGGAAAAGAAAAGAAACCGTAACTATTGAGCCTGATTTTTTAGTTTCTTTTTAAAATTGAATTCTTCATTTCCGATTAATACTAAACCCTAACTCATTTAATATTAATTCTCGACAAAAGAAATTGAGAAATTCCAGTTTTTTATTGAAAATAATTTTTGGAGTCACCACCCGATCGAAGTCAAGAAAAAGGAAAGAAACCGTAATCAATTAGGTGGATTGATTATGATTTGGCTATCAGTCTTTGATTTTAATTTGAATGAAGAACTAAAGGGTTACGAGTTCGGGAGCTAACCTATTAAACCTTAACGGGTACTACTATCTATTTACCGAAATTAGGATTATTCTTCTAATTAAAATATTTAAAGAATAAATAAATAAATAAAATCAAAAGAAAAAAGAACCTAAGTTTCTATATATTTTAATGTCGCCTCGAAGGTACCCGCTAGCCATGATTAGATGATTGTAGTTTTTTTTTTTTTTCAAAAAAAAAAAAAACTTTAATCTGTTGATTGATTTTAATTTTTAAAAACCAACCGAGTTTACATTTTAAGTGATTTAGTTTATTTAAAAAAATCTAAAGGGGGTCCTAACTTTTGAATGTTCAAAAGACGCTTTAAGACGCTATAATCTTTTTGAAAAAAACAATTTCCTTTTTTGAATTTTTATTTTTAAAAAATAATTTTCCATATTAGGATTTCTAGAAAAAACCTAATCCTAAAAAAAAATCCTAGGCTAATATATATAACGATCTACCAAAATAAAATAATTCCATATAATACGCTTATAAAAACACTGATTCTAAAACTCCTAAACTAACATATTCATGTATTATATATTATGTGAACTGACAGATAATAACAAGATAAAACTAATCTTAACAACCCCTTATCTAATATCTATATATCTATATTACTATTTATTAAATAAACATTCACTTGAACCAATATAACATATCTAATCTATATTGAAAAGAAACACATACACACACACACATATATATATATATATACACCATGTTAAGCTACTAAATTCCTAACAAAATAATAATATAATATGATAATAATAAATTAGAAATAATAAATAAATAAAAACTTGGACAGAAACCGAACCTGATTGTAGAGCTACTGTACGGTGAAGGAGATGCTTATTGCTGCTTGGGGTGTTCGGCGTGGGCTGTTTGCTAATACCTACTGTAAAGCATGGCTTGAGGTGTTACGGTGGGTGATTGGGTGTAGTTTCACGTGTACTGTAGTGGATGCGTGCATAAGGGAGCATACTGTTGGCTGCTACAGTTGCTGTCGGGGTTAAATTCGAATGGCGAGAAAGAGAGATCCTAGACGCTGTTGTTGTTTACTATCACCTACTGTTGGTGAAGTGGCCGACGCGATCGCGTGTGGCTACGGATGGAATAGTTAGAGTCGGTTAGTGCTCGATGTGTTTGGGGTTTGCTGCTATGTTGGGTCATGCGTCTGGTCAGAGCTGATCGTATTGTTGTTGTTGTTACGCTTGATCATACTGTTTGGAATGTGTGCGTACAGTGACCGTGTTTCTATCTTCAAGCATCGCGTTCATTGGCTGATAGCGTAGATGAATCGAGGAAGATGGAGACTATTATCAGTAGTTGTTTTTGTTAGACTCCCGTATCGAGAGAGAGTCGTAAAGGTATTGTGTTCAATGGTTAAGCGAGAGTGATGCTGGTTTAGTATTCTTAACCATGAATAGCAGTCGGGAATTGGATTTTTTTTTTTCCTTATTTGACGAAGGTATGTATTTATGAAACCTAAACCAAATCATATCTATTGTATATGATTTGATAATAATTAAACTAGATCCAAATTAATTCAAATCCGATTTAATAAAATCAAACTCGATTCAAATGATTTTAATTAGATATGAATCCTGTTTATTTATCTCGCTTTTGTAAAAGATAGAAAAATAAAAGACATAGGTGCCTAGCGAGACTTGAACCCAAGACCTCAAATTATATCCAATCCGATACTTTAATACTTATCCGTTAGGCATCCGATATTTCAATACTTATCCATTAAGCCGTTGGCTTATGCCTTAATTTTTAGAATAACTAAATTGTACTTAAAACACTCGATTGCCTAAAATAATTTTTTGAGCTAAGCTAAAACGATTGACTCTAAAATAATTTACTTCCTAAAAAAAATCTAAATTTTTTTTTATTTTTCTTTTTCTCATTATTTTTATTTTCATCATTTTTCAATTTTTATTATTTTTATCTTTTATTAATTTTTTATTATTTTATTTTTAAATTAAGAACCTTTTTATAAAGTAAAATAAAAAATTAGGTGTCTCCAACTACCCCTCTTTGTGGTGAAGTTTGAACAAAACTTTACCACAAAGATAAAAGAGACATCATTTTTGCCTCGAGACACTCTACCTTATGGAACATTAAGACATTTGACAACGATTAGTTTGAAACAAAAAATAGCGAGGGTAGCGCCCTTGTAGGTTAGCAAAAATCCTTAAAAAGTATAATGAGAACTTGGTCTTGCCCTAATGAGTTGGCTAATCAAGGCGATGAAAGCACCCTTTGAACTGGCTAAGACCTAAAGAATAAAGAAACTTAGTTGTGCCTTAATGAGCTGACTAACTAAGGCGGTCAAAGCGCCCTTTAAGCTGGCTAAGACCTAAAGAGTGAAGAAACTTGGTTGTGCCCTAATGAACTAACTAACTAAGGTAGTTAAAGTGCCCTTTAAGCTGGCTAAGACCTAAAGAGTGAAGAAACTTGGTCGTGCCTTAATGAGTTGACTAACCAAGGCGGTTAAAGCGCCCTTTGAGCAGGTTAAGACTTAAAGAGTGAAGAAACTTAGTCGTGCCCTAATGAGCTAACTAACCAAGGCGGTTAAAGCACTCTTTGAGCTGGCTAAAACCTAAAAATAAGGAAAACTTAGTTATGCCCTGATGAGTTGACTAACCAAGGCGGTCAAAGTGCCCTTTAAGCTGGCTAAGACCTAAAAATAAAGAAAACTTGGTCATGCCTTGATGAGCTGACTAACCAAGGTAACCAAGGTGGCCAAAGCACCCTTTGAGCTGGATAAGACCTAAAAATAAGGAAAACTTGGTCATGCCCTGATGAGTTGACTAATCAAGGTGGTCAAAGCACCCTTTGAGCTGGCTAAAACCTAAAAATGAGGAAACTTAGTTGTGTCCTGATGAGTTGACTAACCAAGGTGGTCAAAGTGCCCTTTAAACTAGCTAAGACCTAACAATAAGGAAACTTGGTCGTACCCTAATGAGCTGACTAACCAAGGCAGTTAAAGCGCCCTTTGAGTTGGCTAAAACCTAAAAATGAAGAAACTTGGTCTTACCTTAATGAACTAACTAACCAAGGCGGTCAAAGCACCCTTTGAGCTAGCTAAGACCTAAAAATGAGGAAACTTGGTCCTATCTAAAAGAGCTAACTAACCAAGGCGGTCAAAGCTCCCTTTGAGCTGGCTAAGACCTAAAAATGAGGAAACTTGGTTAGGATAGTGCTCCAGAGCTTGCTAAATCCCTAAAAGTGAGGAAACTTTCTGTAAGTCGGGTGACTGGGAGTTTAAGGAACCCTGGATTGGGACCACGCTCTACGAGCTAGCTGGCTCACTAAGAGATTATAAATTGGGACTATGCTCTAAGAACCAACCATCCTAAAATTAATTGTTTTTGGAAAACAGGCTATCATCCTTAGGGAGAAACCAAACGCTAATGCAATGTTTTATCAGGCTTAGAACCACTTACCTAGTTTCAGTGATAGTTCCCAAGTAATCAAATGTCTTATTGAGCAATCCAATCTTAAGGGGAAACCAAATGCAAATGCAATGTTTTATCAGGCTTAGAACCACTTACCTGGTTCCAATGATAGTCCCCAAGTAGTCAAATGTCTTATTAAACAGTTCGATTAGAACCAATGGTTTTGACCCTTATCATTGCCTTTTCTTGTTCTTGCTCTTCTTCTTCTATCTTCTTCCATCTCTTTCTAACACACCCCCCCCCCCCCCCCCTTTTTTTTCTTCTTCTTCTTTTTTTCTTTCTTCTTTTTTCTTTTTTTTTCTATGAAAGCAACTTAAGCCTGAAACGAATGTAAAACATATTCATTTCTCGAATGAAGATGTCCTGTGTTGAATTTCTGGTCCAAACATCGGCTTTTCGTGTAAACATCCGTTCTCAAGCGAGTTTGTACTTATGTGCCACACGTTACTCTTTATGAACATGGCCCTGTTTTAAAAAATAGGAAACAAGTCTCCCTTTCTTAGGGGGTTAACTATAATAAAATATTAAAAGAATTTTCATCAATAGGCATCGCTTCAAGTTAAGTGTTTATTTTTTCTTGTGCTTCTTATGTGTAAGGTTTATTTAGATAGAGGATAGAGCGAGAAATGTGGACTTTTAATGGAATGAAAAAAAAGGCTAAAGATATTACCCAATGCTAACGACTACTAGGAATACCAACTTTGCATGTAGAAAATGAAAATGAGACTACAGTAATAGTAAGATTGTTTGCATTTCATAATCTGAAACTGGGTCCTTCAAGTCTGGACCATCCATTTGAGACAAGATAACAACTCTCCCAAGCAATACATTCTTCACAATGTAAGGCCCTTTATAGTTTGGAGCAAACTTCCCTCTCAAATTAGTTATGTTAAGCAAAGTCTTCCTCAGCACCATGTCTCCTTGCTCAAAACTTTAGGGTCATACTTTTTTGTTAAAAGTCCTTGCCATTCGTTGCTGATAGCAGATGTTGTACCACAAAGCTGCCAGCCTCCTCTCATCAATTAGATTCAACTGCTCAACACGCTTCTTTATCCAATCAGCTTCATCTAATTGAGTTTCCAACAATATTCTAAGAGATGGGATCTTGACCTCTACTGGCAGTACAGCCTTCATTCCGTATACCAACGAGTAGGGGGTTGCCCTTGTTGAGTGCAAATGGTAACATCTCATGCCAATCTTGATACGTAATGGCCATCTTCTCAATAATTCTTTTGATGTTCTTATTGGCTGCTTCCACGGCTCCATTCATTTAGGGTCGATAAGGAGTAGAATTTCTATGAATAATCCTAAAGTGTCGGCATAACTTTGACATCAATTTGTTATTCAGGTTCGTACCATTGTCGGTAATAATTGTCTCTAGCGTACCATACCGAGCCAGTATGTCTCTCCTGATGAACTTGACTACTACTCCTTTCATTACACTAGAGTAGGAGGAGGCTTCAACCCACTTAGTGAAATAATCAATAGCTACCAATATAAATCGGTGCCTGTTAGATGCCTTTAGAGTGATCGGGCCAATGATATCTATTCCCTACATCAAAAAAGGCCATGGTGCTGATAGTGTATGCAATTCTTAAGGTGGAGCATTTATCTTGTTTGCATAGTTCTGGCATAAATGGCAGCGTTTAACATGTCCAATACAATCTGCTGATACAACTCATGATTTTTTTGGCAAGCATGTAGCCATTCATGTGGAGGCCACATACTCCCTCATGCACTTCTTTCATTAGCATCTCTGCCTCTTTCTCTTCTACACAATGTAAAAGCATACCATCAAATGATCGTCGGTACAACATAGAATTGCTTATCAAGTACTGAGCTGCCAATCTTCTAATTAATTTTTTATCCTTCTTCTCTACTTCTTCGGGGTACGCACTATGTTGTAGAAACATTTTGATATCATGATACCAAGGCTTTTTGTCACACAAACTTTCCATTGCCAAACAAAAAATAGGCTTTTCTTCAATTTCAATCTTAAGTGGTTGAATCTCCACTCCTCTCGATGTTTGGATCATTGATGCCAAAGTAGCAAGAGCATCAGCAATTTGGTTATGAACCCTTGGTACATATACGAATGTAATCTTTTCAAACTTGGTTATCAACTAGGTTAGGTGTTGGAGATAAGGTACTAATTTGGGGTCTTTCGTCTTATACTCACCCCAAGCTTGGCCTATGATCAACGAAGAATCTCCATATACCTGTAATTCTTGTATCTCCTTAAACAATGCGATTTTAAGTCCCAAAATACATGTCTCGTATTCTACAATATTATTAGTACATGGGAAAGCCAGTCTCACAGCTATTGGAAATTGTGTACCTTCAGGTGATACCTGAATTGCCCCGACTCCACATCCAGACACATTAGCTGCTTCATCGAAGAACATTTTCCACCCTGAAGATTTTTCGACTACTTTACAATTAGAATCATTTCTTGCTACCAGGATACTTTCATTAGGAAACTCAACCCGTGCTTCTTGAGGGGTATCCTCAGAAGGATTCTCTGCTAATTGATCCGCCAAGGCTTACCCCTTGACTGAACTTTAGCTCACATACTTAATGTCAAATTCTGTCAGCAACATCTGCCACTTTGAAACTCTACCAATGAGAGGCGGTTTTTCAGCTAAGTATTTCAAAGGATCGTGTTGTGTTATCAACTCAATTTGATAATAAAGTGTATATTGTTTGAGCCGATGCATGACCCAGACCAATGCACAACAGGTTCTTTCGGCTTCTAAGTATTTCTGTTCCCCTTTTGTGAACGTCTTGCTTTGATAGCAAATGACCTGCTCTTTCCCTTCTTCATCCTTTTGACCAAGCACGAATCCCATGGATTCAGATATTATGGTTAATTACAAAAACAACGTCTTTCTAGGTTTAAGAGCTACTAACACTAGAGGTTTCATGAGGTATTCTTTGATTTTAGTGAAAGCCTCTTCGCATTCCTCATTCTAGCTAATCTTTGCATTCTTCTTTAATAGCTTAGAAAAGGGCGACATTTGTCTGTTAACTATGATATGAATCGGGCTATGTAATTTAAACACCCCAATAATCCTTATACTTCCTTGAGTGTTTGTGGGGGAGGCATGTCAATTATGGCTTTGGCTTTATCAGGATTGACTTTGATACCTCTTTGGCTGACTATGAATCCCAACAATTTTCTTGACGTTATGCCAAAGGTACATTTCTCCAGATTCAACTTCAAGTGGTATTTCCTCAATCTATCAAACAACTTCCTCAAGTTTTCTAAGTGATCTTCCTCTTCCCTAGATTTTGCAATCATATCATCAACATACACTTCTATTTCTTTATGCATCATATCATGAAAAATTATAACCATGGCCTTTTGATATGTTGCGCCTACATTCTTAAGCCCAAATGGCATCACCTTGTAGCAAAATATTCCCCAAGTTGTAATGAAAGTTGTCTTTGTCTTATCTTCTTCGGACATTCGAATCTGATTATAGCCCGAAAAACCATCCATGAAAGAGAATAGATGATTTTCGACCATGTTATCCACTAAGACATCAATATGAGGCAATGGAAAATTGTCTTTAGGCGTTGCTTGGTTGAGATCTCAAAAGTCTACACACACTCTGACTTTCCCATTCTTCTTCATTATTGGAACAATATTAGCTACCCATTCCGGGTAATTCGACACTTCAATGAATCCAACTTCCAGTAGTTTCTTCACTTTTTCTTTAATTTTCAGCAAGACATCAAGTCGAAATCTCCTCAATTTTTCCTTTTTTGGTTTGGCATCTTCTTGTGTAGGTAAATGGTGGACTACAATTGACGGGTCCAACCCAAGCATATCTTCATACGACCAAGCAAATACGTCTTGATATTTGGCTAATAACATAATCATTTTTGTTTTTTGTTTCTCTTTTAAACTTGCCCTAATTTTTAGATTCTTAGGATTTTCTTCATTCCCCACATTAATTGTCTCAATCGATTCATCAATAGTGATTCTACCCAGTTCATGTTTTTACCATTCCTCTTGTATATTACTGTAGTCATCAACATCGCTCCCAATGACTAACCTAGTAGGGCTGGAAGTGATATCGATATTCTCATTTTCTACCTATACAAGGTATTTTTGGTTTTTGCTTAGTTCATTAGATCTGAATGAGAATGCATAAAGAAAAGTGTATGTAAGTAAAAGAGAACTAAAATGCAATATAGGAAAGAAATGAACTAAGATTTCATTGAATAAATGGAAGTGGATCTTAAATGAGATAAGGGCCTAACTAGTTTTGAACAAAAGGTTTAACAATACATTTGAAATGATGACTATTGAAAATCAAAATTCAAAAAATACTAACTACGGGTCACCCTTTACCCTAGGGAAGACCTACTACCATTCATCGGGATGGAGAACCAGTTATTCAAATGATGCTAAAACTTGTGTGGTGAGCTTATTGATCCTTCTTTGCCAGATTCTCGGGCTTGAGCCTCTTCCCATATGAATGTCTCAGCTAGCGGTGGAAAGGTCATTAAGGCATGGTATAATCTATTACCTCTCTTGCCCCTCGCTTGCTTCTTCTAGAATTCTTCTACTGGGGTAGGATTGTAGCCAAGGTCGTAGGTACCGATCTAGCCTTTCTTAAATTCTATTCTTCTATAACGTTCTCTGTCGGGATTGGTAATCATGTTCACTTCTTCAAACATTTATAATCCCAGCTCTTCTTGTCCTTCACTTTCTATATAGGGTATAGCCGTTTCCTTGTAAATTTCATAATCTTGATCTCCTAGAATTGTAATCACCTGGCCATTTGAGATAAACTTCAACTTTTGGTGCAAGCTTGAAGGTATGGCCCTTGCTGCATGAATCCAAGCTCTTCCCAAGAGTAGATTGAAAGATCTTAGAATATCTATGACTTGGAATCGAATAGTAAAGTACTGAGGGCCAATACTTACAGATAAATCAATCTCCCTTATAATCTCTCTTCTAGAACCATCAAAGGCCCTTAACTATTATAGAAGAAGGCTTAATTACAGACGTATCGATGCCCAGCAAATCCAAGGTGGCAAGTGGGCAAATGTTCAGCAATGATCCGTTGTCAATGAGCACCCTGGTGATGATTATGTCGTTACTCCTTACCATGATAAAGAGTGGCTTTGTATGTTTATTCCCTTCTTTGCCTAATTCTTCAGTTGAAAAAGAAATTTGATCCATTGCAAGGATGAAATTAGTAACCAGTCCCATCTTCTCCGTTAGAATTTCACGAGGGACCTTCACCTCATTTAAAGTACGAAACAAAGCCTCCCTATGTAGTTCAGATGTGATTAACAAGCTCATTAATGATATTTGCGTAGGAGTCTTATTAAGTTGATCCATGATCTTATACTCACTCAACTTGACCATCTTGGTAAAGGCCGATAGCCCTTCAACGCGTTTGGTCGCTGTCTTATCATTTGATTCTCCTAGTATGACCTTCCTCCCATGCTCCTTTCTTTAGTGGTAAATCTTTCCCGATCGAGTAAGACCCCTACTAGAGGACCTAGTTTTTCCTGATTTACCAGGTGATAGTTAAATGGAGTAGCCTTGTAATTTTCTAGTGGCAACGATACGTGAAATGTGTGCCTCTTCACTTCTAGAGTCTGGTTGCTAGTATAAAACTCAAAAACTTTGGGCTTCTTATCTGAATCAATGACGTTGACAGTACAGTCATCAAAAATCATACCAATCATTGGCTCATGGTTAGGTAAGGGATTATTGTTAACATTAGGAACCGGGGCTTCTACAAAATCTAACTGCATTGTCCCTTCATCTATCAAGTCCTGAATCTTGTTCCTCACTCTCCAGCACGCATCAATTGAATGCCCTACTTATCCACAGTGGTATTCACACTTTATTGTGGGGTCAAAGATTCTCGGTCGGTATCGATTGCTAGGAAGTTTGTACTGTATCAAATTATCCCTTCGCAACTTCTTAAAGACTTGACTTAAAAGGACCGGTATCTTGGTAAATTGTCTATAATTCCTATTAGCTTAAGGCTGGTCTCTGAACTGTTGCTGAGTCGAAGGAGGATTTTTCCTAAAAGCAACTTGAGCATTTGGTCTGGCATTTGAATTTACCATATCGACCGTAGATTCTTTAAGCTTGTTGCCAGCTAGTTTAGGACTAGATGATGACACTGGTGGTCTTCTATCTGCTGGCTCTTGAAGCTTACCGGAAGAGACGACGCTTTCAATCCTGCACCTTACCACTACTACTTTAACAAAATTGGACGAGGCTTACCCAATGAGATGAGAGAAGTAGGGCCTTTCCAAGGTGTTAATGAAAGTTGATGTGAGTTCCTTTTCGGTAGTAGGAATAGAGATTCTTGCAGCTAAGGACCTCCATCTTTGAGCGTATTCTTTGAACGATTCATCATTCTTCTTCCGTAGGGCAACTAGGTCTATCATAGTTGGGGCTACTTCTATGTTAAATTTATATTGTTCATAAAATGCTCTAGCAAGTTTCTCCCATGTATTTATCTGGTTCAAATCAAGCTGGGCATACCAAGTCAGGCCCAGTCCGGTTAGACTATCTTAGAATGTCAGTACCATGAGTAGATCATACTGAATATATTTACTCATCTTCTTGACGTACAACTTGGTGTGGAGCTTGGGCAACCCGTCCTGTTATACTTTTCAAATTCTGGTACCTTAAACTTCTTAGGGTATGATCCCATATCTTACACGGAAAATTCAGTGATCCCCGCCTGTTCAAATCCATCATACCCTACAAGTGCCTTCATCTTCTCAATTATTTGTTGTGTCAATTTCTTTTCCAATTCTTTTAAGCTGTCTATACTAGGCCCTTGGTCAATAGGTCTCGAGGTTGCATACGTGTCAAGTTCGAAGGTCGGGTTGTCTTTCAAGTAAACTCCTTTTGATTCGAATGGGTCTTTTTGATATTCATGCTCTACTTCAGGAGCCTATGTACTCTTCCCATAACAGGTCTTAGAGCTTTCTTCATTAGCCGGTGCGACGACCGCAGCAAAGCAATGCTATCTGCTAGGAAGCTTATTTATTCTGCCATCTTCGCCATAGCCCTTTCTATGGAACAAAACCTCAACTCGAAGGGATCATTGATCTCAAGGTCTCCATCATTTCCATAAGTAGTGGCTGTCCTAGTTTGGGAACGCGTTCTAATTGAACTTCTCTGAAAGACTTGATGTTTGGGAGTTATCTTGAAATTTTACCTGATTGCGCGAAGACTAACTCAATAAAGGGTTAGTACATATTACATTTTTCTAAGAAAGAGTTATTAATTGTATAAATGCAAGATACATGTCACATGAATGCAATGGAAAATTAAGAATTGGGAAGAAACCTTTAATGTGGCAAAACCTAACTAACTTTTATTAATTTTTGCAATTGTGAAGCTTTACATCTCTCATTCTATTCGAAAAAAGAATTCTAAAGAAAATATTAGAAAAAAAAAAACCTAAAATCTAAAATCTAATCTTTCGGTGGCTGGTAAGCTTATCCTGCGTCTTTTTCCTCTTTTGGATCTTGGGAGCCTCCTTTTCTTTGCCCTTAGTCCTCTTCAGTTGCGCTTCTAATGCCTTTATCTTTTGATGATATTCCTTGTAATGGTTTTCTAACTCCTGCTCTCTTTTACTCATTCTCTCAGGTTCAGTTTGAACTTCTCCCTTCTCTTTGTTGTCTTCCATATCTTTCACCCCTTTTAGTTAGTGATAAAGAAATCCTTTGGTTGTCTAGCTCATGGCTGCTATCCCCTTAGTGGTAAAGGTGGTCTTTCTTGTGCACCAAAGAGCTTAGATGCTTAGGAGCTTGGTTACTTTGTCAACCACCATCATACCGGGGTTATGGAAGTCTAATGAGACAACTTCTAATGATGGTCTAGGAATTATGTCCTCAATGAGTCCATTGGCTGGGACGTATCTGGTGCAGAGGTTGAAGCTGATCAGAGGGACCACTTTGAAGTCTTTACACCCTATTATCATTTCCTTGCTTGCAAACCACTTGGGTGTCAACAACAACTCTTCTGCTTTCATACTCTAAAAGCATTGGATACTGTAATGGCTAACTATATTTTCTGGTAGCACAATTCTTTCTTAGAAAAACTTGATGAGATCGTATTGCTGAGTAAACTCAGCCTGATTGAAATCAAGTTGGTAACTTTTCATGTGGCTAATGAACCAGACCACTAGTAAGACCATATTAGTCTTCAGATCTCCTCGTTTCTTTTTCTTGAGATTGTTCAATAACTGGACCTGCTCGGCCAGAAGGGCTGGGACATATGATTTCCCTTAAAGGAATTGGGTTACGAGTTCTGCAATTTTGAAGTGGACTCGGCATCTATCATCAGGGAACAAGATAGTATTGAAGAGCACCAATATAAAAGCGTTGACTTGGTACTGGTGCCATGCTTTTAAATTTGCACAAAAAACCTCTCGTTTTTCTCTATGCTTTAATTCAGTAGAAAACTAGTCTATGGAATCCTCTAATTGAATGGTCTTTCCTTGATTTAGAACCCAATTTATTTTGATTTTTCTGATTCCTAACAACTTGCTCAAGATCTTTAGTGCTATAACTTCTAAGTTTGGGACATAGACATGATCGGTGATTATAGGAGCCCACAACAATTGGGAGTATTCTTCTAAAGTTAGGCTTAGCTGATGTTAGCCCATACAGAAACTAGTGGATTTGGGCTCCCATAGGTGGACTAAGGCCCGCACTAGAGTGATGTTCACAGGGATCTTCTGCAGAGAGAGGATAAGCCTAATCTTATTCTTGATAAACTCCTGCTTATCTGGGTTGAAGAGTCGAAACCACGTTTAAAGCAGTTTTTGTGGCCAATGCGGTAGGTAGACATGAATGTCTTCAAAAGGCTCTTGACTTGATCTAGCCATGACTGAACATAATCAAAATCAAAATTACAATTACAACGTATTCTAAACTTTACACAAAATTATTACAAATTATTTACAAGGAGATATTACAACTACAACAGCAACTTCACAACTGCCCTTGTCTATTTAGATCTGCCACATCATAGGTTCTTATGATTTTTTAAAAGAAAAGTTTTCGTGTAATGCAAAAGGGTGAGTTCTAAAGTTTCTCAAGTTCTACAACCACTACGTTTTTCAAAGCAACGATTCTATGGTTGCATTTGAACTTGAGTGAGGTAGCCTGATCGGCCCCGGAAGGTGGTTACCCCATAACATTCGAAGCTTACATAATGGCTCCCTTCCTAAGGTCCTAAGACGGCCTGGTTCTAACCGTATCTACCATGCATTTATGATGCAGAAAAACATAATAAAAGTAAAACCCCCTGAAACTACCCCCTTAAATAAATTGCAACAAAAAAAAAAAAGGTTAGTAAAAGAAATAAAATAACAAATATATAAAATAACATACCTAAGTTTTTTTATTTCATCTTTTAATTTTTTTTTTGTTTTTTTATATTTTGAAAAATAATCTTATTTTTTGAAAAATAATCCTATTTTCAGTAACTTCTAGTGGATAGCCCTCTAGCGTCCCCAGTGGAGTCGCCAAATTGTCGAGCTTGATTTTTCGATTTCTTTTTAAAATTGAATTCCCCATTTCCGATTAATACTAAACCTTAACCCATTTAATATTAATCTTCGACTAAAGAAATTGAGAAATTCTGATTTTTTATTGAAAATAATTTTGGAGTCGCCACCCGACCGGAATCAAGAAAAAGGAAAGAAACCGTAATCAATTGGGTGGATTGATTACAATTTAGCTATCGGTCTTTAATTTCAATTTGAATGAAGAACTAGAGGGTTCCGAGTTCAAGGACTAATCTATTAAATTCTAATGGATACTACTATCTATTTATAGAAATTAGAATTATTATTCTAATTATAATATTTAAAGAATAAATAAATAAATAAAATCAAAAGAAAAAAGAACCTAAGTTTCTACATATTTTATCGTTGCCCCGAAGGTATTTACATACTCGCTAGCTAAGATCAAACGATCGTAGTTCTTTTTTTTTTTTAAAAAAAAAAAAACTTTAGTGTGTTAATTGATTTTAAGTTTTGAAAACCGACCGAGTTTACATTTTAAGTTATTCAGTTTATTTAAAAAAATCTAAAGGGGGTCCTAACTCTTGAATGTTCAAAAGATGCTCTAAGATACTATAATCTTTTTGAAAAAAAATTTTCCTTTTGTGAATTTTTATTTTTAAAAAATAATTTTCCATATGAGGATTTGTAAAAAAAAAAAACTAATCTTAAAAAAAAATCCTAGGCTAATATATATAACGATCTACTAAAATAAAATAATTTCATATAATACGTTTATAAAAAAACTGATCCTAAAACTCCTAAACTAACATATTCATGTATTATATATTACGTAAATTAATAGATAATAACAGGATAAAACTAATCTTAATAACCCCTTATCTAATATCTATATATCTTTATATCTATATTACTATTTGTTAAATAAACATTCACTTGAGCCAATATAATATATCTAATCTATATTGAAAAGAAAACTAATGCTAAAGAAGTACCTTAAACTAATACACACACACACACACACACACACACACACACACACACACATATATATATATATATATATATTCACTATGTTAAACTACTAAAGTCCTAACAAAATAATAATATAATATGATAATAATACATCAAAAATGATAAATAAAAAAAAAAAACTTAGACAGAAATCGAACCTGATTGTAGAGCTACTGTGCGATGAAGGAGATGCTTACTACTGCTTGGGGTGTTCGATGTGGGCAGTTTGCTAGTACCTACTGTGAAGCATGACTTGAGGTGTTACAGTAGGTGATTGGGTGTAGCTTCATGTGTGCTATAGTAGATGTGTGCATAAGGATGTACACTGTCGGCTGTTGCAGTTGTTGTCAAGGTTAAATTTAGATGGTGAGAAAGAGAGATCCTAAACACTGTTGTTGTTTGCTATCGCCTGCGGTTGGTGGGGTGGTCGATGCAATCATGTATGGCTACGGATGGAATAGTTAGAGTTGGTTGGGGCTCGATGTGTTTGAGGTTTGCTGCTATGTTAGGTAGTGCATCTAGTTAGAGTTGATTGTATTACTATTGCTGTTGCACTTGATCGTACTATTCAGAATGTGTACATGCAATGATCGTGTTTCTATCTTCAGGCATCGCATTTAGTGGCTAATAGCATAGATGAATCAAGGACGACGGAGACTATCATCAATAGTCATTTTTGTTAGACTCCTGCATCGAGAGAGAGTCGTGAAGGTATTGTGTTCAACAGTTAGGTGAGAGTGATGCTGGGTCAGTATTCTTGACCATGAATAGTAGTTGGGAATTGGATTTTTTTTTTTCCTTATTTTACAAGGGTGTGTATCTTTGAAACCTAAACCAAATCATATCTATTGTATCTGATTTGATAATAATTAAACTAGATCCAAATTAATTCAAATCCAATTTAATAAAATCAAACTATATTCAAATGATTTTAATTAGATATGTATCCTGTTTATTTATCTTGCTTTTATAAAAGATGGAAAAATAAAAGACATAGGTGCCTAACGAGACTCGAACCTAAGATTTTAAATTAAATCCAATCCGATACTTTAATACTTATTTGTTAAGCTGTTGGCATGCGCCTTGATTTTTAGTATAACTAAATTGTACTTAAAACACGCGACTGCCTAAAATAATTTTTTGAACTAAGCTAAACTAAAACGATTGACACTAAAATAATTTACTTTCTAAAAAAAATCTACAAAATCTTTTTAATTTTTCTTTTTCTCATTTTTTTTATTTTCATCATTTGTCAATTTTTATTATTGTTATCTTTTATTAATTTTTTATTATTTTATTTTTGAATTAAGACCTTTTTTGTAAAATAAAATAAAAAATTAGGATTATAGAAGGGCAAAAATTAGGTGTCTACAACAACCAATTGGGTGGATTGATTACGATTTGGCTATTGGTCTTTGATTTCAATTTAAATGAAGAACCAGAGGGTTCCGAGTTCGGGGGCTAACCTATTAAACCCTAATAGGTACCACTATCTATTTACCAAAATTAGGATTATTTTTCTAATTATAATATTTAATAAAATAAATAAATAAAAATAAAAAGAAAAAGAACCTAATTTTAACAAATTTTATTGTCGCCCCAAAGGTGCTTACGTACCCGCTAGTTGGGATCAAACGATCGTAATTTTTTCCAAAACATTTAATGTGTTGATTAATTTTAATTTTGAAAAAAAACCGATTGATTTTACACTTTAATTAATTCAGTTTATTTTATTTTATTTTTAAAAAAATAATCTAATAGGTCTTAACTCATGAGTGTTGTTATTTAAAAAAAAACTCTCTAAAAATCCTATTTTTTATTTTTTAAAAAAAATATTTTATTAATTTTTATTTAAAAAATAGTTTTTTATGTGATAAATCCTTAAGAAACAGCTATTCCTAACAATCCCTAAACTAATACATATATATATTTATATCTTTATTACTACTATTAAACAATTATCTACTTAAATCATTATCTAAAAAAAATAACAATTATCTAACTAAATAAAGTGTTATCATATAATATACTTTACATATAAAACTACTAAAAATTTCCTAAGACTAAAGTACACATAATTTATAACGTTTACCAACCTATAAAATAATAATAATATAATAGTAAAGTAATAATAATAAGCAGTTTAAGAAGATTCGAACCTAAACTTCTCTCGTTTGATTGCACCGTGAAGTTGCCGTTGTGTATTGCAAACTGTTAGCGAACGTGACGGTAGATTACGATGTGTTCATGTGTGCATAGACGATGGATGGCGTATGGCTGTAGATCAATGAGGCAAGGATGTCGCAGTACTGCTGTTCGGTGTTGCCTGGATAGACTAGAGCATTGCTAATCAACGTAGCTGCTTTATGCTACTGCAATGAACGTGATGCGATGAGCGAGAGAGAATGAAGCTGCTGTCGTGACTGTTGTCGTAACTAGAGCTATTGCGATGAAGTGCTACTGGGTCGTGGAGTCCGATCACTACAATTGCTGTTTGTGGATGGATTGTCGGTGAGTAGATGTGGTCATGCGAGTGTTATGTAGTAGCGTTATGTGTCGTAGCATATAGGAAGTGCAACTGTGGTGCGGTTAAAGTACAACGTGTACTGTGTCAGTAGATTGTAAGCTTGCAAACTAGTCGGCGTCGCGAGTGAGAGTACAGTGTGGATAGTTGTGTTACGTATGGATAGTGTATGCTATCATGTCTGTATGCGTTTGTGGTTAGAGTTGTATGTTGAGGAGTGTTCGTGTGTGTATGTTGGTGATCTTGCGATGGACTGGCTAATTAGAGTAGCATGTGTGAAGTTGGATTGGTGACATCTTCAATGTTTGGGCAGGAATTAGGATAGCATCAGGGGCCTGTGTAGTTGGGGATTTGGCTGCTGGTAAGTGTTCTGCTTAGTTAGAGAGGATGAGCGCTGGATGAAGGACTTGGTCTAGTCGATGCTGTCGTGAATGAAAATTGTAGAGGATAGAGTGATCGTGGGTGTTGTGTACAATACTCTTTAAACGTGAATGTATGTGTATTTATAAACCCAAATCATATCATATCGAATCATATCTATTGTATCTGATTTTATAATAATTAAACTAGATTCAAATTAATTCAAATCCAATTTAATAAAATCAAACTAAATTAGAATATTCTCTAACTATTCAAATTCAAATAGAGAAGATTTGATTAGATACAATCCCACTTATTTATCTCGCTTTTTGTAAAAGATAGAAAAATAAAAGATAGGTGCCTAACGAGACTCGAACCTAAGACCTCAAATTTAATTTAATCCAATACTTCAATACTTATTCGTTAGGCTGTTAGCTTGTGCCTTGATTTTTAGTATAACTAAATTGCACTTAAACCATACAACACCCTAAAATAATATTTTTTTTTTAACTAAGCTATACTAAAACGATTGACTCTAAAATTATTTTCTTCCTAAAAAATATAAAAATCTTCATATATTTTTTCTTTTCTCATTTTTTTTGTATTTTCATCATTTTTTCAAATTTTTATTATTTTTTATTTTTATTTTTGAATTAAGACCCTTTTTGTAAAAAATATAAAAAATAAAAATTAAGATTACAAAGGGGCAAAAATTAGGTGTCAACAGTTATCCTTAGATGATGTAGTAAGGGTTAAGTAATAAATATAATGGTTCACACTACATCTACAAATTTAAGCTTTTGGATCAAATGGTTGTAATACTAGTCATAACATGGTATCAAAGTAGGAGGTCTTAGGTTCAAACCTTTGCATTGTTACTTAACCTCATTTAATCAAATTGTCTACTTATTGGGCCTAAGTCAACATCTGGCCCACAAGTAAAGGAGATTGTTAAGTAATATATATAATGTTCCATATCATATTTACAAACTTAAACTTTTGAATCAAATGGTTTAGTATCGATCATAACAAGAGGTGTATGGAAAAAATGGATTTAAGGTAAGCCACATGTCAACTAATATAAATGCATCTTAAGGAGGGATAAATACTACGGTACCCTTTGTATTGAGGAAAGTACCTAAAGAATATATAAGGTAAGGATCTTGTTGAACCTAGGGTTTATTATTTGATTTTGATGAGAACAAAATAAAAAGTGTATAATCAAACATGTTGATTTTAATGAGAACAAAACAAAAAGTGTATAGTTATACATGTTATTGTTTAATTATATTGAGTTAATTGAAAAAAAATTGCTATCTTGCAAAACAATTATAAACATTAATTAACTCTATGAGATAATCAGATTCAAAAGATGTGTAAGCATCAATGAAGTTGAATTGCATATTGTAGATGTTCTTCGTTGTATTTGAAAGATGGAAATAGGTGAATTTAGCCTGCCAGATTGAAGGCTCTAAATCACTACTGGCTTAACGGATCCAGATCATTACTAGCTTGATAGTGAAATGGCTTAGATAAGAAGATGGAATATCTTCTGATCAAGGTATCAGCATGCCAGTACACTTACCAGTGTTTATGTCGGTGGTACATTTGCTTACCAGCATGTCGACATGTGTAAGGTACCAGCATGTTGGTAAGCATGTTTTAACTAGCCATTAGAGCATTTAATGCATTATAACAAGAAGAATTGGATGGAATGATATAAATACTCAACAACCTGACTAAAGACAAGAGAAAGTTGATCCTTTATTTCAATGTATTAACATTTTCTTGTATTCTTGTTATCTCTTACATCCTAATTTGCCGATATTTGGAGAGATTTAAGGTATAGTGCTTATGAGTTATTAGTTGCAAACCACTGTACCAATAATCCTTGAGATTGAATTTTGTGTTATGAGCTAAGATTGTAATTTGTGTTAAGAGTTGTGAGTATGGAACTTGTATAATCAAGTTTATGTATATAACTCTTGTTGCTTTGATCAAGAAATCAATAAAGTGGTGTGAAATCCTCGATTGAAGGTACTGTATGTCTATGGAGAGTAGGGGGTGGTCCAAACTCTACATTATATCTAGGCATGAATTTCTTTATCCATATTTCTTTTAATTTCCATACTTATTATCGCCTTGTCATTATCTCGATTATGCTCATTATTACTTTTAGTACTTACTTTCGAAAAGAATTGCACTTTGTCCTTATAACTCAATTCACCTACTCTCTTGAGTTTAACCTAATGTTTTTAAATTGGTATCAAAGCTAGTTTTTAAATCTATTGCTTAACTGCATTTAGAGTAAAGATTGTGACATTGAACACACTAGGCTTTGTTGAAGGATAAGCTATAAATAAACCACCACTCTCAACCAGGAATAATTATCTTTATCGGTAATATAAGATGGGTATATTCTTAAAAGCACAAAATAGATTGTTGTAGCAAATAATAATAAAGGACCATTTAAGATAGAAGGCAAGGAAGAAAATAATTACATTGATAATGATTAGAAGTTGTTAGACATAAATGAAATAGTTATGAATATCTTGCATTATGCCATTAATGAAAATGACTTTAATAAAGTTTATACATACAAGAGTACTAAGGAACTAGTTGTGTAAGGGACATAAAAATAAGCTTGCTTTGTGGCCAATTTGAAAATTTCTAGATGGATTCCAATGAAACAATTGATGTGATACACAATAGGTTCATTAAAATTATCAATCCTTTAAATTTTCTTGGTAAATCCTTTACTAATCTTGAAATCAATTCCAAAATCCTTAGATCTTTATTAAAAGAGTGGGAAGCGAAGAGAACCACAATTGAAGAAGCTCACGATCTTAACTCAAAGCTAAAGGAACAACTTCTTGGAACTCTTAAAACTCACAAGATGGTTAAGAGGCAAGGAGAGGAATCTAAGAAGAAAACAATTGTTTTGAAAGCAACCAAAGAGAGCTTTCGTAGTGATGAAAGTGAGAATGATGATGATGATGATGTGGCTATGATCACAAGAAATTTCAAGAAATTTATTAAGTACAATTAGAAATTGGTGAGGGATAAGGATGAAAACACATCTTGATCTATAAAGGAAAAGAAGGAAGCAATTAAGTGCTATAATTGCCAATAACTGGGTCATATTCAACAATATTGCCCAAATCTTAAGAAAACCAAGAAAGGAACAAAGAAAAAGGCTACAATGGCAACTTAGAGTGATGGCTATTCAAGTGACTTAGATGGGGAAATGTACTTCATGGCCATGGATAATGAGGTATGTTCTACTTCTAGTGATTCTTCATTTGATAAGCTCTAAAATATGTATGATGAGTTACTTAAAAAATTTATTAAGGTTCAAAAGAAGAACAAGATTATGAAACAAATGGTGATTGAAATAGGAAGTGAATTTGATTTTTCTAGAAATGAATATAATAAAGTAAACAAGGTCAAAGAAAGTTTAGAAGAGGATATTGAGTACTTAAGATTAGAAGTTGACAAATCAAATAGAAATAATGAAGAATTGAATCTTAGTAATAAGGTGTTGGCTAAGGAAAATGATCAATTCAAAGAAAAGTGTAATTCTCTTGAAACAAAAGTTGAAAGCATGAAAAATGAGGATAATATGGTTGATAGACTAGGAGGGCTTTAAATTGAAAATCCTATTTTGAAGTCCACCCTAAATGATTCAAAACAAACTATAGCTAAGTTCGTAAATGGAGAAAATAATTTAGATAATCTTCTTAGCTCTCAAAGGTAAGGATTGGAGAAGGTTGGAATTGGCTATAGTAAGGAAAATATTTATAAGTCTTATAAGAGCGACTTTGTAAAAGCAATAATCAAGACTTGTA
The DNA here is from genome assembly GCA_024138015.1 of Lumnitzera littorea. Lineage (NCBI taxonomy): Eukaryota > Viridiplantae > Streptophyta > Magnoliopsida > Myrtales > Combretaceae > Lumnitzera > Lumnitzera littorea. The sequence goes on along the minus strand of JAMXBB010000004.1, from coordinate 100,537,148 downwards.
ACCATTGCGATAGATATGGTCATATTGCCTATACATGTGCAACACATTGTAATACCAATTTGAATCATATAGGTAAAATGGTTTGGGTTCCAAAAGGACAAAGATATATCATTGCTACTAACTATAAAGGACTTAAACTCACATGGATACCAAAGAAGCAATTACATCATTTTGTAGGAACTTTAAATAGGAGCAACTCAAGAAACTTGAAGAGAGAATGCTCAAAGAATATTTGAAATGCCTCCAACATGGTATTTAATTCAAGAGACTCATTTAAGTAGTCTCTATACAATAACTAACATCTATTGATTTCAATGACAACTATAAGTTCCCACATATTTAAATATGCTAATATTTCATACTTGAATTGTTGACTTGATTTGATTATGAAACTATACATAATTGACCTATCCTCAACCACATTTGAGATCACATAAGCATTTAGGGACTTAACTAGTATTTTTGTAATTACTAGCCTTGCAAGCCATGCTTAAACTCTCATATTATTATAATACGTATTTACAACAAGCTTGGAAGCTTAAATTGCAAATATCATGCATTTTGCACACATTCAAAGTCACTCATGTACATTTAGGATCATATGCACATAAGTTTACCATGTTATGCTGAAAACAAGTTCACACGTGTTCAACTCCATCTATTGATTATGGTTTAGTGATTGGTTTAGGTTATTTTTCTTTTGGGTAAAGTTGACACCCCTAGACCCAATTTAGGCTATTATAGTTGTTTGGAAAGTCATATGATTATTTTGTCTATTTGCATGCTATATGTCTTAATTATGCTATCCTTATATCTATAGACACCATTGAAACTTATTTAGAATGCCAAATTATCATGAACTTGATTTAGTGTGTATATGTATGATATTAAGCTCAATTTGTATTCAATATTTGATTTTGATGATTTCAAGTGATGATTCTCGTTGTGATATTTTCCTTCTAATATGCTTGAATATGATGTTGAAATTTTCTTAAAGTATTAATTTATGATAATTAAGCCTCATTGCTCAAAATTAGTCATTCACGCATTTGAATGGATTAATAATGAACTTTCTTACAACTAATGACTTAATTTTGTTAAATCTTGCTAATATTGCTGAGATACCAAATTTTCATACTCAATTGGACTTAAGGGGCATGCTTATATAGATTTCATGCATAAAACATAACATTTAACTATTTTAGGCACACTTAAAGCTATTCATGCTTATCTAAGTTCCTATATACACAAATTTATCATGCATTGGTTTCTGTGCCCAAAACCAGTCCTCACATGTTTATTTTCATTTCTAAATCATGTTTGAGAGGTCAAATTAGCTTAATTTGAATTTTGTACATATTTGACCTCTCTAGACCCTTATTAGGCACTAAGTGTTATGTAGAGCATTTCGTGTCTATTTATACCAATATGGATGTTGCTTTGCTTAAACATGCATCTTTTCTGCTTCTTGGTACCTTTCAAACATGCTTGAAGCATAAACTTGTCTAAAATTTGAGGAAGACTCCATACTTACTCTCTAACTATATTTATTCTTAATATTTAACCTTAAGGAACTCAAGTAGTGATTTTACAATTTATAGAGCCTTAAAGCTATAATTTGTTCCTATTATGCTCAAACATATATTTGAAATTTTCTTGAAGTGTTGATATGCAAAAAATCAATGCCTATGCACATATTTTGCTCTTACATGCACATTTTTACTTTATCATGAATTACATGGTTCAATGAATTTGATTTGGCTAAATCTCTGATATCTAATCAAAATTTAAGTTTCTTAGGCCTTAAGGGATTGAAATTAACTTGCTTAAAGTGTTAAAACACTCATTAAATCATTTAAAATAAACTTGAGTTGGCAACTTAGACAAATGAAGTGAATTTAACCAAGATTCTGTAAAATTGCAAAATACCAGCATGACATTACTCATCACTACTGGTATACCCTACTAAATAAGAAGATCCAATCGGTTATGTTCTTAGAATCGACATGACGATATACCCTCTTAAATAACAAGTTCCATGTAACTCTATTTAATGAACCGACATGATGATACGCTCCCTTACCATTATATTGGTATATCAAAATTTCAGGTGATCCTCTTTCAAAACCATCAATCTTTCTCTCTCTTCTCTTCTATTCCCAAATCATCCTCTTCATTCTTCTCTCAAACCTTAGAATCCTTCTCTCTCTTCAATCCACCATCTCTAAACCCTTAAAATCATAATTTTCCTTAATCAATCATCTATAAATCCATACAATCTCTCATCAATGCCCTCACTTCTTTAAATCACACTGTCATGACTTTCTCTCTCTACTAAACCCCCATCCACCATCACCACACCATATTGATGAACTATAGTCACTTCCAAATGAACTATTACTACCCAAATTGCCCTTTTCCTCCTCCAACTCAAGTTAATGGTCTACTAGCTACATAAATTGTCAACTTCCAATCTATTTTGTATATACTCTTCATTATGTTTATCTTATGTTATAAACTTAGCCATTGGCTACTATTATTGTTGCTTTCTATTGTCTTGCCTTGACCATTATCTTGGCTTTTATTACTTATATTGCATGTCTATCTTGTTTACTACTTATAATTTATATATCTCATGGAGTTATTACACTCCTCATAGTTGGCTCATATTTTTGAACATTTCATGTGGTATGGGCTAATCTTGATGAATTCATTATGGAGATTTTATTTGGCATGGCTTTTAGGTTCTTTGATTTCACTTTTGTAGGGGGCATATCCTAAGGCTTAAGTCGGGATTATGTTGACATTTTGACTTGAATCCCCTTCCTTCTTCACCACCTAGATACTCCTCTTTTTTATGAGGCTAAAGGGGTGGGGGAGAATATTCAAGTTGTTAAAATGTCAAAAAGTGTATTAAGTTGAATTGATAATAGTTACTCACAAGATGATATTGATCCTATAACTTTGGTATATCTTGATTCTTTTGAAAGATTGTTATATTCTCTATGTGAAGTTATTAAGAAGTGAGACTTGGTTTCTTAGCACATCAATACTCTCATTTTGTAAGTACTCACTTAATCTTATTCAATTGTCAAATATCTTGAAATCGAGTGCCGATTTGAGGGAGAGCATTTCAAGTATAATAGTTTTGTCCTCATAAAAAAGGGAGAGATTGTTAAAACTAGAGTTCATTGTTTGATGTTGATGAGAACAAAACAAAAAGCATATAATTAAACATGTTGATTTTGATGAGAACAAACCAAAAAGTGTATAGTTATACATGATATTATTTGATTATATTGAGTTAATTGAAAAACAATCATTATCTTGCAAAATAATTATAAACATCAATTAACTCTATAAGATAGTTAGATTCGAAAGATGTATAAGCATCATTGAAGTTGAATTCCATATTGTGGAAGTTCTTTGTTGTGATTGAAAGATGGAAATAGGTGAATTTAGCCTACCGACTCGATGTTGAAGTGGCCTAGATAAGAAGATTGAATAGCTTTTGGTTAAGGTACTGACATGCCGATACACTTGCCAGTGTTCATGCTAATAGTACATTTGCTTACCAGCATACCAATAAGTGTAAGGCATCGGCATACCGATAACCTTATTTTAACTAGCCGTTGGAGCATTTAATGCACTGTAATGGGAAGAATTGGATGGGATGATACAATAACTTGACTAAAGACAAGAGAAAACCAATGCTTTATTACAATATATCAACATTCTCTTCTATTCTTGTTGTCTCTTGCATCCTAATTTGCTAATATTTGAAGAGATTTGAAGTGTAGTGTTTGTGAGCTATTAGTTGCAAAGTATTGAGAGTTAAAACCACTACAGCAATAATCCTTGAGATTGAATTTTGTGTTATGAGCTGAGATTGTAATTTGTGTTAAGAGTTATGAGTGTGAAACTTGTGTAATCAAGTTTGTGTGTATAGCTCTTAGTGCTTTGATTGAGAAATCAATAAAGTAGTGTGAAGTCCTCGGTTAGAGGCATTGTGTATCTGTAGAGAGTAGGGGTAGTCTGAACTTCATGTTATATCCAAGCTTGAATTTCTCTATCCCTATCTCTTTTAATTTTTGCACTTATTGTTGCTTTATTATTATCTTGATTATGCTCATTGTTACTTTTGGTACTTAATTTCGAAAAGAATTGTAATTTGTCCTTAACACTTAATTCACCCCCCTCTTGAGTTTAACCTAGTGTTCCTCAGATCTTAGGGAGAGTTTGTTTGGGGCCATTGATATGGTGTTTGGGTGTTACAGATAGCCAAAAGTTATTAGAAATGTGTAATCAAGGGGTGGCCTATGGAGTAATTTAAACAGTGACTTGTCATTGAGTTTGGCAGATTGTTTATTGTATAAACTTTTGCGAGTGCAACATTAAACCAAAAACTAAGTAATAGGTTAGCGTATAGTCGAATGCATATGTCAAAATCTGTGATGTAATAATGCTTATGTTCAGTAATGCCATTTTGTTGGGGTGTATGAGGATAAGATGATTAAATTTTTATTCCATGTGTCTTTAAGAAATGAAGCGATGGTACAATTTACGTATTCACTGGCACCATCACTATGAAAAGTTTTAATGTATGTAGAAAGGTAATTTTTAACTTAAAATGTTTAAAATGAGAAAGAAATATCTTATTTATTATGCATAGAAAAAAATCCATGAATATTTATGAGACTCGCGCTTTTATAATTCAATACCAAGCGGTTGATTTAGGGTGTTCACAAAGGTATATCAATTAAGATGATATTTTACAAATAGGTTGCAAAAGTTAGTTGTGGATACCTTATCGATCCGGATATAAAAATATAATAAAATAATAATATATAGCTAATAATAGTCAATTTTTCTGTATTACATTATATATATTATATATGTCAAAAACATGCTCTTGGTAATTAAAATCAACTAAACTTTAGAAATAAATTATTTAAACTATAAAATTATAAAATGACATAAAATAACATGTAAAAGTAATATATGCACCTTGAGTATAATTACTATACACAAATCTATACTCAAAAAATAACTAAGGCACAATAAATAAGTCATAATAGGCGTGGCATAGTTATGAATAGGTGTTAGTGACATAGAGTAATATAAGGACACATTGGTTTAGTGAAAAATTAGGGTAGAAAATCCATATGAATGAGAAAAACTTTACATTTCCGTCTAAACAACCTAGAAAAATCAAAACCCTCTGCTAGCAAGTTTCCTTGAGTCTTAAGTATTTAAAGAAAATAAAAGAAGTGAAAGAGAAAGTAAGAAAATATTCTGGAAAAATCAAAAGCTAATAGTGCAAACTGAATGAAAGTGTAAAGTGTGAGCTTTCAAGCAACTTGGGTGTGAAACACCACCAAGGTGTGGAGGAAGAACTACCATTAGGTTCGGCTGATACAGTGGGGGAAGATGGTGGTAGCCAGACCATTGAACTCCGATGAGTAACTAAAATTCATTTGATTTTCTCCTATATTTCTAAAAATGTTAATTTAAATCCAAAAATTTGAAAAAAAAAATATTTTGAATTATTTTTTATATCACACACCAAACAGAAGAAGTCATAATATTCTCGTTGTGTAGACTAACCTAAAATAAAAGCTAACCTTACAATTGTTATCGTAGATGTAGTCTACATAAGGTGTATATGACTTAACTAGCTTGAAGCATCCATTTTAATACTTGTTAATGATTAAACCTATAATATAGCTTTACAAAATACCTATTCTATATAAATTTTTATCCGATAACACAACAGTATTTACATAGATATTTTACACATAGAGTTATAATTTACAATCAAATAGTATCACAAGGAATCGTCAAACCTAAAATTTAGTTGAGT
>JAMXBB010000004.1:100338955-100519659 GCA_024138015.1 Lumnitzera littorea | reverse complement strand
GTGATTATGTGAGTATATATTTATATATATAGTGTTTTGATTTTATGATATATGTATATACATATGCGTGTATAATAGTATGTATACTATGTATTTTCATTATATAGATATATGTGATCGAATATATATATATATGTTTGTATCTAGAAAAATACGAAAATACTAGTATAATATAGTATATATGCAATATGGTATATGTTCGGTATATATATGCATATGTATACAATAGTAATTAAATTGGGTATTTTCAATATATATATATATATATATATATGGACGTGATTATATATATGTATATGTATTTGTGTATGATGTTATGTATTACGTATTTTCATATATATATATATATACATATATGTAAATATGATCATATATGTATGTAAAACATAAAAATACAAGTATATATATGTAGACATCGTATAGGTGTGTACATATGAATGGCATACATAATATATTTAGGGTTATATTAGTACATTACATAAGTATATTTATATGCATAAGGATACATATATTAATAATATATTATATATATAGAAATATGGGTATACTTAAATAGCACATATATAATATACTATGATATTAATTTAATAAATAAAGTAAAGTAGTATATATGAGTATATGTACCGTGATCCTTAAAGAAATATAAAATAACTAATTTACAAATTTTAGTAAAATATAATAATAAATATCATTATATACATAATACGTATTATCCTTTTGTACATATTACTTAAAAATAAAAAAATAAAAAAAAATCGAAAATGACACATTATAATTATCCATGTTGCCACATCAACATATCATTAATTTAATTAAAAATTGTAATTAAAAATGATAATAAAATAATTAATTAACTAGGAAATGATTAAATAGCAAAAAAAATGAAGTAATTAAGTTTTAAACCTTAAAAATAACAAAAAAAATGTAAATTTTAATTAAATAAACTCAAAAATTTTTTAAGAAAATTACAAAATATATGAATTAAATATTTATTAAATAAAAAATATATATATATAAAGAAAAGCTTAAAACCATATTTTATAATTATTTAAGTCAAAATAATGGATTTTGGAATATTTTTACATCATAATTGAAACTATAGATTACAACATTTAAAATGAACCTCGCTATTAGAAAGTATGCTCGAAAATGATCAAAATAGACTATAAGTTCATAAAGATTCAAGTTAAATTGAAAAAGTTATATGCAATTCGATAAAAAACTCGAATCGATGATTTCACGTGAATCAATAACTGAGTTAAATAAAAAATACAACTTAGCATACTAGTTTAGTTATTGAATTCCTAAACTTACTACTTTTCATATTCCCCTAATGTTAGATGATCCTAAGATCAAGACCACCTTACCTTTAGACTATTATGATCACTGACATCATTTATGATCAAGTGAGTACTCCCGATAACTCTATACTTGTTTTGTGCTTGTAGTTAGTGCACATGAATTAAATATTAATAACTTGATGCATGCAAGTTCGGGTTATACATGTGACTGATATTGATTGATTACTATACAAAATATCGTTAAATGTAATAGTTGAAGATTTGGTTATATGATTGATTGTTGCATAATTTGAAAGATTTGTTAATAATATTTGACCACCTCATAAATTGGCTTAATCATATTTAACTCAACTAAAATTAAATGGATCATGCATAGAGCACAAACATTGCATGTAATGTTCCGACCGTCACCTCACGTGGTTGGTAATCAAGGGCCTAGGAGGCATGAATTCCTACATGATTTAATTAGTACAGTATAAGAGCACTGGGACAACAAGACCTTACCCTTGGTTCATAGGTTTGCTTAGCGTTGGAGACGCTAACCATGGGTACCTAGGAGTTGCTTCTAGAGACCACCGTTGTAGAGTGTGAGTGTAGACTGCGGGGGCCACCTCACTGTTAGACTTAGATATTTATATACTATTAACGATTAGAAATAGAAACTTATTTTATGGAACAGAGAATTTCTGTATATATTTATATATGGTTAAAAACCCAGCTACTAGAGCCTAGTTATGATTAATGTCGATATATCTTTAACCCTTACTTCAGAGGATGATGTTTTATGTAACACCAGTCAACTGCATATATACTGTTTAGCATACTGTTTGTTCATGCATTCATATGTTTGTAAATAAACTATTTGATAACCTGCTTGCTAGTATAGTATGAGGGATAACTCGCTAAGTTCTTGTAGCTTACTTCCCAATAGTTTTCTCTTGCAAGTTGCTAGATAATCGGGCATGGACTAAGAGCCAAATGTTAAGTATCAATGTCAAGGTGCTTAGAAGTTAAAATCTGATGACAGACCGTATATTTTGTTTGAATTATATGTTATGACTTGCGTAAGTTTGAGTTTTAGAACTTTACTATCTAATCTTATTGTTTGGTAGGGGATACCGATTCTCTACAGTTCTAATGGATTGTAGCTTATCAGATATCCATAGTCACATATATGTTGTAGTAAGTCATTAAATTAAGAATAAAAAAAAAAAACTTTAATGACTAATATTTCTAGAGTCTTGCAACCTTTGACTTGCAGGGTGGTTTTCGTATCATGGGTGCATATGTGATATGAAAGTTTTAAGCAATGCTACTAGGCCTCCTTTAGAGTCATGACAAGTTGAATTCTTTGAGGGATTTAATTTTGTAATAAAGTACAAGTAGGGAAAGAGCAACATAGTTGCAGATGCCCTTTCAAGGAGTCATGCGCTTTTATCAAAATTGTAAACCAGGCTATTTAGGTTTACAAGTATCAAAAAACAGTACTTTAAGGATCCATACTTTGGACCAATAATTTCATGATGCGTGGATGGGAGGATAGTAGACGAGTATCATGTAGAGGATGGTTACTTGTTCAGAGGTGGAAAATTATGTGTACTAACCTGTTCACTACGAGAACTATTGATCAAGGGAGCTTATAGTAGAGGACTCTCCAAACACTTTAGGGAGAGGAGGACCTGTGAACTATTGAATGGCCAGTTTTTTTGGTTGAAGATGCAGAGAGATGTGCACCGAGTTGTCAAGAGTTGTGCCATGTGTAAAAAGGCCAAGTGTCGAGCTGAGCAAGGGAAAGCGATGCTCCTAACTGTTCTGACAAGATCGTAGACTGAACTGAGCATGGACTTTGTTCTTAGACTACTGTGAATTACTCGAGGCAAAGATTATGTAATGGTCATCATGGATCAGTTTAGTAAGATGGCACACTTCGTGTCATCCACCAAAACTAACGATGCTTCAATTATTACTTCTCTTTTCTTACAGGAGGTTGTACAGATAAACGATGTGCCAAGAAGTGTAATCTTTTATAGAGACTCGAAGTTCTTGAGCCATTTCTGGAGAACCTTATGGCATTGACTGGGAACCAAATTACTCTTCAATACCTCATGTTACCACTAAACTGATGGCCAAACAGAGGTGGTTAATCATAAATAGGGTCACTACTCCGAGTTGCAGTAGACAAGAACTTGGTTGATTGGGACGTCTACTTACCAGCAGTCGAGTTCACTTACAACTAAACCATATAGGACACTACTAAGTAGACTCCCTTTGTGGTTGCCCCTCGACCATGCTCCTATACCAGTACCTACACAAGAGGACCCTTACACTCTCGCTAGAGCACAATCTCTTTAGTACATCTATAACAAGGTCACTCGGCACATTGACCAAGCTACCAAAAGAATGTGAGAAAAGACCAAGGGTAGGTTGATCAAATAATTTCAGTTGGGAGACTTGGTATGGCTACACCTCAGTAAGAAACAATTTTCGAACAAAAGGAAGAACAAATTATCTGTAAGAGCGTAAGGACCTTCCAAAATCCTCTAGAAAATCAGTAACAATGCCTATAGGTTGGAACTGCCAGAGAACTGGTATTTCTAATGCCATCAACATTGTCGACCTCAGTCCATATCACCTTGATGGAGAACTAAGTGAGCATCATTCGGATTTGATCCCAAATCCAAAACAACCTAGAGGGAATGATGGGAATCAAGCTACGGGACCTCTAACCGATAGCCGAGCCCGAAGACTAGAAGGGCTGGTATGATGAATCCTTATGTTCCAACCAACCCCTGCTAAGGCCTAGTACTTCATTACTGAGTCACCTTTAATGCCATACCACTTAGTCGCCTATTGTTCTATCGTATGCCAAGTTGATGATTACTCTCTAGCCCCAAGCCGAAAAATCACTTGGTATCATCATTGCCAAGAAGACGAAAGAAAGAGAGAGTTCGAATTGACAAAGCTAACCCTACTGGGATAAGCTCATCTGTTCGTACTTTTGTTTACATCCCCTAATAATCTTGCCATGCAACATTGCCATGTGCACAATAAAATGCACAGAATCTACAACACAAATGATTGTTTTCCTTATATATTCATTTTTATCCTTTTATATCGTATACATTGCCTTTTTAGGAAATGTCTTTTTTGTCTTTTCCTTTTTAGGCAGATTACCCTAACTTATGGGTATAAATACCCTTGTACTTGTAACTGTGAGAATTGATTCAAATCATTCTTAATATACTCTTTGAGTACTTTTTTCTTACTTGTGTAAGCACTACTTATTTATTCTCGATATCACTCTTATCTTTTCCCTTAAGCAAAGTTAGGTGGCAAGTAATCTCGCCAGACCAATTTATGCATCATATCAAGTTGAGTCATGAGTCCTCGAAAGTTCCATTGATACATCATATCCTATGAAATTGTTCATAGGTTTTTCTTACTATTTCATCCTTCATTTTTCCCCTTTTGCACCTTTTCCCATTAATCCTTTTTCGAGCTTTTTGTAAACTTGGACCCATCTAGCGACTGGCCTTGTCTGTTCTTGGTTACAGTTTGCAACATTTTACCATGGCCAACTTGAGGGGATAGTATAGAAACATATTTTTTATTTATTAGTTTGATACGTGATATTACACATGTGAACAACTTATATATATATACAAACTTTTCTTATTCTGTTGTAAGTTAATTACAATCATCATTTTTCTTTCCTCTGATTCAGTTGTGAAATGCACATTTCCTCTACTAGTCCTCCTTCCATTTCTATACGATAATAGGAATTCTAACTTCAATAACTTTAAAAACTTTTAGAAGATTTCTTTTTATCTTTTTGTGTTGTAGTTTGATGTATATACCGTTTCACCAAAATAAATAAAATTTATCCCTTCAATTTATGTTGTATCAAGGCTATTCTAACCTTAAACCACTCAAATAAATTACAAGTGACAAATCCAAAAAAAAAAAAAAAAACACCTAATTCAAGGTTACGATTTGTCGCTCTCTTAAACAATGAACACACATTACAAGGTGTGGCTTACAATCAATCTAAGACCGAAATATTCCATGGGGGATCATTCACTTTAAATCACCCAACATAAATTAAATCATCAAAATTTTTATTAGTGTCGAGTCTGATTTTTCGGTTTCTTATTATTTAAAATTAATTTCTCATTTTCTAATTAATACTCAACCCTAACCCATTTAATATTAATCCTCAACTAAAGAAATCAAGAAATTTCGGTTTTTTATTAGAAATAATTTTTGGAGTCACTACCTAATCAAAGTCAGGAAAAGAAAAGAAACCGTAACCAATTGGGTGAATTGATTACGATTTGACTACTGGTCTTTGATTTCAATTGGAATGAAGAACCAGAAAGTTTTGAGTTCGGAGACCAACCTATTAAACCCTAATGGGTACCACTATCTATTTACCGAAATTAGGATTATTCTTCTAATTATAATATTTAAAAATAAATAAAAAAATCAAAAGAAAAAAGAACCTAAATTTCTACATATTTTATCGTCGCCTCGAAGGTGCCTACGTACCTGCTAACCGGAATCAGATAATCGTAGTTCTTTTCAAAAAACTTTAGTATGTTGGTTGATTTTAATTTTTGCAAACCGACCGAGTTTACGTTATTATCAATTTAGTTTTTCAAAAAGAATATAAAGGGCCCTAATCCTTAAGAGTTTTTATTTTATAAAGAAAGACTCTAAAAATCCTATTCTTTAAAAAGTGTATTTTATTAATTTTTATTTAAAGAAAAAAAGCAACTTTCTATGTGATAAACCAAATCTTAAGATATGACCAATCCTAACAATCCCTAAACTAATATATATGACTATCTATCAAAATAAATTAATTTCATATAATATACTAGTATAAGAACTAATACTAAAACTCCTAAACTAACATTGTAGATACCTAATTTTTGCCCCCCTTTTATTTTTCAAATTCGGTTATAGGGTCCTAAATTAAAAAAAGTTAAAAAAATAGAAAATTAAAGAAATCCCCAAAAAATGAAGAAATTTAGAAAAAAATACAAAAAAAAAGGAAATTTGAAAAGTCACAAAATAAAATAGGGTATTTAGAAAATAATAATTTTTTAGGTTGTTTGATTAGAATATAATTTTAATTTCAATTTCAATAGTTTAAATTTGAATCTAGCTCAGGCCAACTTAGTCTATATGTGCAATTAATTAAATATATGAATAACGAAAAACCAATAGTTCAGCTGAATAAGCATCTGGACTTAATATTGCATATGACTTAAAGATCCTGGGTTTAATCTATGGAAGGTGCAAAATATATTTTTTATTTTCTTTTCTCACTTTATTGCCATGTCATCACTACGTCACGAGCTATATCATCACCACGTCATTTGCTAACTCACTTCTAAGTATGGTAGACACATTCTGATACATTCTAACACACTCCAACACATTTATACACGTGCAGCTATGTATTTAGCACCACATATTGTCCAAATTCATCTAATCCAAACTTGGAAGAAAATCATATTGCATTTAATTTTTTCAATCCTTAACATGACCATGACACCAATAAATAAGAGTCTACTCTTCATTTTCAAAACACAACAAAAACTTTGAAACACTTTAGAAAAGCAAAAATTGAAGTTTTCTCTCTCTAGCACGGTTCCTCTCTCTTTAAGATAGCATTCCCTACGGTGTTTTTATGAAAACCACCACTATCGAATTTCTCGAGCCGACCGAGCCAACTCCAAGCCGAAGTAAGCCAACTTAAGCCGATCGAGCCAATCCAAGCCGAAGTGAGTCAACTAAGCCGATCCAAGTCGAAGTGAACCGATTCAAGCCGAAGTAAGCCGATCGAGCTGATCCAAGTCGAAGTGAGCCGATCCGAGCCGTTCAAGTCAATCCGAGTTGACTCAGTTTTTCTTTTCTTTATTTATTTATTTATTTGTTTGTTTATTTGTAAATGTTATAAATGAGAAAAAGAAAAAAAGAAGAAGAAGAAAGAAAGTAGTCTATTTATTTATTTTAATAGAAATAAATAGAATAAGTATAAAATAAATAGGATAATATAATAAAAATAAAAATAAATAAATAGGTTAGTAAACAAAAATCGTTTTCACACTTAGAAAAATTGAGTTTTCTAAAAATAAATGAAAATAAATCAATCAATTTTCAAATTAGAATCATTTAGAATTTCCAAAAATAAAAATCCAACTTAAGATCCCTTATAATCTTTTTTCAAATCAACTCAAAATGGGTAAAAACGTAAACTCGACAATTTTTCCAAAATTAAAATCAAACCACCCACTAAAGTTTTTTTATAAACGAACTACGGAAGTTTGATCCCGAATAGTAGGTACGTAAGCACTCATACGTAAGCACTCGTACGCAAGTACAGAGCGACTTAAAATATGGAAAGTTTTATTTTTTCCATTTTTAGATATTTATGTAAATTAATCAATTTAATCACTTGTACCATAATTAGATGTTTTTTAAAAAGGGTATATTTGAAAAGCGAAGTTAAATTCGGAAAGTTAAAAAGTGGTATCCGTTTAGGGTTTAATAAATTAGCCCCTGAACCTAAATCTTTGGTTTTCAAAAAAACCGTTTTACAAATTAGTTTTTTAATCGATAAACCGGTAGCTAAGTTATAACTAATCCACCCAATTGGTTATAACTTAACCCCTTTTCCCGACTTCGGTCAGGTGGCGACTCCAAATTTTTTAAGTTGGAAAAAATTGTCTTCTTTAAACCCTAGTTGAGAGTCAATATTAAATGGGTAGGGTTTAGTATTAATCGGTTTAGAGAAGACCTAATTTTATAAAAAGAACCAGGAGGGTGAAAGACCAGGCTCGACAAACATATACATATATTATATATTATGTGAACTAATAGATAATAACAAGATAAAACTATTCTTAACAACCCCTTATCTAATATCTATATTACTATTTATTAAATAAACATTCACTTGAACCATTAGGGCTCGATGTGTTTAGGGCTTGCTACTATGTTAGGTCATGCGTCTGGTCAGAGTTGATCGTATTACTGTTACTGTTGCGCTTGATCGTACTATTCAGAATATGTGCATGCAATGACCGTGTTTCTATCTTCAAGCGTTACGTTCAGTGTCTAATAGCATAGATGAATTGAGGAAGATGGAGACTATCATCGGTAGTCGTTTGCGTTAGACTGCTGCATTAAGAGAGAGTCGTGAAGGTATTGTGTTCAGCGGTTAGGCGAGAGTGATGCTGGTTTAGTATTCTTGACCATGAATAGCAGTTAAGAATTGGATTCTTTTCCTTATTTGATGAGAGTGTGTATTTATGAAACCTAAACCAAATCATATCTATTGTATCTGATTTGATAATAATTAAACTTGATAATAATTAAACTAAATCCAAATTAATTCAAATCCAATTTAATAAAATCAAACTATATTCAAATGATTTTAATTAGATATGAATCCAATTTATTTATCTCGCTTTTGTAAAAGATAGAAAAATGAAAGACATAGGTTCCTAGCGAGACTCGAACCTAAGACCTCAAATTAAATCCAATCCTATACTTCAATACTTATTCGTTAGGCCGTTGGTCTATGCCTTAATTTTTAGTATAACTAAATTATACTTAAAACACGCAATTGTCTAACATAATTTTTTGAACTAAGCTAAACTAAAATGATTGACTTTAAAATAATTTACTTTCTAAACAAAATCTAAAAAATCTTTTTAATTTTTCTTTTTCTCATTTTTTTTATTTTCATCATTTGTCAATTTTTATCTTTTATTAATTTTTTTTATTTTTATTATTATTATTATTTTATTTTTGAATTAGGACCCTTTTTTGTAAAATAAAAATTAAGACTACAGAGGGACAAAAATTAGATGTCTACAGCTGCCCCTCTTTGTAGTGAAGTTTGAACAAACCTTTACCACAAAGGCAAAAGAGACACCGTTTTTACCTCAGGATGACTCTATCCTAAGGAACGTTAAGACACTTAACGATGATTAGTTTGAAACGAAGAATAGCGAGGGCTAATGCCCTTGTAGGTTGGCAAAAATCCCTAAGAAGAATAATGAGAACTTGGTTTTGTCCCCTATTGGTTGACTAACTAAGGTAGTCAAAGTGCCCTTTAAGCTGGTTAAGACCTAAAGATAAGGAAACTTGGTCATGCATTGATGAGCTGACTAACCAAAGTAGTCAAAGCACCCTTTGAGTTGGTTAAGACCTAAAGATAAGAAAACTTTGTCATACCTTGATGAGCTAACTAACCAAGGCAATCAAATCACCCTTTGAGTTGATTAAGACTTAAAGATAAGGAAACTTGGTTATGCCCTGATGAGCTGACTAACTAAGGCAGTCAAAGTGCCCTTTAAGCTGGCTAAGACCAAAAGATATGAATTAGGTAAGTGCTCTTAGAGCTGGCTAAAACCTAAAGATAAGAAAACTTAGTCGTACCCTAATCAGCTGACTAACTAAGGCAATCAAAGCGCCCTTTGAGTTGACTAAAACCTAAAGATGAGGAAACTTGGTCGTGTCCTAATGAGCTGACTAACTAAGGCGGTCAAAGCGTCCTTTGAGCTGGCTAAGACCTAAAGATAAGGAAACTTGGTCGTATCCTGATGAGTTGACTAACTGAGGTGGTCAAAGCACTCCTTGAGCTAGCTAAGACCTAAAGAATGAGGAAACTTGGTTAGGATAGCGCTCCATGAGCTTACTAAATCCCTAAAAGATTATGAGTTGGGCAACATTCTATGAGTCAGGTGACTGGAAGTCTAAGGAACTCTAGATTGGGACTATGCTCTACGAGTTAGCTAGCTCGCTAAGAGATTATAAATTGGGACTATGCTTTAAGAACCAGCCATCCCAATAATTAATTGTTTTTGGAAAACAAGCTGTCATCCTTATGGGGAAACCAAATGCCAAAGCAATGTTTTATCAAGCTTAGAACCACTTACCTAGTTCTAGTAATAGTTCCCAAGCAGTCAAATGTCTTATTGAGCATTCCGATCTTAGGGGAAACCAAATGCAAATGCAATGTTTTATCAGGCTTAGAACTACTTACCTAGTTCTAGTGATAGTTCCCAAAGCAATCAAATGTCTTATTGAGCAGTCCGATTAGAACCAACAGTTTTGATCCTTACCATTGCCTTTTCTTGTTCTTGCTCTTCTTCTTTTATCTTCTTCCATTTCTTTCTAACCCCTTTTTTTTCTTTTTTTCTTTTTTTCTTTTCTTCTTCTTCTTCTTCTTTTTTTCTTTTTGTGAAAGCAACTTAAGCCTGAAACGAATGTAAAACATATTCATTTCTCGAACGAAGATGTCCTGTATTCAATTTCCAGCCCAAACATCAACTTTTCGTGTAAACGTTCATTCTCAAGCGAGTTTCTACTTATGTGCCACATGTTACTTTTTTTTATCATGGCCCTGTCCTAAAAAATAGGAAACAAGTCTCCCTTCCTTAGGGGGTTAACCATAATAAAGTATTAAAATAATTTTTATCAATAGGCATCGCTTTAAGTTAAGTACTTATTTTTGTTGTGCTTCTTGTGTGTAGGGTTTATTTAAATGAAGGATAGAGCGAGAAATGGGGACTTTTAGTGGAATGAAAAAGGGGCTAAAGATATTACCCAATGCTAATGACTACTAAGAATACCAACTTTGCATGTACAAAATGAAAATGAGACCACAGTAATAGTAAGACTGTTTACATTTCATAATCTAAACAAAAATTCCATTGATGCTCAAGGATAGTTCATCTTCAATGCGTCAGCATTTATTGGGTCCTTTAAGTTCGAACCATCCATTTGAGACAAGATAACAACTCCCTCAGGCAATACTTTCTTCACAATGTAAGGCCCCTTATAGTTTGGAGCAAACTTCCCTCTCGAATTAGTTGTGTTAGGCAAAATCTTCCTCAGCGCCATGTCCCCTTGCTCAAAACTTCAGGGTTACACTTTTTTGTTGAAAGTCTTGGCCATTCATTGCTAATAACAGATGTCATGGCATAAAGCTACCAGCCTCATCTCATCAATTAGATTCAACTCCTCAACACGCTTCTTTATCCAATCAACCTCATCTAACTGAGTTTCCGACAATATTCTAAGAGATGGGATCTCGATCTCTACTAGCAATGCAACCTCCATTCCATATACCAACAAGTAGGGGGTTACCCTTGTTGATGTTATGATAGAAGTTTGATTGGCCATGAGTGCAAATGGTAACATCTCATGCCAATCTCGATACGTAATGGCCATCTTCCCAATAATTCTTTTGATGTTCTTATTGGCCGCTTCTATAGCTCTATTCATTTGGGGTCGATAAGGAGTAGAATTTCTATGAATGATCCTGAAGTGTCGGCATAACTCTAACATCAATTTATTATTAAGGTTCATACCATTGTCGGTAATAATTGTCTCTGGTGTACTATACCGAGCCAATATGTCTCTCTTGATGAACTTGACCACTACTCCCTTTGTCACACTAGAGTAAGATAAGGCTTCAACCTACTTAGTGAAATAATCAATAGCTACCAATATAAATCGATGCCCGTTAGATGCCTTTAGAGTGATCGGGCCAATGATATCTATTCCCCACATCAAAAAAGGCTATGGTGCTAATAGTGTATGCAATTCTTGGGGTAGAGCATTTCTGTTTGCATAGATCTAGCACAAATAGCAGTGTCTAACATGTCTGATACAATCTACTTCTACAATTAACCAGTAATATCCCATCCTCATGATTTTCTTGGCATGCATGTAGTCATTCATGTGAGGGCTACATACACCTACGTACACTTCTTTCATTAACAGCTCTGCCTCTTTCTCATCTACACAACGTAAAAGCGTACTATCAAACGATCATCGGTACAACGTAGAATCGCTTATCTAGTATTGAGCTGCCAATCTTCTAATTAATTTTTTATCCTTCTTCTCTGCTTCTTCAAGGTACATTCCATGTTGTAAAAACGTTTTGATATCATGATACCAAGGCTTTTCGTCACATGAACTTTCCATTACCAAACAAAAAGCGGGCTTTTGCCAAAGTAGCAAAAGCATTAGCAAATTGGTTCTGAACCCTTAGTATGTATACAAATGTAATCTTATCAAACTTGGTTATCAACTCGGCCAGGTGTTGGTGGTAAGGTACTAATTTAGGGTTTTTTGTCTTATACTTACCCCGAGCTTGGCCTATGATCAACGAAGAATCTCTATATACTTATAATTCTCATATCTCCTTAAACAATGTGATTTTGAGTCCCAAAATACATGCTTCGTATTCTGCAATATTATTAGTACATGGGAAAGCCAATCTCACGGCCATTGGAAATTGTGTACCTTCAGGAGATACTGGAATTGCCCCGACACCATATCCAGACACATTAGCTGCTCCGTCGAAGAATATTTTCCACCCTGAAGATTTTTTGACTACCTCACAATCAGAATCATTTCCTACTACCAGGATAATTTCATCAGGAAACTCAACCCGTACTCCTTGAGGAGTATCTTCAGAGGGATTCTCCACTAATTGGTCGACCAAGGCTTAGCCCGTGATTGAACTTTGGCTCACATACTTAATGTTAAATTCTGTCAGCAACATCTGCTACTTTGAAACTCTACCAATGAGAGTCGGTTTTTTAGCTAAGTATTTTAAAGGATCATGTTATGTTATCAACTCAATTTGATAGTAAAGTGTATATTGTCTGAGCTGATGCATGACCCAAACCAATACACAATAGGTTCTTTCGGCTTCTAAGTATTTCTATTCCCCTTCTGTAAACTTCTTGCTTAGATAGTAAACAACCCGCTCTTTCCCTTCTTCATCCTTTTGACCAAACACGGATCCTATGGATTCAGTCATTAGAGTCAAGTACAAAAACAATGACTTTCCAGGCTCAAGAGCTACTAATACTGGAGGTTTCATGAGGTATTTTTTTATTTTAGTGAAAGCCTCTTCGCATTCCTCATTCCAGCTGATCTTTGTGTTCTTCTTTAATAGCTTAAAAAGAGGGCAGCATTTGTTTGTTAGTTGTGATATGAATCGAGTTATGTAATTTAAACGCTCCAACAATCCTCGTACTTCTTTGAGTGTTTATAAAGGAGGTACGTCAATTATGGTTTTAGCTTTATCAGGATCGACTTCGATAACTCTTTGGCTGACTATGAATCCTAACAATTTTCTTGACGTCACACCAAAGGTACATTTCTCCGAATTCAACTTCAAGTGATATTTCCTAAGATTTTCTAAGTGATCTTCCCCTTCCTTGGATTTTGCAATCATATCATCAACATACACTTCTATTTCTTTATGCATCATATCATGAAAAATTGCCACCATAGCCCTCTAATATGTTACCCCTGCATTCTTAAGCCTAAACGGCATCACCTTGTAGGAAAACGTTCCTCAAGTTGTAATAAAAGTCATCTTTGTCTTATCTTCTTTGGACATCTAGATCTGATTGTATCTTGAAAAACCATCCATGAAAGAGAATAAATGATTTCTGGCCGAATTATCCACTAAGACATTAATGTGAGGTAATGGAAAATTTTCTTTAGGCATTGCCTGGTTGAGATCTTGAAAGTGTACACACATTCTGACTTTCCCATTCTTCTTCATTTCTAGAACAATATTAGCTACCCATTTCGGGTAATCTGACACCTCAATGAATTCAACTTCCAGTAGTTTCTTCACTTCTTCTTTAATTTTTAGCAAGATGTCAAGTCGAAATCTCCTCAACTTTTGCTTTTTTGGTTTGGTGTCTCCTTGTATGGGTAAACAGTAGACTACAATCAATGGGTCAAACCCAAGCATATCTTCGTACAACCAAGCGAACACGTCATGATATTCAGTTAATAACGTAATCATTTCTGTTTTTTGTTTCTCTTTTAAACTTGCCCCAATTTTTAGATTCTTAGGATTTTCTTCATTCCCCACGTTAATTGTCTCAATCGGTCCATCAATAGTGATTCCACCCAGTTCATGTTTTTGCCATTCCTCTTGTATATTACTGTAGTCATCGACATTGCTCCCGACGACTAACCTAGTAGGGCCAGAAGCGATATCGATATTCTCATTTTCTACCTGCATGAGGTATTCCTTGTTTTCACTTAGTTCATTGGATCTAAATGATAATGCATAAAGAAGAGTGTATGTAAGCAAAAGAGAACTAAAACGCAACATAGGAAAGAAACGAACTAAGATTTCGTTGAATAAATGGATGTGGATCTCAAATGAGATAAAGGCCTAACTAATTTTGAACGAAAGGTTCAATGATACATTTGAAACGATGACTATTAAAAATTAAAATTTAGAAAATACTAACTGTGGGTCACCCTTTACCCTAGCGAAGACCTGTTACCATTCGTCGAGATGGAGAACCAGTTATTCAAATAATGCTGGAACTTGTGTGGCGAGCTTGTTGATCCTTCTTTGCTAAATTCCCGAGCTTGAGTCTCTTCCCTTATGAATGTCTCAGCCAACAATGAAAAGGTCGTCGGGACATGGTATAATCTGTTACCTCTCTTGTCCCTCACCTATTTCTTATAAACCTTTTCTACCAGGGTAGGATTGTAGCCAAGGCTGTAGGTGCTGATCTATCCTTCCTTAAATTCTATTCTTCTATTGTCTTTTTTATCGAGACCAATAATCATGCTTACTTCTTCAAACATTTGTAATCCCACCTCTTCTTGTCCCTTACTTCCTATGTAAGGTATAGCCGTTTCCTTGTAAATTTCATAATCTTAATCTCCCAGAATTGTAATCACCTGGCCATTTGAGATAAACTTCAACTTTTGGTGCAAGCTTAAGGGTATGGCCCTTATTGCTTGAATCCAAGGTCTTCCTAAGAGTAGATTGAAAGATCTTGGAATGTCCATGACTTGGAATCAAATAGTAAAATGCTGAGGGCCAATACTCACAGATAAATCAATCTCCCCTATAATCTCTCTTCTGGAACCATCAAAGGCCCTAACTATTGTGGAAGAAGGCCTAATTATAGACGTGTGGATGCCCAGCAAATCTAAGGTGGCGAATGGGTAGACATTCAGTGATGATCTATTGTCAATGAGCACCCTAGTGATGATTATGTCATTATTCCTTACCATGATAAAGAGTGGCTTTGTATGTTGGTTCCCTTCTTCACCTAATTCTTCAACTGATAAAGAAATTTGATCCATTGCAAAGATAGAATTAGTAACCAATCCCATCTTCTCCGTTGGAATTTCACAAGGGACCTTCACTTCTTTTAAAGTATGAAACAAAGCCTCCCTGTGTGGTTCAAATGTGATTAACAAGATCATTAATGATATTTGCATAGAAGTCTTACTAAGTTGATCCATGATCTTATACTCACTCAACTTGATCATCTTGGTAAAGGCCGATAGCCCTTCAACGCGTTCAACCGCCGTCTTATCGTTTGATTCTCCCAATGTGACCTTCCTCCTATGCTCCTCTCATGGGTGGTAAATCTTTCCCAATCGAGTAATGCCCCCTACTAGAGGACCTGGTTTTTCCTGATTTACCAAGTGATAGTTAAATGGAGCAGCCTTGTAATTTTCTAGTGCCAACAATACGTGAAATGTGTACCTCTTCACTTTTGGAGTCCAGTTGCTAGTATAAAACTTGAAAACCTTAGGCTTCTTATCTGAATTAATGATGTTGATGGTACAGTCATCAAAAATCATACCAATCATTGGTCTGTGGTTAGGTAAGGGATTATTGTTAACATTAGGAACCAGGGCTTCCACAAAATCCAACTGCACTATCCCTTCATCTATCAAGTCCTAAATTTTGTTCCTTAATCTCCAGCACGCATCAGTCGAATACCCTACTTGTCCACAGTGGTATTCACACTTTATTGTGGGATCAAAGATTCTCGGTCGGTATCGATCGCTAGGAAGTCTGTACTGTATCAAATTATCCCTTTGCAACTTCTCGAAGACTTGACTTAAAGGGATCAGTATCTTGGTAAATTGTCTATAAGTCCTGTTAGATTGAAGCTGGTCTATGAACTGTTGTTGAGTCAACGAAGGATTCATCCTGAAAACGACTTGAGCATTTGGTTTAGCATTTGAATTTACCATACCGACCGTAAATTCTTTAAGCTTGCTATCGACTGGTTTAGGACCAGATGATGACACTGGTAGCCTTTTATTTGTTGGCTCTTGAAGCTTACCGGAAGAGACAGCACTTTCAATCCTGCACCCTACCGCTACTACTTCAGCAAAACTGGACAAAGCTTGCCCAATGAGATAGGGAAGTAAAGCCTTTTCAAGGTGTTAATGAAAGTTGATGTAAGCTCTTTCTCAGTAGTAGGAGTAGAAATTCTTGCAGCTAAGGACCTCCATCTTTGAGTGTATTCTTTGAACGATTCGTTATTCTTCTTATGTAGGGCAACTAAGTCCATCATAGTTGGGGCTACTTCTACGTTGAATTTATATTGTTCATAAATTGCTCTAGCAAGTTTCTCTCATATATTTATCTAGTTCAAATTAAGCTGGGCATACCAAGTCGGGGCTGATCCGATCAAACTATTTTGGAATGTTTGTACCATGAGTGGATCATACTGAACATATTTACCCGTCTTCCCAACGTACAACTTGGTGTGGAGCTTGGGGTAACCTGTCCTGTTATACTTTTCAAATTCTGGTACCTTAAACTTCTCAAGGTATGATCCCTATCATATACGGAAAATTCAGTGATCCCCGCCTATTCAAATCCATCATACCCTACAAGTGCGTTCATCTTCTCAATTATTTGTTGTATAAGTTTCTTTTCTAGTTCTTTCAAGCTGTTTGTACTAAGCCCTTGGTCAATAGGTCTCGGGGCTACATACGTGTCAGGTTCGAAGGTCGAGTTGTCTTTTGAGTAAACTCCTTCTGATTCGAATAGGTCTTTTTGGTATTCATGCTCTACTTCAGGAGCCTGTGTATTCTTCCCATAATGAGTCTTGGAGCTTTCTTCATTAGTCAATGCTGTGGCTCGTAGCAAAGCAATGCTATTTGCTAGGAAGCTCATTTGTTCTGCCATCTTCTCTATGGCCCTTTCCATGGAACGGAACCTGAGCTCGGAGGGATCATTAATCTCGAGGTCTCCGTCATTTCCTTGAGTAGTGGCCATCCTGGTCTTGGAACGTATTCTAATCGGACTTCTCTGAAAGACTTGATGTTTAGGAGCTATCTTAAAATTTTACCTGATTGTAGAGCTAACTCAACAAAGGGTTAGTACATATTACATTTTAATCACAAAAATGCAAGATACATGTCACACGAATGTAATGGAAAATCAAGAATTGGGAAGAAACCTTTGATGTGGCAAAACCTAACTAACTTTTATTAATTTTTGCAATTATGAAGCTTTACATCTCTCATTTGGTTCGAAAAAAGAATTCAAAAGAAAATATTAAAAAAAAAACCTAAAATCTAATCTTCCGTTGGCTAATAGGCTTATCCTGCGTCTTTTTCCTCTTTTGGATCTTGGGGGCCTCCTCTTCTTTGCCCTTAGTCCTCTTCAGTTCTGCTTTTAATGCCTTTATCTTCTGATGATATTCCTTGCAACGGTTTTCCAACTCTTACTCTCTTTTACTCATTCTCTCGGGTTCAGCTTCAACTTGAACTTCTCCCTTCTCTTTGTTGTCTTCCATATCTTTCAACCCTTTTAGCTGGTGATAAAGAAATCCTTTGGTTGTCTGGCTCCTGGCTGTTATCCCCTTAGTGGTAGGGTTGGTCTTTCTTGTGCACCAAAGAGCTCGGATGTTCAGGAGCTTGGCTACTTTGTCAGTCACCATCATGCCAAGGTTATGGAAGCCCAATGAGACAGCTTCTAATGATGGTCTGGGGATCATGTCCTCAATGAGTCCATTGGCTGGGACGTATCCGGTGCAAAGGCTGAAGCCAATCAGAAGGACCACCTTGAAGTCTTCATACCCTCTTATCATTTCCTTGCTTGCAAACCACTTGGACGTTAACAACAACTCTCCCGCTTTCACACTTTAAAAGTATTGGACCCAATAGCAGCTAGCTATATTTTCTAATAGCTCAATTCTTTCTTCAAAAGACTTGATGAGATCATATTGCTGAGTAAACTTAACTCGATTGAAATCAAGTTGGTAACTTCTCATGTGGCTAATGAACCAGACCACCAATAGGACCATATTAGTCTTTAGATCTCCTTGTTTCTTTTTCTTGAGATGGTTCAAAGATCGGATCTGCTCGGTTAGAAGGGTCGGGACATATGATTTCTCTTCAAGGAATTAGGTTACGAGTTCTACGATTCTGAAGTGGACTTGACGTCTATCATCAAGGAATAAGATAGTATTGAAGACCACCAATATAAAAGCATTGACTCGGTACTACTGCCATGCTTTTAAATTTGCACAAAAAACCTCCCATTTTTCTCTATGCTTCAATTCAATAGAAAACTAGCCCATGACATCCTCTAATCAAATGGTCTTTCCTTGATTTAGAACCCAGTTTATTTCAGTTTTTCTGATTCGCAACAACTTGTTGAAGATCTTTGGCGCTGCAGCTTCCAAGTCTGGGACATAAACATCATTAGTGATTGTAGGATCCTGCAACAATTGGGAGTATTCTTCTAAAGTTGGGCTTAGTTGATGTAGGCCCATACAGAAACTGATGGATTTGGGCTCCCATAGGTGGACTAAGGCCCTCACTAAAGTGATGTTCACGAGGATCTTTTGTAAAGAGAGGATAAGGCTAATCTTATTCTTGATAAACTCCTGCTTATTTGGGCTGAAGAGTTGAAACCACGTTTGAAGTAGTTTTTTAAGCCAATGTGATAAGTGGATATGAATGTCTTCCAAAGGCTCTTGACTTGATCTAGGCATGACTGACAAAAATCAAAATCAAAATCAAAATTACAATTAAAATTACAATTACAATTACAACGTATTCTAAACTTTACATAAAATTATTACAAATTATCTACAAGGAAATATTACAACTATAACTGCAACTTCACAACTACCCTTGTCCATTTAGATCTGCCACATCATAGGTTCTTGTGATTTTTTGAAAGAAAAGTTTTCGTGTAATGCAAAGGGTGGGTTTTAAAGGTTTTCAAGTTCTGCAACAACTACGTTTTTTAAAGTAACGATTCTGTGGTCATATTTAAACTTGAGTGGGTTAGCTCGATCGGGCCCGGAAGGTGGTTACCCCAAAACATCCAAAGTTTAGACAATGGCCCCCCTCCTAAGATCCTAAAATGGCCCGGTTCTGACCGTATCTACCATGCATTTATGATGCAGAAAAATAGAATAAAAGTAAACCCCCCAAAACTATCCCTTAAATAAACTACAATAAAGAAAATGTTAGTAAAAAAGAAATAAAATAAATAAATATATAAAATAAATAAAATAACATACCTAAGTTCCCTTTTTCTTTGTCTTTATATTTTTCCATCCTTTGTTTTTTTTTTTTCTTGAAAAATAACCCTATTTTCGGTAAATTCTAGTGGCTAGCCCTCTAGCTTCCCCAGTGGAGTTGCTAAATTGTCGAGTCTGATTTTTTGGTTTTTTATTATTTAAAATTAATTTCTCATTTTCTGATTAATGCTAAACCCTAATCCATTTAATATTAATCTTGGACTAAAGAAATTGAGAAATTCCGGTTTTTTATTGAAAATAATTTTTGGAGTTGCCACCCGATCGAAGTCAGGAAAAGAAAAGAAACCGTAACCAATTGGGTGAATTGATTACGATTTAGCTATCGATCTTTGATTTCAATTTGAATTAAGAACTAGAGGGTTTCGCGTTCGAGGGCTAACCTATTAAACCCTAACAAGTACCACTATCTATTTACCGAAATTAGAATTATTCTTCTAATTATAATATTTAAAAATAAATAAATAAATAAATCAAAAGAAAAAAGAACCTAAATTTCCACATATTTTATCATTACCTCGAAAGTGCCTACGTACCTACTAGTTGGGATCAGACGATCATAGTTCTTTCCAAAAAACTTTAGTATGTTGGTTGATTTTAATTTTTGCAAACCGACCGAGTTTACGTTATTATCAATTTAGTTTTTCAAAAAGAATGTAAAAGGCCCTAATCCTTAAGTGTTTTGTTATTTTATAAAGAAAGACTCTAAAAATCCTATTCTTTAAAAAGTGTATCTTATTAATTTTTATTTAAATAAAAAAAAAATTTTCTATGTGATAAATCAAATCTTAAGATATGACCAATCCTAACAATCCCTAAACTAATATATACGACCATCTATCAAAATAAATTAATTTCATATAATACACTAGTATAAGAACTAATACTAAAACTCCTAAACTAACATATATATATATATTATATATTATGTGAATTAATAGATAATAACAAGGTAAAACTATTCTTAACAACCCCTTATCTAATATCTATATATCTTTATATCTATATTACTATTTATTAAATAAACATTCACTTGAACGAATATAATATATCTAATCTATATTGCAAAGAAAACTAATACTAAAGAAGTACCTTAAACTAATATATACACATATATGTATATTCACCATGTTAAACTACTAAAGTCCTAACAAAATAATAATATAACATGATAATAATAAATCAGAATTAATAAATAAAAAAAAACTTAGACAGAAACCGAACTTGATTGTAGAGTTACTGTGCGGTGAAGGAGACGCTTACTACTGCTTGGGGTGTTCGGCATAGGCTATTTGCTAGTACCTGCTGTGAAACACAACTTGAGGTGCTACAGTGGGTGATTGGGTATAGCTTCACGTATGTTGCAGTGGATGCATGTGTGAGGGAGCGCACTGTTGGCAGCTGCAGTTGCTGTCGAGGTTAAATTCGGATGGCGAGAAAGAGAGATCTTAGATGCTATTGTTGTTTACTATCGCTCACTATTGGTGAAGTGGCCGACGCAATCATATGTGGCTGTGGATGGAACAGCTAGAGTCCATTGGGGCTTGATGTGTTCAGGGTTTGCTACAATGTTGGGTCATGCGTCTGGTCAGAGTTGATCGTATTGCTGTTGCTGTTGCGCTTGATCGTACTGTTTAGAATGTATGCGTGCAGTGACCATGTTTCTATCTTTAGGCGTCGCGTTTAATGGCTGATAACATAGATGAATCGAAGAAGATAGAGACTATTGTCAGTAGTCATTTGCATTAGACTGTTGCATCAAGAGAGAGTTGTGAAGGCATTGTGTTCAGTAGTTAGGCAAGAGTGATGCTGGTTCAATATTCTTGACCATGAATAGCAATCGAGAATTAGATTCTTTTCCTTATTTGACTAGGGTATGTATTTAAGAAACCTAAACCAAATCATATCTATTGTATCTGATTTGATAATAATTAAACTAGATCCAAATTAATTCAAATTTGATTTAATAAAATCGAACTAGATTCAAATGATTTTAATTAGATATGAATCCCGTTTATTTATCTCGCTTTTATAAAAGATAGAAAAATAAAAGACATAGGTGCCTAACAAAACTCAAACCTAAGACTTCAAATTCAATCCAATCCGATACTTCAATACTTATCTGTTAGGCCGTTGGCCTGCACCTTGATTTTTAATAAAACTAAATTGTACTTAAAACACATGACTGCCTAAAATAATTTTTTGAACTAAGCTAAACTAAAACGATTGACTCTAAAATAATTTACTTCCTAAGAAAAATCTAAAAAATCTTTTCAATTTTTCTTTTTCTCATTTTTTTTTTGTTTTCATCATTTGTCGATTTTTATTATTTTTATCTTTTATTAATTTTTTTTATTTTTATTATTATTTTCTTTTTTAATTAGGACCCTTTTTGTAAAATAAAAATTAAGACTACACAAGAGCAAAAATTAAGTGTCTACAATTAGCAACACCAATCCATGAAACTTATATTCCGTAGAAAAGGAAAATGGGGATATTTGACTAGAGCTTGTTAAGCATCGATAGCGAAGTCTAGAAAGTATGCCATGCGGGAAGCTAAAAATACTATGGTAACAGTATGGCTAGTAAACTTGATGGAGCCAAAGATTGGAAATCTATACTTATTTTCCAATGTAGCTAAGGTGATATAGTACATGGTTTGTAAGATAATTCAAAGATAAAAACACATCTCAATGCTCTAAAATCAAGTCTAAGAAAACTCTTACAACCTAAGGTAATTTAACTGTTACTAAGTATTATAATACTCTTACGGAGTTGCGACATGAAGTTGATTTGTACTATGATATTGACTAGAGTTGTATTGAAGATGATGTGAAATTTGTTAAGATGCAGGAAAAGGATTAAGATTCTAAATTACTACAAGGACTTAATGTTAAGTTAGATGAAGGGCAAGGATGTCTTTTATGGAAAAAATTATTTGCAAAACTAAAGGGAGTGCTTGTTGAAGTTAGAAGGGAAGAAACCAAATGGCATGTGATGGGAATTGGTACTACATCAAAAATAAGGGTCTTCAAACTTAGCATTAATAATAAAGAAGGAAGCATTACGTGATAAAGACAAACTATGATGTGACTTTTCCAAGTGTAACTATCATACATGAGAGACTTACTGGAAACTTAATGCCAAGCCAATGAAATCTTGAAAACAAAAAGGCGATCTTTGAATTGCACAAGTTGCAGAAGCAAGTAATCATCAAATCTAAGAATGGTATGAGCCTTACCTCCAGTCTAATTATCATAATAGAAACTCCTTGAGAACATCCAAAGTAAAAAAAAGGGAAAGAAAAGCCTGATGAAGTATAATAAATGGCTACAATAGCAAAAACAATTACAATAGCATCTTCTTGTAGAATTAGTGCATGTAGCAACTAAATAATTAGCACAGGTGCCATAGACCATATGTGCAACTGTTTAGATTGGTTTGAGGGTTTTGATATTGATGTACATAAGAGTCAAGTAGTGAATGGTGATTATATCTATTCTTAAGGAAAAGGATTGTTGAAAATTAATGAGGCATTAGTTATTCCAAATTTGCAATATAATTTAATATTCATTAATAAGTTGACAAGAGATATAACTTGCGAAGTAATCTTTACTCCTTCTCATTGTATTTTTTAGGGCTAATCTTCGATGAGGATGATTGCCAATGCTAAAGAAATGAACAAGCCTTACAATCTAGATAGTCAAGTTGAGTATAGGTCTCTAGTGTCTATTCAAAGTAATAAAGAAGTCATATTATGGTACAAATGTTTAGGCCCTCCAAATTTCCTTTATACATATGGTTTATACCTAAAGCTATTTGTCAATAAGAATGTTACTATACTTAAAAGTAAGCATCATGTTATTTCCAAGTTTGCAAGAAAGTCATACCCTTAACCTTGTAAATCTTCAAAATCTTTCCATTTTAATTCACAATGACATTTGGGGACCTTCTGGAGTCACTGCTTTGTTTGGATATAAATGTTTCATCACCTTCATTGATGACCATTCAACAATTTGTTGGCTATATCTATTAAAGAGAAATCAAAAGCATGCTTTGTATTCTAAAGATTCCATAAATTAATCTTAAATGTTTTTTAAACCCAAATACAAATTATTAGATCTAATAATGGCAAGGACTATTTCTCAAGGAAGTTTGAGAACTACTTAAGTAACCATGGAAATATACACCAAAGTTCCTTTGCCTATACTCCGCAATAGAACGAAGTGGCTGAAAGAAAAAAACCGACTCTTATGTGAGTTTACTCATGCCTAAATGATGAGCAATTCAGTACCTCATCATTTTTAAGGGGGAGCAATTTCAACTTCAGCATATATAATTAATAAACTTCCCTCTAAGGCTCTTACTTACCAAACTCCTCTAATTATATTCCTAAATTACTTTTCTAATACACACATGTTCAATTCATTGCTACAAAAGAATATTTGGTTACATGGCTTGCACTTCTAATCACTCCATAAATAGGCATAAACTTAATGGGAAGACTTTTAAGTATATCTTTGTTAGGTATTCACCATTTCAAAAAGGGTACAAATCCAACCATCCACCCTAAAAAAAAGTTGTAATTGTACAATATAATAGAAAATATATATTGTATTGCCTTAAGAGAATAGTATGTTACGATTTGTGTATTTATATATTGAGATGGCCCTATAACCTTAGAATATGATTAAAATACTATTCTATGTTTATATACTATTATTTCTATATTTGTATATTAATACACCTCCCTAATCTCAAGGTGCAAAAATCAGTGTAAAATTGGCACAATGATCATCAAATATTACCGTTGAGAGGTTCTTAGTAAGGATGCTAGCTTATTGGTGTTGTGTGAGAATATATTGAATGAGAACTTGACAATTCATATCCATTTCTCATACAAAATGATAATCAATGTTGACATGTTAGATAAGGTTGCAAGATAGTATACAACACCAAGATTGTTACAATATAATAAGAGAGGCTACTAAATGGTAATTCTTACTTCACTTGCGAGTTGATATATCCAAGTAGACTCAACAACCGTATAAAGCTAAAGTATAGTATTCGACTTTTATTGAGCTAAGGAACTAATAGGTTGTTTCTTGGAATGCTAAGAGATGATATTACAACTAGGAAATATTGCATACCTAGAAGTGGAGTGACGAGTGTCTAGGCAACCAATCTCATCAACATCAATAAATGTAGTCAAGGAGAGGTAAGTATGTAAGAATACGTTTGGCTTCCTGCATATGGTTGATAATTGATTAATGCATGTATTGGTTCAATTAGTTGACTGTAACATTGATATTTGGCTAAGTGATTGTAAGGTATTGCGATTAACGTGAAAACCAAGGAAGAAATGAACATCAATAAGATCTTTCATAGTAAACTGTCTGGATAAAATGGAGATGAAGCGAGAGAGGAGTAGAGAATTGTTCTTAGTAAAGATAATGTAATCAACATATTGTAGGAGGATATATGTGTTAAGACTACAAAAATAAACAAACATAGATGTGTTAGCCTTGCTTTGTTTAAACCCAATCTATATAAGGAAGATGCTAAACCTAGAAAATCAAGTATGTGGTGCTTCTTCAAGACCATAAAGGGATTTTCAAAGCTTATAAACACAATTAGGATAGTATGGATGAACAACATTGAAGGTTGTTTCATGAAAACAGTTTCACTAAGATGACCATTAATGAAGGCCTTTTTAACATCAAGTTGATAAATGACTCAATGAGAAGAGACTACGTGAGAAAGAATAACTGGTATGGTGATAGGTTTAGTGGCTGGGCTAAATGTTTCAGTGTAGTCAAGACCTTCCCTTTATGAATAACCTTAGGCAACAAATTGGACTTTACACCATTCAATCTTTCCTATGGCATACTTAATGTGGAATTCCCATGTGCTGCTAACAACATTGTGGGTAGGGCGTGCTAGTACCAATATCCAAGTTATGTTTCTAAGAAGAGAATCAAGTTCTTCGTTAGTTGCAATAAACCAAGCAAGGTATCGTAGGGCTTTAGTATAGTGTTTGGGTTCAGAGTAAATAGCTTATGTGTTGAGGATAAGAATCATTTTGTGTTTGTTTATAGAAGATCTTAAATATGTGATCATGTGATGAGAAGAGGTATGGAAAGACAGTTGTTGTGGAATAAGGTTAAGCTTTCTGGGGCATGTTCTATGATATATTTGAGTAATGGGAGAGTACGTAAGGTGAGGAGGAGAGGAAGAAGTAGGTAAGAGTATTGAGGTGCTATAAATAAGTGCCAATAGTCATGAAGATGAGACCAAAGTACAAGTATGGGATTCCACTAAAGCAAGCGTTAATGCTAAGGCTTGTAGTAGGTTGGAAGTAGCAATGCTAGGCCGTATGATTGTATAAGAAAGGTGATGTATCCCCAATGTCGAACACATGGAGAAGCACCATAATGAAAAGGAATGTAAAGGAAATAAAGAAAAGTTAGTATGGTCTAAGTAGCTACCAATCGGATATGATACACCAATTGATCCTATTCGACCTACAATCCACCAGATATGACTCACCGGTTCAAACTATAAGGTCACTCACCACCTCTTCTTACTAAAGAGAATAGATAAGAGTTGAAAGGTAATGAGAACATTAGAGTTGCTCAAAAGGAAACTTGAATTAATTCTTATAATGAAGTTGTTGTCTACGTATAATTCAATGGGGGTTTATATACTCATTCACTAAAGTTACTTTACATGTATAAAAAGTAAAGGGTATTCTTATAATCAGGTTACATAATATATACTAAAAAGGGCAAAAGCGACAAAAAAATATTCAATACGGAAAAGTAAAGAATCTTTTTAGAATATTGTGCTACCAGACATGTGTCGTTCGATGGCTGGATGTTAGGACTATGGTACAAAGTAGATGAAAGGAAGAAAAGAGACTTTGCAGTCAAGGGCCAACTTAATTTAGATTAGGTCAGAGATTCAGTCAATCATGTGTTATAGAGTAATCAACTTAAGTTAAGGTTCGACACCGGTAGTCGACATGACCGGCTCGAAAGCTTAGCTTGGATAGTCCTGGGGCTATCTGCTCAAATATTCTATCACGGTAAAGCTGTTCGACAAGTCTATACAATGGCTTAGTAGCTTTGAAGACAATGTAGGTGCATGTGAGAGCTTAGTGCTCGAGTCGATAAGTAGAGTAAAACATAGGGGTCAGAATGAGAGTTCTTGTCTTGGATAGGGCTATGAGTTATTATCCTTCTCGTAAGTCCTTAGAGTCTTCAAGCTCAGTTGCGTGTGATCGGTCCGAAGGGTTGATTCCTATCAAGAGGGATGGAGCAATTTGTTGTTGTAGTAGGTTATCTTTAGATGATGTAGTAAGTGTTAAGTAATAAACATAATAGTTTACACCACATCTACAAATTTAAGCTTTTAGATCAGATAGTTGTAATACTAGCCATAACATGTTATTAAAGTAGGAGGTCTTAGGTTCAAACCTCTACGTTGTTACTTAACCCCACAATCAAATCGTCCACTTGTTGGGCCTTAGTTAAAGTCTAGCCTACAAGTGAGGGGGATTGTTAAATGATAAATATAATTATCTCCACTACATCTACAAGCTTAAACTTTTGAATCAGATGGTTGTAGTACCAATCATAACAAGAGGTATATGAAAAAATGGATTCATGGAAAAGCATATGTCAACTAATATAAATGCATCTTAAGGAGGGATCAAGACAATGGTACCTTTTGTGTTGAGGAGAGTACCTAAGGAATATATATGGTAAGGATCTTAAGGAGAGTTTGTTTGGGGCCATCGATAAAGTTTTTGGGCAACAAAGATAGCTAAAATTTGTTAGTAATGTGTAATCAAGGTATGGGCTATTGAGTAGTTTAAACATTGACTTATCTTCAAGTCTAGTAGATGGTAGGCTGTTTATTGTATAAATTGTTGCGAATGTAGCATTGACCCAAAAACTAGGTAGTGGCTTAGTATGCAGTCGAGTGCATTTAGCAAGATCAATGATGTAATGATACTTGTGTTAAGTAATGCCCTTTTGTTAGGGTGTATTAGGATTAGATAATTGAATCCTTATCCCAGTGTCTTTAAGAAACGAAGTGAAGGGACGATTTACGTATTCATTGCAACCATCATTATGAAAATTTTTAATGTATGCAGAAAGTAAATTTTAACAAGGAACTTAAAATGTTTAAAATGAGAAAGAAATACCTGATTTATTATGTATAGAAAAAATCTACAAATATTGTAAGACTCTTGTTTTTACGATTAAGTTCCAAGCTGTCAATTTAGGGCATTCATGAAGGTAGACCAATAAAGATAATATTTTAGACGTAAGTTACAAAAGTTAGTTGTAAACACTTTGTGTATCTGGATATAAAAATATGATAAAATAATAATATATAGCTATATTATATGATACGTGTTGGAAACATGCAATCTTAGAAATCAAAATCAACTAAGCTTTAGAAATAAATTATTTAAACTATAAAATTATAAAATGACATAAAAATAATATGTAAGAGTAATATATGCACCTTAAGTATAATTACTATATACAAATATATACTCAAAATTACCTATAATACCCAAAAATATATTAAATTAGCTAAAAGTTAATAAGGAAAATGGTAATAAAAAAAAAAGTTGTAAAAAAGTAATTAAGGTAGCATAAATGAGTGACAATAGGTGTAACATGGTTATGGACAAGTGTTATTGATATACAAGGACACCTTAGTTTAGTGAAAAGTTAGGGTAGAAAATCCATAAGTGAGAAAAACTTTCCATTTCCTTCTAAACAACCTAGAAAAATCAAAACCCTCTACCTATAAGTTTCCTTAAGTCTTAGATATTTAAAGAAAACAAAAAAAGTGAAAGAGAAAGCAAGAAAATATTATAGAAAAATCAAAAGCGAATAGCGTAAACTGAGTGAAAGTGTAGAGTGTGAGCTTTCAAGCAACCTAGGTGTAAAACACCACCATAGTATCTAAGAGGAACCACCGCTAGGTTAAGCCGATACAGTAGGGGAGGATGGTGGTGGCTAGATGATCAAACTCCAATGAGTGACTAAAATTCATCTAATTTTCTAAAAATATTAATTTAAGTCTAAAAATTTTGAAAAAAAAATTACTCTCAATTATTTTTGTATGTATAGTTTGACAAAAATATCAGGTTAAGAAAATTTTAAGTAGATATTTACTATCCTTAAGAAACCACTCAAAACCGCATCAATTTCAAAGTTGTTTTAAATAATCTTACTAATATAGTTTTTGACTAAATTATTTTTTCGATTATCACCATATTCTATAAAGAGATACTATGAAGAGATTTCATCCATAATTATTTTCTATAACTTTTATGAATCTTGGAGTCATTTAATGATGGAAAAGTGCCATTTTTCAAAATATAATTTACTTATTTTTTAGGAAATTAATTTTTACTCATTCTGGAATGGATTTGTAATGTAATTTTTTTTAGTTTAGTGACCTGGAGTGAAATGATAGGAGTGAAGTGGTAGGTATCTTATAAATGATGATTTTGCAATGGAATTATTAAGTAAAAAGTGTATATGAGAAAAAGGATTAATGTGTTATTATGTAATAGGACTTATGAAGGATTGACTTAGAATATTTTAGTGAGTTTTGAGATGGAAATAGGGCACGGGAGTGGATGATTTGTTATAAATATGCAAAAATCAAACTTGCTTAGAGGGTTTGTCAAAGGAAAGACTTAATCTTAAGGTCAAAACCTTGTTCAAAAGGTTGTTTGATAAGAAAAACCTAATTGAAACAAAGTTAGAAACTTGCCCGATGGGTTGGCTAGTGAAAGAAGCTCAACTATAACAAAGTCAAAGACTTGTTCAGCAAGTTCAACAGTAAAGACAGCTTTAATGAAATAACTTCAAAGATTTGTTTAGAGAGTTGGTTGGTGCTAGAAGCTTGACTAAAATAATAGTAGAAACTTGGTCAGAGAGTGATCAGTGTAGGGACACTTATGTTAGAGACTTTGGTAGAAGGTTCTTGAACCAAAATTTGGTATTAAGCAAACTTTCAAAACCTTATTCTAAGACTTCAATAGTAAGCTAATACTTAATACAAAATTTACTAAACTTACTTAAGATAAGTCACAACCATGTTTAAACTATTAAAATGAACTCATCTACTTTATATTTAGTAAATCTATAGTAATTATATTGTATATTTAAGGGTGCATCGAAGCAAATGAGACCAAAACGTAAGATTAATGAGCATCATGTGTCCAAGTAAGTTGGATCAATGTTTCACTACATTTCAGATATTATTTAGAATACTTGGAGGCTTTAATATGTATTTGCTTATGATTGTAAGGTAGTTGACTATGTGCATGCAATGTATATGCCTAAATATTGTTATGCTATTATATGGATCAATGCCTTGTGTATTGTTGTTCTATGATTATTGTTTTAACTAATTTATTTGAAATTGATTGATCACCCCTAAAAGCAAACTAACTTCAACTAGGTCTAATCTTTAACTTGACATGTATCGCAACCCACTAGGGGAATAACTAAGATTCTTGGACCAAACACAGAACTTTTGATGAGGATAATTAAGATGGTCTTTTTCCTACCCTTAGTCAAGCTTTATTGCACAAGCCTCATTTTGGTTTCAATCCATGTGTAAGACGTCAAACTCCTAAACCTAAATTAGAGCAAGCATAATATCTCTAATTTTACGACGGACTAAATAACGTTGTGCAATGGCACCTTATTATATATGCATTGCATCTAACTAAATAACTTGAAAACCTTAGTTACTCAATGTCAAATACGTACTTTTATCTCTATCTTGCTTATTGAGCAAGTTTTTGCTCATTCCCTTATAATTTGTTTTGTAAGTACAAAGTAAATTTACAAGCACATCACTTGACTCTAGAAGAGTAGAGAATGGGATCAAAAAGTGAGGATCAAGATTGTTATTTTGTTTATTGATTCTACTAGCTTTTAGGAAAACTACTAAAGTCCCCTTAGGTGGTCCTCTAGCTTTTAACTATTGATGAGTAAACTAAATTATATAAACCTGTAGACTTTTACTAGATTTTCTTTTGAATAGATTATCTTTTTAGACAAATATAATTTTGAAATCACTTGTCAATTTTAAAGTTTTGTACCCCCATAATATATATAAAACTTGATTCTTTTTGGATGATTTAACCACAAGCTTGTTTTAATAGTTATTTTGAATTATTATACCACAGAATTATATCAAATAGGTACTGAATTGGATATTCCAAAGTAGTTGAGTCAGGTACACCTGACGTGGACTAAGTCTAGGATAACGATTGTAAAGCTAGCTTCTATCTTGGATAGTTCACATGGTAGGACTATGGCGACTCTACCTCTTCAAGGTATGACAAATATTGAGTATAGTCATCAACAAAAATTACATAGTATCAAAATCCTAAATTTGATCGAACTAGTGATTTCCATACATCAAAGTGAATAATCTGTAATAGATAATGTGCTCGATGGGGCAATCATAGGAATAGAAGACGTATGGATTTTCCAATGCTGTAGGACTGACATAAACTGGAGGACTGGCATGAATTGGAGGACAACGAGCTCAGCTTGATAGGAAGATGTTGAATACAAGCAAGTTGATTCAAGGACTTCATGATGAGGATGACATAATCGAGAGCGTCATACTTTACTTGAGACAGCAGATGCATTAAGTGACCATGAAGTGACAATTGACAAAAGAATTAGATAAAGTGAACTTCTAGTGTGTTAGTAGAGGAGTAGCTGATGAGCGATACCTGAACACAAAAGGAAGAGTTGTCAACATTGACATAATAGTTGTTGTCATGACATAGTTTGAGAAAAGACAATAGATTATGTAAGAGACAAGACATGTAGGACATTTTTTAGGAGTAGTTGGGAGCCATTGGCATGTATAGTAAGGTAACAAGTATGAGTAATTGACATGGATGCACCATTACCTACAATTACTCGACTAGAACCAATATATGAGGTCAAGTTGGAGAGTATACTTGCATTAGATGTCATGTGTTGTGTTGTACCAATAGACTAGATAGCAAACAACTTCATTTGATTCAATAAATAATATGGTGGCAAAGAATTCTGAAATATTGGAGTAGGCATCATTGAAGCAATGGTAGCATCAAAGGCTTGAGTGTCACATATTTAATAAATAAGATGGAAGTGAGAGTATGAGCTAGAGGATGAAGCAATCAAAAGTGGATGGTAAGGTAAGCAAGTGGGAGGCTAAGAGAAGGCAGCAAGTCATAAGTTAAAGAGCAGCTACACCTTTTAGATCCAAATTGATTACAACCATGACCTTTACCCCTCGAGGGACTAGCAGTGATTTAAGTATGTAGGGTAGTATGAACTGTTATAGAGGAATCATCATTTGTTCGAGACTTAAGCTATTGTTCTTGATTTATCAGCTTTGTACGAACTTAGTCAAATATTAAGGTAATAGGCATATGAGTCAAGGTTGTAACCAATGCTTCATAATCTCCATAAGGGACGACGTAATGCATGAAAGATGAGATTGATTGAATAAAGAGGTCAACCAATGGAGGCGAGTTGATCAATAATAGACTTGAGCTCACAAAGAAACTTTATCACGAGTTCCATCTCTTTCACCATGGAATTCTCTTAGAAGCGTTGACATAGTGCTATCCAGATGTCATAGTAGGTAGAATGTCATGATTCTCAACTAGAATTTCAATGGAGATGGTGGTAAGGAGTGGAACTTGCACAAAGTGATTTGTGCAAAGCTAGGTTGCATATGCAGGGTTGTAATGGGTGGAGTTCCTAAGGTAGGAGTAATGATGGTAGGGGCTGCCATAATAGTACCATCAACATAGTAGTACATATTGGAGGTGATGAGAAAGGACATCATAAGCCAGAGCCAAAATTGATAGTTGTTTGTTAAGAGTTCAATGGATACAATAGTTGAGATATTTGTAAAAGAGGGAATAGTGGAAGTAGTAGTTTTGAAAGAATCAATAGAGATAGAAGGCATAGTGTCATGAAGGTGTTGGAAAAAGGTAAGTTGTGGATAGGTTTCGTTTTGTGGCAAGCTAAGGCTAAGATTGGGGTTATGGTGGAGAGAGTGTTTGTTTTGTCAAGGTAGTAGGTATGGTTGAGGGATAGGTGGTTAATGGAAGTAGTGGGGAAGATAGCGTACAATGTGGTGATGATGGTGGCTAACAATGGTGGTAGTTAAGATGAAGAGATGGAGAAGGGTTGTGAGGTTAGTGAGGGTATGACAGTGACTGATGTAGAGGAGGATGCTAAGAAAGTAGTTGCAGTAGGAATGAAAGGAGTAGCAGTGATAGGTGGTGGGAGAAAGTAAGATGAGTTAGCGATGGTAGGGTTTGGAACAATGGGTTAATCGAAGTTATTGGTAGATGGTTTAAAATTATCCAATGAGTAGAAATGTTCATTGGTGAAAAGGACCAAGAAGGAGGTTTAGCAATAGATGAAAGCAGAAATAGAAAAAAAAAATAGTAATCAAGAGACTCCGATACCATGTATAATACAATTGTATTGCCTTAAGAGAATAGTATGAAATGGCTTTACAACCCTAGAATATGAAAAAAAAATACTATTATACCTAATACAATCCTAGGGTTCAAAATAAGTAGAAATCAACAAATCTCAACACACTTACTTATATAGAAGTAGGTTCTTGCGAAGGAAAGCACCTCAGCAAGTCTTTGCAAGTTACACTGCTACAATTCTTCAGGAATAGCTCCTAATAGACAGTGTTTCTGGTTTCTAAGCCAAGATTCCAACTAACTCCTAATAATTCCCCTTAGCCACTATTCATAGTATCTCCATCTTATACAATTACTATTCTACCCTTAGCATATACAAGACAAACAATTCAGCAACATTATATTAGACACACCACCACTCCTTATTCCACAACCCATGATACAATGTACACATTCACATGACACTGCATAAGTCACTCCACAACTCACACAGTACACTATACAACATACACTACAACTCATACATACAACATAATACACTACAAATTGTACAACATACACAATAGACCAATACATACACCTAATGCCTCTTGTACACATGGAGTAAAGGCTTGTAAGGGGTAGGGGATATATCAAAGATCCCTCCAAAAAAGAGTCCTTATCCCTAAGGATAAAATTTGGAAAAATGAGCCTTGAAATTCAAAAGATCCATCTAAGTTGCATCATGCATTGAACGTCTTCCTAATGATTTAAAACCTGAGTTACTTGCAACTCTTTACGAACCTCAAAACATCAACTAAGAATCTATTGTGGATAAGGATAATCCTCTAATTCATTTACGGCCAGCTTGTTGAGTAAATTAGTACTAACAAGCAAAGTGCCATGGGATTTTTAAGTAAAGAAACATGGAAAACTGGATGTATGTGACAACCTTAAGGAAGTTGCAACCTATATGCAATAGCCCCAACTCTAGATAAGTTCTAAAATGGGCCAAAATATCATGGAGCCAACTTAAAAGTATGCTTAACGCTTAGCTTAGCATTTAAAGTAGGACGTAAGCGAAGAAAAGCCCAATCTCCCACCACATATTGAACATAATGGTGATACTTATTAGCTACATTACAATTACATAGCTACACTTTCTCCAAATTACTTATCAAATGCCTTAAAACCTCATCACAAGACACCAAGGCTACTAGCACCGCTAGATTTTTCACTTCACCCTAAAGATATATAAGGATAGAAGGAGGAGGACTCCCATAAACTATCTCAAAAGGTGTCGTCCCAACTGAAGAATGATAGCTAGTATTATAGGAAAACTCCACCTAAGAAATCCAAGTAGCCTAAGCATTAGGTTGTTTGGATGCAAAACAATGTAAGTAACACTCCAAACTCCAATTAAGAACCTCAATTTGACCATTCATTTCCGGATGATACGTCGTATTAAAGTTTAAATGAGTACCTTGTAGATTGATCAACTCTTTCCAAAAAGCACTTACAAATTAAGGATCCTTATCTAAAACAATAATGTAGGGAAAGCCATGAAGACACACAATGCCCTTCATAAATATATCCACTACTGTTTTGGCATAATAAGGGTGCTTTAGAAGTAGAAAATGAGCATACTTAAAAAATCGATCAACTATATCCAAAATAGTATCAAACCCTTTTTATTTAAGTAAGCCTATGATAAAATCAAGAGAAATATCTTCCTAAATAGCTTGAGGAATAGGCAATAGATTCAATAAACCAGCAAGAGATAAATATTGGGCCTTATTGCATTGGCAATTAACACATGAAGCCACAAAAGTAGCAATATCTTGCTTCATACTAACCTAAAACAAGTGAGACGCTAACCTCCTATAAATGCGAACATAACCCACCTGACCCCTCATTGCTGAAGCATGAAATTCATGCAAGAATAAGTGAGTCTAAGTGGATTTGGCTAGAATGACTAGCCTTCCTTTGTAATGCAATATATCATTGATCAACTCATAACATGTACCGGCCTCTTTCGCTTCCTTTATTAACTATATTTTGGCTACAAGAAATGGATCTTGTAAAACATTCCTACATATTGCAGCAACGTAAGTCCATATAGGACCCGAAACTCCCATTAGTTCAACCTCATCATAAATCTTAGAAAGAGCATCAACTGCTCAATTCTCATTTCTAGATTTATCCTGGATTTCAAATCCATATCCTAAGAGTTTGGCTAATTAGTGTTTTTGATTTGGAGTCGTAATAAGTTGGTATAATAAATGGTGCAAACTCTTTTGATCTGTCTGAATGACAAACTTTCTTCCAAGAAAATATGGTCGCCAATGATTAATTGCCAACACCAAAGCTATCAATTCATTTTCAAATGTAATCTTAGTCAAAGTTTTAAAGGAAAGAACCTTGCTAAAATAAGCAATTGGCCTTGAATGTTGCATCAAAACTACACCAATATCAAGGTCAAAAGCATCATACTTAATGATAAAAGGCTTTTGAAAGTTATGTATGGCAACAATTGGAGCTTAGGTTAAAGCTTCTTGCAATTGCTTAAAAGCCAAAGTAGCTTCATTATGCCATTCAAAGAATCCTTTTATTAAAAGATTAGTAAGTAGCCTAGCTATCTTCCCATAATCTTTAATAAATTTCCGATAATACCTCGAAATACCAAGAAAATCATGAAGAGCTTTAAGAGAATTAGGAAGCGGCTAACTTAATACACTTTAAACTTTAGAGGATCCATGGCTACTCCCTTGGCTGAAATAATGTGGCCTAAATGTTCTAAACAAGTTTTCACAAAAGTACTCTATTATTGGTGTATTTTAGTGACCAAGAAACGTCCTGCAAAGAAAAGAATGTCTTGGTACTGGGGCCAATCCGATGTAGCCACTCTAATGCTTAATTCAGTAAGCAAGAGTAAGAAAAGTAAAGAGAGTAGTCAAAGAGTTATCCAGTATCTCTTATAGAGTTTCTTTCCCATATTTATAGGAGATTTTTGTGTCTGAAGTAGCAGTTATCAAAATAATTGTCGAGCTATGTGGAAGTTTTTTTATTAGACACCTTCCTTGGAATGTAAAGAGAACAAGAAGTTATGTAATATAAATGTGCTTATGATAACTGTTTGCGCCATAAACTTAAATTCAAAGTGGGGTCAGATCTACGTTACTCAGTGATATGCCGAGAGAGTCGATTACCTAGCTTATTAGCAGCTAAGTAAACCAGTAAGTGGAACTTTAACTGTCAACACTTATCAGGTTGAGCGAATAAAAAATGACTATCAACAAATACCTCTCTTTATTAGCTAAGAAGTGATTAATTCTCAACAATTTCAACATAATATGAAGATGATCTAAATGATCATGCATATTATGACTATAGATAAGAATATCATCAAAGAACACGAAGACAAACTTATGTAAGTAAGGATGAAATACTTCATTCATGGTAGATTGAAAAGTATCTAGTGCATTAGTGAGCTCAAAAGGAATTACTAAGAACTCATAGTGACCTTAAGGTATTCTAAAAGTCATTTTAGGAATGTCATCAACATGAACATGTATTTGATGATAACCAGAACAAAGGTGAATCTTAAAAAATATAGATGCACCATATAATTCATCTAAAAACTCATTAATAATTGGTATAGGGTACTTATCTGGTATAGTAGCATTATTCAAGGCTTAGTAGACAACACAAAACCACCATAAACCATCTTTCTTCTTGACTAGAATCACGGGACTTGAGAATAGACTCATACTTAGCCTAATAATGCCCACCTTCAACATATCGACCACCAATTTCTTAATTTCATCCTTTTGCACTTACTCATAGTGATACACCCTCACGTTAATAACACTAATCTCTTCATTTAGTGGAATCCTATGATTTGTGGCATGGAAAGAAGGGAGATTCTTAATTTTCACAAAGACATCAATAAACTCCTCTAACAACCAATTCAATTGCTCACTTTGCTCGCACAACTCAACACCAAAATTCCAAGCCGTGACTTGCACTAGTAGGCTACAATTATCCTAATCATCGTCATGTTTCAACCTTTCAAAAGAAACTTCAAATTTACATAAGGAAGGATCCTTAAGCAATACGTGTTCAGTTTTACCCTATAGAACCTTCATACACATTCTTCCCCAATCAATCATTATTTCACCAAGCATTTGGAGCTATGCCATACCAAGAATGACATCAATAGCTCTTAAGTCAAAATTACAATAGCCTATGATCACATCTAAAGTACCTACTTGCAACTTTAATTTAGAACAAACTCTTATAGAATACATTACACTACCATCACCAAGCTTCACATTAAATTGTGTAGTTAGGTCAAGTAGAAGTCGCAATTGATGCACTAAGTCAAAGGTGATAAAATTGTGGCTTATACTACTATCCACTAAGATAGATATCATTCGTCCTTCTAAAAGCCCACAAAATTTAAGTGTTTTAGGTTCATTGAACTCATTGAGAGATAGCAATGACAATTCCAATTTAGGGGGTGATTTCTTGATATCCTTTCCATTCGATTGTGGTTCTTGTAATTCTACCTAGTGTTTCTCCAATTGATCATCATCTTCTTTATGGATCAATACCCGTAAAGTCTTATTTGGGCATTTATGACCAGGTTAAAATGGTTGTTCGTACTTAAAACATAAACCCTTGTTCTTCCTATCCAAATATTCAACATAGGTCATTTGCTTCAGTCCTTGTAAGCCTTATGGTACTCTTCTAATGTTGCCACTATATGAAGAACTAGAAGAGGCAAATGATGAACTTTCCTTAGAATACATAGGAATTCGCTTTTGATTACAATTTTAAGATTGGAAATTAACATCTCTTGATGTGGCACTTATTAGTTGTTTCCACGCCAAACTTAAATGAGAACTAGTGAGGCCCTGTTAATAAGTTGTAAGCCTAATAGTATGAGAAACAATAGTAGAAGTGGCTACACAACTCTTGCTCGATGGAAAAATCCCATGCTTATACTCTTTCTCAACATTCAATGCCAACTCAATAGCATCAACCAATGTACTAGCCTCAAGGTTTGCACTCTCAATCTAATATCTCCCCTTAGTCCTTGCAAAAAATATCTTAACATATGCATTTAAGTTATGTTAGGTTTTTACACAGTCAAAGCTTCAAATGATTCCAAAAAAGCACCTACTAACGTAGTTTAACAAAGGGTGGAGATAG
Source organism: Lumnitzera littorea (assembly GCA_024138015.1). Classification (NCBI taxonomy): domain Eukaryota; kingdom Viridiplantae; phylum Streptophyta; class Magnoliopsida; order Myrtales; family Combretaceae; genus Lumnitzera; species Lumnitzera littorea. The sequence goes on along the minus strand of JAMXBB010000004.1, from coordinate 100,481,260 downwards.
TAACAAAAGGATTGGTAGCTAACATTCCCACATAACCTGTCAAAAACTCTTGTTTAAATACCTCCTATTCCAATCTTGGTAGTTGTTTCATCTTGTGCCAATTCATTATCCTTCCTCTTAAGCCCATTGTAGCGGCTGCTACATTTCTTTCTTCCCTTAAATATTGGATTTCAAAATACTGTTCAATTATCATTAACAAATGCATTGGATCTTCGCTCTTAAAGGTTGAAAACACCACTACATTTAACACATTTGATTGAGTATCATCATCAAATTCCATGAAGAATGCTTCCTCCACAACCTTACACCCTCGCTTAGGCTTAATCCTTATGCTAGAAGTAAAGTTGTCTCTTTCTTTCATTTTTTTTTCCATTCGTAATCTCATTGTGACTTAGCGTTCGTAATGTCATCTGGATCGATGCCAAAGTAGACTCAATATCAATGATCGAGGCTTTCATGGAGGTGATAATAACTAAAGAATTTCAATGCACAACCGTAATATGATGTTGTAACTCCGTTACACTATTATTTAGTTCTTCCTTAATAGAATTTACATTATGCTCCAATGATCTTAAATTTCTCTCAACAAATTCAACCCCAGATTCCATTCTAGTAATTTCTTCTCAATTGTGATCGTGTTGTTTCCTCACAAACGATGCCAATTACTATAATCCTAGGGTTCACTATCAGTAGAAATTAATAAATCTCAACATACTTATACATATAGAAGTATGATCTTGTGAAGGATAGCACCTTAATAAGTCTTTGCAAGCCATACTGCTACAATTCTTCTAGAATAGCTCCTAACAAATAATGTTTTTAACTTCTAAGCTAAGATTCTAACCAATCTTAACTAACTTCTAATAGTTCCCCTTAACCACTATTTATAGCATTTTCATCTTATACAATTACTATTCTACCTATAGCATATACAGGATAAATAATTTAGCAACACTACACTAGATACACTACCAATCCTCATTCTGCAACCTACAATACAACACACACATTCACATAACGTTGTACAAGTCACTCTACAACTCACACAATATACTACTTAACACATACTATAACTCAAGAAGTCGTAACAGTCCTACTGTGTAAACTGATCTAGGCTATTAAGCTATCTTCTTTAGCTGCTAACATATGTATAGTCTACATAAGATAAATGATGACTCAACTAGATTTAAAGCAGTCAAATGGGTACCAATAGTAAATAAGACTTATGGAGCAACACTTTACAAAATACATATTCTGATACTCACAAATAGTTTAGTTCTTTTACATAGCTTACTATACATCAATAGTTCCAAAGTTTTCAAAAATAACTATATGTCTTCACAGGAAGACTACATTACTTATAGATATAACAGTGAGCCAGCAAAAACTATAAGGCTTTCCAAAAAGAACTTAGAATCCTCCTATAAAAGAGAATTAAAAGTGACATGAGCTTTGATCCATTCATTAGATTTCACCACTTCACTCACTAACCCATCGAAACTAACTTACAGACAATAGTAACGAGGCATCTTCTAATACTACTCCACACCTGCAAAATAATCTTTTAGGATGTGAGCTCAATTAGCTTAGTAAAAAAGGGTAAAGTCATAAGAGTATATTAATAAACATGGTTGTTCAATCATTAATTAAATGCAGATGTGTTAAGCAAACAATAAATTATCACATAATGTTTATTCAGTTCATTGTGAAGTTAGAGTAATTACATCTACTCTAACTTAGATCCACTCTAACTTAGATTTTGACAAGTTTCAACACAACCTTATCAGACTAAATTTAGACTTGTGCAATGGAGAACATCCTCCTTCTTAGACAACATTTGAACTATGGTTCTCAACCTTATCACAACCTCTTCTCCTATTATTTAGTTTGACCAAGGATAGGAAAAATACCATTTTTTTCTATCCTCATCAAAGTGTCGATATTTAATCTAACAACTTAATCATTACCCCTATTGGGTTATAGTGAATGTTAGATTAGGTCTTTAACCGATTAAGATTAATCTAGATTATTAGGTGATAAAACAAGTTCATACATACAAGACAATATATATTTAAGAAGAAAGCAACACTCAGAGTTCAACTCCCAATCATCAATTAATATCTCAGGCACACACATAGCATACGTACATACAATCTAATTACAACTATAAATAAGCATTCTTACTCCTCCAAATATCTTGATATGATACTTTAATATGCTGCTAAGCATAAATCCCAACTTACATGTACTTACGGGTACTCTACTCCTTACCATTGCCTCCTTAATATTTAGTTGTCTTTAGAAATACATAATAGATTAGTTTTCAAGGCTTAATTCATTAATCATTAGTTTTTTTTTTACTTGTTTTTAGCTATTTAGTCACAGATTTCATAAATTAATTTCACTTAAAATCATGATTCGTTGACCATTAATTAATTTTTATAGATTATCTTAATAAGCTGAATCCTTTAAGCTATGATCCGAGTGATCTATAGTAGTTTTATTTAGTAAAAAATCCTTTGAGTTTAGCTCTAAGAAGTTTTATAGTAGTTTTCTTTAATAAAAAAATCCTTTAAGTTAGGTTTTAAGTGAATTTATAGTAATTTTCTTTAATCAGAAATCCTTTAAGTTACTATCTGAGCTATACATGGGTTATTTGTTACACTGATTTTATCCTTTAAGATAGCATTTGAATTTCTCCAAGTTAAGCTCCCTATTCAATAATCTTCTATGCTACCTTCTAACTCTATTGTCTACAGATAGGATTTTTAATAGAACCATCATTTAACTAATCTTATGCTTCCCTTGTTTTCATTTACTTCATAATTTCTACTTCTAACATACTCTCTAAGTATTAACCTAGTATAAAATTCATCTTCAAAATCCTTTGAATTATTATTTGCTCTTAGCCAAGGTCTTAAATTTAGCTAATTTACTAACTTTCCTTTTAAGTTATAACTATAGAATCAATTTAGAACAATAATAACACTTCAAACAAACCTTCCTCAATTTCATTGCCTCTTAATTCCTCATATATTACATCACAAGTCATCAATTATTTCAAGTTTAATAAAATAATCAATTACTAACTTTACTATTTAAGGCCAACTTCTAACTTCTCATAACTTCTCACTTCACCAATCAATCCAACTACTCCAGAATAGTATCCATACTCTGAATATGATTCAAACTCAATATCTAAATGGAATTATGCAAAGAGACACTATATTCTTCACTAAAACACCATTTTAGGCATAACTTAAAGCTCAAAAATCAAATAAAAATATGGAAAATAGTATCACAAAAAAATTTAATATAGCAAATTAATAATTACTTAGGATAGTTTGTAGAAAAAATTTGAAGTAGAAACTACACTGTTTGCCTAATTTATTTCAACTTCAAAAATCATTAGATTTATTTGATTTCTTAAGGATGCATAAATTATCTACTAAATTTCTATAAAATGATATTTTTTTTTTCTAAATTCTATACACAAATATATGTAAGAATAATTTTTTTCGTAATTTCTGAATATATTTTGTATTTTTGCAAAATTTTACAAAATCAAGTAAAGTTTAGATCTCATTAGAAAATTGGACTCTGGCCACCAGTGACCCCTCCTACCTTGTTGGAAGCACTAGGCGATGAGTGGAGCTTCTACTAATGGTGGTGGTAAAGCTCCAACAACTCCTTAGGCCGACGTACCTTCTAGTGATCAAATTGTACCTTATTTTTGTATAATTTCCTAATTTACTCCTTTAAATCCCTAACACCATCAACTAATTTTCCTAAACTCTAGTTTGCATGTGCTAAATGTTGGAGAGAGTTTTCAGAATTTTCCAAACTTTTTCTTAATACAAAAGTGGATTTTCTTCTCAATATTTCCTTTAAATATCACTCTTAACCTTACATGACTTCATATCATAATTCATAAACACCTATCCATGGCCTTTCCACACACCTTAATAACTTAATCCTAGTTGCCATGAATTTTCTAGAATTTTTTAGTGATTTTTTATTAATTTTATTAAATTATTTTAGCCTAAAATATATATAATAGGGTATTTTAGCTAATTACGGATATAAATATATACTTTAAAATTACACACAATGGATACGTATATATTATATATGTTATTTTATATTCCATATTAAATTTATTACATATATAATTTATCTCTAAAAATTTATAATGTAATGAGTCTTATTTTACATGGTTATAATGAAAAATATTTAATATAGTTGAATTGTACTATTTTAGCTATATTATTACTATTTTATTATATTTTTAATATTCAGGTCTACTCTAATTTAAAATCTTAAACTTATTCGTAAGTTTTTAGGTTAATCGAGAATCAAAACACAATATATTGCACACTATACAATATACACAACAAACCAACACATATAAGTAAAGGCTCGTAAGGAGGAGAGGATATATCACTACCCTTAGTTACCGTTATTTCTATTTTTGTACATTAATAATAATCAATTCTCATGTTGTGTGTGTTTTTTTTTTTTTTTTTACAGAGTTCATACTATAGCTTGAGTTGTCCAAAACAAGACGAAATAAGTTCTAGAATTGTGTGTCTTCCCCTACTACCCGACGTGCCTGATTTTAGATTCAAGACAAATGAGAGCATCGGTCTCGAGTTTGACAAGAATAAGTCATATGAAACAGTAAACACTTATCACACTCTTTGTGTCTATACCAAGCATTCCAAACAAGTTAAAGCTTTGCCAACATCTGACTTAGAAGAGAGGTTAGAATCTAGTAAAGAGAATGATGAGATAATGTTGCCAGTCGGTCCTTTCGAAAATCGTAGTGTAGCTGAAATGAATAGTGAACAGCAAGCAGATTTGGATGTTCCAATTGCATTACGGAAAGGGAGAAGAAGCTGTCGAAGCTATTTCAGTATCCCATTTCGAACTACTTGTCTTATGCTAACATCTCACTGACTTTTCAAACATTTTTTACAAGGATTGATGAGGAAAAATTACTGAAGAATATTTGTGAAGCCACGTCTCATGAGAAGTGGAAAGAAGCTATTATGGAAGAGATGCAGGCTTTGCAACACAATAATACATGGGAAATTTGCAATCTGCCTAATGACAAGAAAATAATAGGTAGTAAGTGGATGTTCGGCATTAAACAAATCTGATGGAAGCGTGGAGAGGTACCGGGGATATACCCAAATAATATGGTTTGGACCGTGGGGAAATCTTTGCACCTACAGCAAAATTGAATTCAATCAGTGTGCCAGTTAACCCGGGCTAGCCTCTTCATCAGCTTAATGGAAAAAACGCGTTTCTTAATGGACATTTGGACGAACTTCCACCTCGATTTGAAATAGAAGAGACTAAGGGAAAGGTTTGTAGATAGAAGAAGTCATTTTATGGGTTGAAACAATCACCCAGAGCATGGTTTAGAAAGAATCACCAATGTCAAGGTGAGCATACCCTGTTTGTAAAGATAAGAGCTAATGAGAAAAGGTCCATTCTCACAGTGTATGTAGATGCTATCATTGTGACTGGGGGTGATGAATTTGAAATTTCAAGTTTGAAGAAGAAGATTGGGAATAAACTTGCGACAAAAAGAATTGGAAGATCTCAAGTATTTCCTAGGCATGGAAGTTGTACACTTTAAGGAAAGGAACCTTTAGTAATAATGTAAGTACGTCCTTGTTTTGCTTAAGGAGATTGGTAAACTTGGTTGTAAACCAAAAGACACTCCTCTACCACCTAATTGGAACAATTGGTCGGCAGAGAATAGTACACCAGTTGATAAGGAAAGATATTAGAGATTGATATGAAGATTGATTCATCTCTCTCTATCAAGACCAGATGTGGCATTTGCTATCAGTAGAGTGAGTCAATTTATACACTAAACTACAAAACATCATGAGGAAGCTGTCAACCACATAATTAAGTATCTTAAGGAGACGCCGGGAAAAGAAAAACTTATTAAGGAGACAACCAACAGGGACTTGGTTACATATGTGGATGACGAATGGTGTGGTGACAGGGTTGATTCGAAGTCTACTATTGGGTGTTGCACCAAAGTTTGCAATAATTTAGTTAGCTGGAGAAGTAAAAAACAACCGTAGTTGCAAGGAGTAGTGCTGAAGTGGAAAATCAAGAATTGCTCAAGGAATATGTGAACTCATATGGTCACAAGGACTACCGGAGGAATTGCAAGTTGAATGGAGCTCTACAACCGTTTATATTGACAGAAAATCTGCAATTGGTGTTGTGAAAAATCCCATCCAACATGAAAGGATGAAGCATTTGAGGCTTGATAGAAATTCTATAAAAACAGAAACTGAAGAAGGTGGCATTCAAGTGGAGATACTCTTACAGAACAACAAGAAGCTGGTGTGCTCACAAAGTCCTTGGTGAGATCTCTGTTCCTGTAAATATTATCAAAGCTAAGAATGATAGATATTTATTCCTTAGCTTGAGGAGGGGGATGTCAAGAAATGAATGTTTGACAATTGCGTTTTTTTATTTTATTTTTCTTTATAATGAGAAGCTTATCCAGTTGTATAAGATAAGCTTGGCAGGTAGAATTTCAGTCCTTCTAGAAGATTTGTCCTTATCTTTGTGTGCTGTTCTCTGATGTGTATAATGGTTCACCACAGTAAATAAAATTAAGCCCTTCAATTTATGTTTTGCTTCATTAACAACACTGAAAACCCACACAGAATTAAGCGGGGCTTGTGGATTGTGCATAGACTTGTGCTGACAGCAATTTATGCTTCCCGTTTCATCATGTATCGCTCAAGGTGGAAAGAAATATTCTTGGTAATTTGGATGAAGCTGAAAATTTAGTAACCAGAAGCCTAGAAGTCATCCAAGCACCTATAAAATTACAACTTACATTTCATTCACTATTGCAGCAAGGCGAACATTTTATCAGTATGTTATCATCATGTTCACAGTGAATGCAATGCTGTGTTTGCTTGTCACTTGATTGGAAGTTGGGATGGTTTTGGCTCATGGTAATTCTAGTACCAACTAGCAACTTGTCTCTACAGAGCCACTTCTAACAAACTTTCACCTTGCAGGTTATATGGTGCCAGAATTGATTGCTATGATGCCTTTTATCTTCCACTTTTGTGTTGAACATTCTTGAGGAACTTATTCCAGGTGATGAATGATCATCTCTTACTCGTCCTTTCTATTGTTTTATGTTCATTATGATCCATCATTCTTGTTGTGGTGAATATGTCCTGTTAGTGACAAGGTACTTAGTTACTAATGGTTGCAGGAGGAAGATCTTCATTTGGATAGTGTATACTATTCAGAATTGAAAGATGCTGGTCTCTTTGATGCTGATTGGCAGTGACTAGCCTCATAGCTGCATGATAGTTCCTTCCTGTGCCCTGGCAGAGATAATGAGGGACCAGATGACTGCATTAGCCTTTCAACCCCAAGAAGCCAACAATGTATGTTTGTATAAATAGGATTCTTTTACCAGATGTCCCAAGAATACTTGCTAATAAAGCACGTTTTATATTTCTGACACATTTGAAGTGTTGATTGTCTTCCATATAGCATATTTTTGTATTGGTGCCCAATTTATGCTATGTGGAAACCTATTAACACTTGAAATACATAGGAATGCAATATGTGCATTCTTAGTAGATGCCATAAAGACACCCATGAGTAATGTGCATATAGTTATTAATAACTTTTAAAAGAAATAGGAGTTCCCTAGTATATAAAGTTATGTGCACTAGACATCTCATAGCCCTTGAATTACATGGAATCCACGCATATTGCCTGAGGCCTCTACTGCTGCATGAGAGTCTAGATGCCTGGTGGACTTACCTTGAACTGCGTCCTCTCATGCTGCCACTACCCATCAGAAGCTAATGAATAAGGTAAGTTTTGATATTGAACTTGAATGCATAACCTATGGGGTTTAACCATAGTATTTCCCCAAATAATGGATGACAAAGCTACCTATATCCAGAAACAATCGTCAAGATTAGTCTCTTCCACATAACAAGAGGAAGTATCTCTCCAATTAGCAGCCTGAGCTAAAAATAGATCAAAATTGGAGAGACATGTGACCTTCCTGTTCCAATCATGTACATAAAACTGCTTCTTGGCCTTGGTATCTTGCTCACGAAACAGACAGGTTGGATGAATTATATCATCTGATGCACTAGATTAAACTCCATGATTAACAATCTGAAAGAAGCCCCAGTACTCTCTCCAATTTATGGATAATCTATTGATGCTTGGTTGAAGCCGTTGAATTTCCATGGAAGTTCTCGATAGGAATTCTGGCACGTGAACCTAGGCAATGCCCACTTGTTACCATTTGAATATTCGCATGACTTTTGTTTCATCAACAAAAGCTTTCAGCCCACTCATCCTATCATAATCACCACTTGTTTTCAGGAGCAACCCCAGTTTCGCCAAGGATCATTGCTTTTGCTTTATATGATGCCTGCATTTCAAGGACATCAAAGGCAGTGTTGTTACCATGTGTCTACGAAACAGAGCCATCTGCAGCTCCATTTTATAACATCCTATTTTCTCTTGCTGTTTTTCATATTTAGGAAATCAATGAAGACGGTTTGTGTCAACTTGTCCTTAATTAGAAACAGAATATTCACAAATGGCTAGGCAAAAGTGTAAATTCCTCCAAAAAGGGGACTTCATTTCTCCATTATCTTTGAAATTTTTCGGATACTCCAATTATTATTAACACTCTTTAAAGCTCGCTATTTGTGGTTTATTTTATTTACAATTCACAATCCTTTATATCAATTTATAGAAATTGTATAAATTTCAAAAGTCATGAGAAAGTCAAATCATTTTTGGAAGTTTTTTGAGATATATTCACACACAATCAATAGGTTTAGAGGTAAATTTATAATCTTCCCTACAGCACCTAGATGTTGAAACACGAAATTTAAGTTGAGAGCAAAAATAATCTGTTTGGCAACTGCCAAACAATTCTTTAAGCGACTTTCCATTAGAAATCAGCCAGGGAAACTCCATTCTCTGTGTATCCTTCAATGGCCATTTACAAGTGTAATAATTTGATCCATTTCCAATCTATCTTCCACACTACCAGATTGAAGTGCATTGATGTGCATTATGTATCTGGAATGGAAGATTTCTAAATAAACAAATGGCTGATGAGATCCTCCAAATGTCTTGTATGCTGTAATACATTAAGAAAAAGTAGAGAAACTTTAACTTGCATAATTTAAGCTTAACGTGTGTTTTCATTTTAAACCTGTCTGCCCTAATTTACAACTTGAAAGGTGCTAACGCAGAGGTACCATCAAGTCCTTTAACGGTATAGTGTTTTATGTATTCATTATATTTCACCTGCCTATAGACTGGAGGACTCTCTTCAGAAAGTAACTCTAAATCGGCCCATAAATTTTTGAATCAGTTCCAATCTGATACCGGGGTTTAAAGAAACTTGCAACTGAAATTCTTGGTCCTTCACGACTAGCTAACACCCTGTGGTTGGCACTGACAAACTTGTCATTCGAAATAAGCTGAAACAAGACAAGGCAAAAACAGAGTCACAAAAATGACCGAAAGAAGATGCTCAGGAACAATGTAATGCATACAACTTCTTGCCTGTAGAAGATCTCCAATATTTACTATTAGAGCTCCAGGGGAAGGAATCACGTCAACCCACTGATTTTCATGGAGAATTTGGAGCCCTCCGATATTGTCTTGCAACAGTATGGTCACAACATCACTATCTGAATGATTGGTAGTACCAATAGTTAGTTCAGGTTCGGGGCATGGCGGATAATAGTGGCTCAAGACAAGAAGTTCCTCCAATATATCCATGTCATTGAGGTGGCTTGGTTTGAGGCCTAAAGCCTCAGAAAACATCTCCAAAAGTGTATGGGCCAATTTTCGGACTTGTTTTGAGTATTCAACCAGTACTTCCCTGCATTTTGGCATGTCAACAACTTCCCCGTGAAAATTACGTGTTATGCATTCTCAAGCTATATTATGTCTGTAAGTTAGCAGAAGTAGGGATGGTGATTTGTGTTAGCCGGACATGCTCATCATGTCTTACATTGCATTAAATTTGTACCAATGGTCAATATGCATGACATTAAATAGGGACAATAAATATTTTGGTTCACATTTACAATTGGTTTTATTCAAGTCATAATAGTGCTATTAAGTCGTGTATCATGTCAGTATTTGTATAGTCATGCCGTGTTTTGCGAGCCCAAAGCAGGATATAGATTATTGATTAAACAAAATTATTAACATATGCACTGTCAGGTTACAAGGAATGTTCCTACCTATTAACTGCAGGCAATTCTTGAGGATCGACCAACTCTACATGACAAAATAAAGTATCTCTCCAATTAGCAGCTGGAGCTGAAAACAGATCGAAGTTGGATAGAAAGGTAACCTTCTCGGTCAAATCACGAATATAAAACTCCTTCTTCACCTCAGTATCTTGCTCATGGAACCGACGTGATGCATCAATCATATCATCTAAAAGCCTAATCGGGATGCCATGATTAACTACCTGAAAGAAACCCCATTTAATGGATGCATCACGAACCTTATCGATAATCTCAGCATGCCAAGTTGAATCCATATGATTGCCATGGAGATCTATGATGGGGATACTGAAACCGCGCTCGGTTTGCGGGTTAGCATTGAATCCAAGTGGTCTGCAGTCAAATATTCGTGGGACTTTTGTGATTCCGGAGTCTACCAATCCCTTAACACCAGCTTTGGTATCATCAAATGCCTTTAGTTCGCTTTCCCTGTCATATTCATCTCCATTTTCTGCAAAATCAACATCGTTGTTGCAAAGGACCATGATTTTTCTCTTTGGTTGTTTCTCTTCTGTTGAAGGAAAGAATTGGGAGACTCAAAAGGAAGATGTAATGATAATGGAGACAAGTTCAACCAATGGTATCACTTTGAGTCAGTCACCAAGCCAGCTATTCTAATTGGAAAAGTCCAACCACTACTCTATGGACCAGGACAAATATGACTTTTGACCTTTTCTTCTGGAGTGATGCATTCAGGTTTGGATAATTCAGTGATACAGATTTACGCTGGAATGTTAAAATAAAATAATAGTATGTATCATAGGGAGCTTTTATTGTTCCGAGGGTGGAAGTTTCAAGGAGAGTTATCTATTTTAGAGAGACAATTCAACATTTTGAGTAGTTATAGGAATTAGTAGTAATTTTACGAGTTAGAGTGAATTCATAAATAATAGAATACTTTTATGAATTTCAAGTGAAATTACGAATATCAAATGATCTTATGAACAGTTTGTATTCATGAAATTATCCAAATTTTTGTAACAAATTTTATGCTAGGGAAATTTGAAGTTTCCATACGGACTTAAAAGGAAATACAAATTATTGGAATAATATAGTATAGAGTAATTTATTTATTCTGTAAGTAGGTGATGTGTTTTAGTCATTAGATACACATGTTTGAGTTAGTTATAATATTATATAGTTCCCTACCTCACGCGTTGTATATATATACCTATAACTACATTAGTTAATGATAGATGAGAATTTCACATAAACAATTAATTTTTTCAACTTCCCATATGATATCGGAGCAAGAATATTACAGTTTCTGATTATGATCACTTTTTCTTGATTTATTCAAGCTTTCTTCTAATCAGCGATGGACTGGTAGAGTTGACCAAGATGACTCATGGAAAAGACAAGAGAAACAAAAACTAGTGAGACTTCGAATGTAAATTTAGATCCTTACTACATATTTGGTTTGGATAATTCAAGTATGATTCTTGTAAACATTGTTTTTAACGGCAGTGACTACTTGACATGGAGTCAATCTGTTTGATTAGCCTTAGGAGCAAAATTAAAACTTAGTTTTATTGATGGTAAAATTGAAAAGCTAGATGAGAAATCTAATGAATATGTTAGTTGGATTTGTAATGATTACCTTGTTAGATGCTAGATTTTGAATTCAATGGTGAGGGGCTTGTCGCAAAGTTTCTTATATAATCAATCTACTATTGAATTGTGGAATGAAATAGTGGAGCAATTTGGTCAAGCAAATGGTCCTCTCATTTTTCAATTGGAACATGAGATAAGTAACACCAAGCAAGAGAGTTTAAGTGTTGCTGCATATTATATTAAGTTGAAGAAGGCATGGGATGAATTACATACTCTTAATCCATGTCCTAAGTGTGATTGTGGTGCAGTAATTGCTCGTTCTTGTGGACTGAAAGATAAACTAGCTGATTTTGAGAATAAACACAAATTTATGCAATTTCTTATGGGCTTATTTGATGTGTATGAAGTTGCACAAAATCATGTTTTGTCATGTGATCCTCTTCCAACTATTAGCAAGGCTATTTCTATCATTCAACAGATAACAGAGGCAGGTTACATCAACCATGGAAGGAGATTCCACAGCCTTTTAAGTAACTAAATTGAATTATTTCTAGTCTAATGCAAGGAAATGGGATGTAAGAAAGGCTAATCTAAGATATAAGCATTGCAAAAGTGCTGGTCACACAATTGAAAGTTGTTTCAAGTTCATAGTTTACCTTGAATGGTTTAAAGGAAAGAGGAATGAAGCAAAAGGGAAAATTGAAGCAAATTTTTCTCAAACTGAGTCTTCTCTATTAGACTATAATGATGAATCTAATAATATATCCATTGCTAATTTTGATTCTCACTAATTACTTTAAAGTTTTTGTTAAGATTTTATGAAGTATATGAAAGGATTTAGGGAGAAGTATGCTACTAGGGGAGTACATTTTGCAAGTATCTATTCATCCTTTACTATTACACTCGATTCACATAGGGGAGTAAATGGTAGTATGATTTGTTAAATAGTTAATACTAGAGCTACAGACCACATGACTCCTTACGAATATTTACTTTTCAACAAACAAGTTTTATTTACACCAATAAGAGTTTCATTACCAGATAATACTTCCAAATCAATTCGTGTTGGATTTGTTGCTATCAGTCCTTCATAAATCTTGCATTGTGTATTCTTTATCCTAGATTTTAAACACAATTTACCCTCTGCCCAGAGTCTTTTACAAAAATGCCATGTATAAGTAAAGTTTGATAAGACTTCTCGTATCTTTTAGGCCCTAAAAACTAATGAAGTTGTTACTGCTACACAAGCACATCATGGCTTGTATTTTCTATTCTTCTTATGATTCTAAGAGGACTCTGGTAGACTTAATGCTAGTTGGTGCTCATAAGTCTTGTAGATTTCATGATGTATCACATTCCTTATTGAGTGACCATATAGATATTGTATTATTTCATGACCGCTTGGGTCATACATCTTTTTACTAAACTTAAACATTTGTTGACTTCTACTATTGAACATTATAAGAATGTTGCATGTGAGACATGTCATCTTGCAAAAATACACAGATTACCTTTTCCAAATAGCAATAGTATATCAACTTTTCATTTTCAATTGTTACATGTAGCCTTATGGGGTCCATATCACATAAAATCTCTATAAGAAGGGAGATATATCTTAACAATTGTTGATGCTTTTTCCGGAGGGACTTGGACTTATCTTCTTTCTCATAAATCCCAAACAACCAAAACACTTCGAACCTCTTTTTTTTTTTAATACATTCTAAACCACTTTCAAGCCACCCTAAAATTTGTGAGAACTGACAATAGCATGGAGTTTTTATCCACTGAAACACAACATCTTTTCTCCAAAATTAGAGTTGTTCATCAAAAGACCATACCCTATGCTCTACAACAAAATGGAAGAATTGAAAGAAAACATCGACATTTCATAGAAACTACAAGAGTATTGCGAATCTATGCTAATTTACCTAAATCTTTCTGGGAGACTATGTACTCACTACTACATATCTCATAAACCATATGCCAACTTATGTTTTAGAATGGAAAACACTTTATGAAGTCTTATATGGGTATCCTTTTACTTATAATCATTTGTGTATCATGAGGTATTTGTGCTTTGCCATAAACTTGTCACCCACCAAAGATAAGTTTGATGAAAAGGGAATTAAGTGTGTAATGCTAAGGCATAAACAACATCAAAAAGGTTATCGTTTGTATAATCTTGAGAATCACAAGATCTTCTTGAGCAGGGATGTAGTATTCGATGAGAGTATTTTCCCTTTTCAAAACCTTGATTATACTACTGCTACATCATCTAATTTACCACACATACTTTTACCTCATATCTCTTTTGATTCTTCTTCCTATCTTAATCCCATTCCTTTGCGCTTGCCACATCAGAGTGCTTCACCTTCACAACATGACCCTATTAATTCTTTGTCCTCTACTCTAGCACCTTCTTCCCAATACCCTGACATATCGATACTAGGTCCTATGTTACGAAAGTCCATACGACTTACGCGTCTTCTTCAATGGTTAGTTGATTATACGTATAGTGTTCATCTTGTTCTTCCTCCTATTCTTAATCATCCAAGTTCTTTTTCTTTGCCCGATACATCGGTCTCTTATCCCCTGTTTACTTCTCAACCATTTGCTTCATATCCTCAACCTTTTGTAGCTTCTTTAGCTCAAGTTTTAACTACTAAGGAACCAACCTCCTATTTATAAGCCTCTCAAGATGACAGTTGGGTAAAGGCAATGAATAAGGAGTCGGATGCATTAAAGAATAATCATACTTGAGAACTTATTGTTTTGCCACTAGGAAAGCATGCGATTAGATCCAAATGAGTCTATAAAATCAAGTATCGAGCTAATGGATCTGTTGAACGATATAAGGTACGTCTCATGGCAAAAGGTTATACGTAAGTTGAAGGGGAAGATTACATTAAGACTTTTTCTCCTGTTACTCACTTGTATACTATTCACATTTTTATAGCAATGGCTACAACCAAATGTTTGCCCATACACCTAGACATCAACAATGCGTTTTTGCATGGCTTTCTTAATAAATAGATCCATATGCATCCTCCACCGGTATATACTAAGGCTAAACCAGGTGAAGTTTATCACTTGGTTCATTCTTTATATGACCTCAAACAAGCATTGAGGCAATGGAATGTGAAAATTTCCAAATTTCTCATTGGCAAAGGTTTTTTGTAGTCTAAAAAAGATTACTCTCTTTTTACTAGGACTGATGATAATCATTTTGTTGCTGTTCTTTTATACGTAGATAATATGCTCATCACGAGGACTTTTGTTGATTCAATTACTGAGTTAAAGAATCAACTACATCATGCTTTTACCATTAAGGATCTCGGTTTAACTCAATATTTTCTTGGCATTGAATTGTGTTCTACCAACAAGGTACTTTATCTTAACCAATATAAGTTTTCCATTGATTTGTTATTTGATATGGGCATGCTCAATGCAAAGCCAACCAAACTTCTCTTGACTTTAAGAACTCGATTGGACTTAACTAATGGAGATCCTCTTCCTAATCCATCATCCTATCGACGTTTACTTGGTCATTTGTTATATTGACATTGACTACACCAAATTTGTCTTTTCCAGTATATTATCTAAGTCAATTTTTATCCAAGCCATACACTTTGCATACGAGAGCTAATCCACATCTTTTGCACTAAATTAAGGGAACTATTTCTTATTGTTTGTTCTATTCTTCTACTAACTCTCTTAATTTTCTTAGGTATACTGACTTTGATAAGGCTATTTGTCCTATGGATTAGAAATCTATTGGAGGCTTTTGCATTTTTCTTAGCAATGCTTTAGTATCATGGAAGTCCAAGAAACAACGAATAGTCTCTATTTCTTTTGCTAAAGCTAAGTATCGTGCCATGGCTATAGCCACACGTGAGTTGATGTAGATTTATCATCTTGTTCAAGATCTGCATGTTTACTTACAGTTACCTTTTACTCTATGTTGTGACAATAAAGCGGCTACTTCCATTGCCAATAATCCTTGTCTACATGGTCGAACAAAGTACATTGAAGTTGATGTCCACTACACTAAAGATTAGATTCATCAAGGATTTCTTCACACGCTTTATGTCCCTTTGCGACTCCAACTAGCTAACCTCTTTACTAAGCTAGTTATTAAATCACAATTGCATTATATAGTATAGAGTAATTTATTTATTCTATAAGTAGGTTATGTGTTTTAGTCATTAGATACATGTATGTGAGTTAGTTATTCTGTTATATAGTTCCCTCCCTCATGCATTGTACATATGTACTTGTAATTGCATTAATTAATGATAGATGAGAATTTCACACAAAAAATTACTCTTTTCAACTTTCAATACAAATTTTGAGTGCTATTACAAACATCTGGGTGAAATTAATATAAAATAAGTGAAACTATAAAATAGAAGATAAATAAAGTTACTTTTACGCAGTTTAAGTGAATTTATAAACTTAAGATAAATTGTGAATTTTTATTCAAAATTATAAACTATAAAGCATTTTTCTGAGCATAGAGTTCAATTACGACATTGTTTGTTGCATTGATAATAAAATTATGTGGTAAGAAATTTGGTAGGTATGTGTGTGTGCAGTAGTTACTTGTTCGGCACCATTGCTCAACTCTTTCTTGGAAAGTTGCTTTATCTTTTAGATAACTAAGAACGTTTGGACAAAAAGATTGGAGAGCATATGATTCTTGTACGCCCTGTCCTGACAACAAGGATACTTGGTGAACTGGTGGTGCTCTTCGTTCGTGGCGTGACGAAAATAGAAGCATTGAAATTTCAAAGGTGATATTGAGAGGCCAGAATCTATTCTTTGATCACGGGAAACAAAGCATTTGATTTTTCAACCAGAATCACCGTATTTGAAGCGTAAGATTGGGAGAGCTAACTGCACCCTAGTAGCGTGATGGTCCAGACTTGCCTTAGGATTTTCGCTTTACCACATCAAAGTTTAAAGTCAGTACACGCATTTGCATCTGCAATAGAAGATCCTGTCGTGATGTCTTAAAGGAACGAAATCATATTGGCTAATAACTCCATCACATGAGTTTGTTGTATCCCCAAATCAACAAGCATTAAGTGACGTTGCTTAACTCAAGATACCAATAAACTTAAGGATTTTCCTTCGAAACCAATTCTGGGATTGGTCTGTAGATTTGCTTACCATTTCCACTGAAATACCACAGTCTGAAGAAACTTAGCATAGAAATCTTTGGTCCATTACTGCTAGAGGCATCTATGGGTAGCCATGATAAAATTGTCATTGGACATAAGCTGCAAGAAAAAAAGCATGATAACTAGGTCATCGAGCGCCTGACAACCGACTTCTGAAAGCTAGGTTTTGTGTTGTCCATGTACCTCTCATTCCTATTTCTAGCTAGCGGTACTAAAATGTGACAAAGGACTTTTGTAATTAAGTTTGCATGTTCTGGACCTCCTTGAAATGTTCCTTCATTGATCAAACCATAAGGATGATGAGGAGTACTGATATAAGAAATCTGCATTTTCTGAAACCAAAAACAAGGTCTTCAGCTAGTGATTTCCATTGCTTAACAAGAGAACAAGGATACTTTGGGTCATAATCCTAATTGCAATGTACGAGACTTTGAGAAATGTTAGATTTCATTTATGGTGTTTACATTGATTCTGGTTGTCAATCCCAAGTAGCCAGCTTTTCAGAGTTGCTTTCAACCACTCATGGACTCGCCCGCAGAAAGTCTCAATATTCACTATGAAAGCTCCAGGTAATGATTCAACATCTATCCCCTGATCTTCATACAGAATTTGGAGGCCCCCTACAGTATCTTGCAAAAATATGGTAACTTCGTTATATGAATGTCTTGTACTACCCATAGAAGTGTCCTGGAATGCAAATATCCTCTGCACATTAGATGTTCTTAAAGTAACTCGGTCCGCATCCTAGAGCCTGTGAAAGTAACTCCAAAACCATAGACCCCAATCCTGGGACTTGCTTTGGGTAGTTAAGCAATACTTCCCTGCAAATTGGGATGTCACCCTTCATGGATAACTTCGCAAGGAATATACCCATCAGGAGCTAATGAAAGAGGTAAATTTTGTTATAGTTTAAACATGGACTCGCTCAAGGCACTAGAGCTTGTAATGCAGAACCTATTTAGGTCAACCATAGTATTTTCCTAAATAATGGATTAGTCTACCAATATTTTGGAGGCAAATTTTCAGGATCAGTCTCCTCCACAAAACAAGCAAAACTATCTCTCCAATCGGCAGCCGGAGCTAAAAACAAAACAAAATGGGAGAGATATACGACCTTCTTGTTTCAATCACGTACATAAAACTGCTGCTTGGCCTAGGTGTCTTGCTCATGAAACTGATGGGTTGCATGAATTATATCATCTAACACGCTAGATGAAACTCCAAGGTTAACTATCTGAAAAAAGCCCAGTTCCTAGAGGCATCTCCAACTGTATCGATGACAATAAACTTGATGCCAGATTGAATCCATAGGATTTCCAAAGAAGTCTACGATAGGAATACTTCTACGATTCCTGACTCCACTAACCCTTTCACACCAACTTTCGTATCATCAAAAGCTTTCAGCTCTCTCATCCTATCGTAATTATCCATTGTGTTTTCAGGAGCAATCTCAGTTTCACCAATTAAAAGATCTTATTTTGCCATAACAATTTTATTATGATCTTGTGGATCATCCAGTGGTAAAAAGCTTGGGCATTATTTTTATAAACGGGACTTCATTTCCCTATAATTTTTCAAAATTTTCATATACTCCAACTATTAGCAAAGCTCCCCAAAGCTTGCGATTTATGGGTACTTTTTAGTTACAATTCACGATCTTTTACATCATTTAATAGAAACTGTGTACATTTCAAAAGTTATGAGAAATTAAAGTCACTTTTGAAATTTGCATACGATCAATAGTTTTAGAGGTAAATTTATAATCATCCCCTCTTGTCGGAGAGTGGACTCTTTTCCCCAGTGACTATATGTTGAAACATGAAATTGAACTTGAAAACAAAGATGATCTGTTTGGCAACAGGCAAACAATTTTTTAGCCAGTTTCTATTAGGCATCAGCCATGGCTACTCCACTCTCTATGCATCCTTCAATCGCCATATACAGGTGCTTTAGTACTAATAGCTGAGAATCATTTCTTTTTGAGCCATCTCCAATCTATCTGCTACACAACCTGATTGAAATGCATCAATGTGCATTATGTAAGATGGATGGAAGATTTCTAAATAAACAAATGACTGATGAGATCTTCCAAAATTCTCATACTCTTGGTGAGGGCTGAGACCATATGGATTTGGTACAAGGGCAGTAGCTAACCCTTTTGTGAAGTAATACATTAAGAAAACAACTGACATAGTTTAAGCTTAACGTGTGTTTTTATTTCAGACCTTTCTGCCCCAGTTTACAACTTGAAAGATGCCAATGCAGAGCTACCATCCATGCCTCTCACAGTGAATTGTTTCATGTACTCGTTATATTTCACCTGCTGGTAAACTGGAGGACTCTCTTCCAAAAGCAACTCTAGAATCGGCCCATAGACTTGTGAATCACTTAGAATATCAGATCGTGGTCTAAAGAAACTTGCAACTGAAATTCTTGGTCCTTCACGATTAGACAGCAACCTGTGGTTGCACTGAGGAACTTGTCATTGGAAATAAGCCGAAGCAAGTCAAGGCAAATAATACAAGGTCACATAAATGATTGAATCAAGATGCTCAGTAACAATATAACGCATTATGTAGACTACTACTTGCCTGCAGAAGGTCTCCAATATTTACTATTAGAGCCCCAGGACAAGGAACCACATCAACCCACTGATTTTCATGGAGAATTTGGAGCCCCCCAATTTTGTCTTGCAAAAGGACGGTCACAACATCACTATCTGAATGATTGGTAATACCAATGGTCAGTTCATAGAGGCTCAAGACATTATGCTCCTTCAATATATCCATGTCCTTGAGGTAGTTTGGTTTAAGGCCTAGAGCCTCTGAAAATATCACTAAAATTGTATGTGCCAATTTTTGAACTTGCTTCAAGTATTCAACCAACACCTCCCTGCATATTGGCATGTCAAGAACTGCCCCTTAAAAATTATGTGCTGTGCATTCTCAAGCTATGTTATTCTAGTAAGGCAACGGAAGTAGGTATGGTGATTTATGTTAGTCGAGCAGGTTCGTGTCTTATTTCATATTAAATTTGTGTTAATGGTAAAAATACATAACATTAAATAGAGACAATAAGTATTTAGTTTATAATTACAATTCATCTTATTTGTGATATAATCATGTCTTTTATGTTGTGTATCATGTCGGTTTTGTATTTTCTCTTTATAATCATGTTTCTAATTTTGTCCTATTTGTGTTCACGTTATAATCATAAATTGCAAGCTCTAAACAGAACATATATAATTAATTAAACAAAATTATTAACACATGCACACTCAGGGTAAAACGTTTCTACCTATTAACTGCAGGCAATTCTCGAGGATCAACCAGCTCTACACGACAACCTAAAGTATATCTCCAATTAGCAACCGGAGATGAAAAACAGATCGAAGTTGGAGTTGTAGAAAACCTTCTTGGTTAAATCACGTGTGTAAAACTGTTTCTTCACCGCGTTGCATCAATCATGTCGTCTAAAAGACTAACTGGGATGCCATGATTGATACCTGAAAGAAGCCCCAGTTGTTGCATGCATCGCCAACCTTATTGATAATCTGAGCATGCCAAGTTGAATCCATATGATTGCCATGGAAATCTATGATGGGGATACTGAAACCCTGCTTTGTTTGCGGGATAGCATTGAATCCAAGTTGTCTGCAGTGAAATATTCGTGGGACTTGCGTGCTTCCAGCGTCTGCCAATCCCTTAACACCAGCTTTTGTGTCATCAAAAGCTTGGAGTTCACTTTTCCTGTCGTATTCATCTCCATTTTGTGGAGAATCAACCCCGTTGTTGCCAAGGACCATGATTTTGCTCTTTGTTTTCTAAGGTTGTTTCTGTTATGTTGAAGGAATGGATTGGGATTAGCCTCAAAAGAGGATGCAATGTTAATGTGAAGACGAAGTTCAACCGATGTTACTTGTCACTATCAGTTCATCAACAGTTACCACGCAAGCTATGCTAATTGGAAAACTCCAACCACTACCCTAACAAGAATTAAAAACAAATTTAAATCATCATATCTTGCAGGCCAGGACAAATTATTCAGGAGTAGATAATTCAATGATACAGAAGCTGGAATGTCACGATGATAATAATGACGATAATAATAATTATAATAATACAAAAACCATGGGAGTTTTACTTTTCCGAGAATGGAAGTTTCATGGCAGTCATGTATTTCAGAGAGAAATTGGAAGATTTTGAGTAAATTTTACGAATTTGGAGTAATTTGACAGGTCAGATTGGATTTGCTTCCGTTGATGGCCAAAATTCGGCCTGGGCCTCAATGCCTGAAATGAGGAAGTCTCAACAATACAACCCAAGTCCAACGCACAGAGAGAAACGCTCTGGATGATCATAAGGTGCTTGAATCCCGAGCACCCTGACAGAGTGACCCATACCTAGTAGGGGCCCCGAAATCGTAATACAATAATAGGATGACCAGAAGGTGTTCGGCTCTCGAGCATCCTGCTCCAGTTAGCAACCCATCGCCAGTAGGGCCTAGGAGCCAAAATACATTCATTGTAATAGGATGACCTACAGTAAAGAAGTTATTGATACTTGAAGGGGGATCTCTTTTGGGAGAGTTGAAAGGTGATATGCATACACTCTCTATTACACTTATTGGGTTTTCTGACTCGTGGAAGACTTACTTAAACATTGAATTGTTGAAGCGGAAGAAACTCTAGCACCCACTCTGATGTCATTACTGTTTTGTAGAACTAAGGAAGCCCAATACAAGTTAGAAGAAAAATCACCAACAACGGCATGCATTATAGTAGTCTTACGAACTTTAAATAAAATTATGAATATTAAATGAGTTTACAAATAGTTTGATTTTACAAATATTCGTGACAAATTTTATGATACAAAAATTTGGATGAAGTCACTTTTGACAAGTGTTTTTACGAACTTCTGAGAAATTTCTGACCTTGAGTAATGTTGCGAACATTAGGGCGAAATTTTTTAGGGAAAAAAAAAACAATGAAACTATAAACATATAAGAAGTTATACGATACATATTAGTATTTTACCCAAAAAAAAAAGGAAAAATAAAGTCTCTTTTACACATTTTAAGTAAACTTACGAACTTAAGATAAATTACAATTTTTTATTTAAAATTATAAACTATAAATCAATCATACGAATAAAGTCCACTTACGAAATTATACAGACTTGCAAACTCTAAAATTAAATTACCAACTATTAAATTCTTTTTTGTGAGTCTGATAAGATTTTACGAACTTATGTTGAATACATTTATCTTCAAGACACCATTGCTCACCCCTTTTTCAGGATTTGTATTTTTTATTTGGGTTATTATAAGTGGACAAGAAGATCGTATTCAAGGACATCCTGTGAAACTGAGCAGTATTGAAAGTAAACTAGGCTGAATTGTGAGTTCTCCATGGAAGGAAGATGTCACCACGGAGAGAGAGAGAGAGAGAGAGAGTCATCCTAACAACGAATAACAAATGTTAGAATAATATAGAGCCACGTGTAAAATATAAATATTTCACGTCCCCTACTCAAGTTGGGGATTCTTGAATACCTAATTTGCCAAGTAGGAACTTCAATTGAGAATGACCAATAAGCTTAGTGAGGACATCTACAAGTTGAGTATGCAATGGAGTATACAAAATCTTTAAGAAACCTAATGCAATGTGTTGCCTAATAAAATGTACATCTGTTTCAATATGCTTAGATTTGTTGTGCAAACATAGATTTGCTATAATCAACAAAGCTAATTTATTATCACAGAAAAGAGAAATTGGTTGTGGCACTTCAACTTTCAAGGCTTATAAAATGTAGGATGTCTCCAACATCTCTTTGGTTGCAAAAGCTATACTTCTATATTTGTCTTTAGTTGTAGAAGTACCCACTATGTTCCATTTCTTTGTTTTCCAAGAGATAAGAGCCTTACCCAGAAAAATAAAATATCTAGAAATCGATTTCCTATCAACAATACATGAGCCCCAATCTGAATCTAAAAAACCAAGTAACTATAAAGAATTAGAAGTAAGATGGGAAATCCCTAAATAGACAATCCCATTTAGATATTTTAAGACATGGAATAATGCAGCTAAATGAGACATACGATGAGCTAATAAGAATTGGCTCAATTTGTGCACTAGACAAGAAAGATCCAAACATGTTAATGTTAGATACAATAACTTTCCAACAATCTTTCTATAAAAAGAAAGGTTAGACAAG
The DNA here is from genome assembly GCA_024138015.1 of Lumnitzera littorea. Classification (NCBI taxonomy): domain Eukaryota; kingdom Viridiplantae; phylum Streptophyta; class Magnoliopsida; order Myrtales; family Combretaceae; genus Lumnitzera; species Lumnitzera littorea. The sequence continues at coordinate 100,457,956 of JAMXBB010000004.1, read as the reverse complement.
AAGTCTCCAAACGTAGCATCAAGCTTGGTACTGAACAAAGGTGTAGAAACAGGACGTACACCAGAAAACCCTACATCTAATAACACATCCACAATGTATTTCCTCTTATTTACTAAAGTACCTTGATTGGTTCAACAAATTTCAATACCAAGAAAGAAGCGTGCGATACCTAGATCCTTTATAGTGAATTTATCATGCAACTATGACTTAAGATCATAAATAAGTTGGACATTAATGCCTAGGAGAAGCACGTCATTGACATATAATAATTCTACAATAAAACCATCAGATTTATCACAAGTAAACAGTGAATAATCATGAACACACTGAACAAATCCTTAACAAACTAAGAAATTAGAAATTTCAACATTCTGCGAACGCCTGTTTAAGGCTATAAAGAGACTATTTGAGGTGACATACTTGTCTTGGTAGTGCTTTAGTATAACTTTATGGGGGCAGCATATAAATCTCCTCATTTAAGAATCCATGCAAGAACGTATTGTTGATGTCAATCTAAAATAGAGGCCAATTGAAAGTAGTAGCAACAACAAACAAAATTCATATAGTAATGACCTTAGCTATAAGTGAAAACATATCGTGATAGTCTTCACTTTCTCTTTGATTATAACCCTTAGGTATTAGTCTTGCTTTATAGCATTCAATTGAACCATTAAGTCTAAACTTAACTTTATAGACCCACTTATAACCAATCACTTTCTTACCCTTAGGTAAAGAAGTCAAGTCTCAAGTGTTATTAGCCTCTAAAGCATCTAATTCTAACTGCATTGCTTCAATCCATTCTTCATGTTTAGAAGCCTCAAAGTAATTACATGGTCCTGAAATAGTAAGTACATTACCTAAAGAAGCAACATAATCTTTGGATAGTGTATGAAAAGAAGAGATATTAAGCAAAGGATACAAAGAAGTAGTATGGCGAACATGAATGGTATTGGACTGATCATGGCCATTTGCAAATATTTTAATGTCATGAACAAAGTCTGATAGCACTGTGGAATCTTCTTGATCCAAGTGGATCTATCCAAACCCATAACTTTAGAATTTGAAGAACTTATACACTGCTGTAAGGATGTGTCAAAAGTTGTGTTTAGATGGTCAAAAGCAATAGAATCAAATGAAGTAAAAATAGGAGAATAGGAATTATGTGCAGATAATTGAGTAGAAGTAGTAGGATGAATATCACTAACAAAATTTGAAAACTTAATAGACATATAGGAACAAGGAGATTGATTAGAAAATGAAGGTGAAGTAATCAAATTTGGTGAATCTCAAAAGGGAAAGAGGTGTTAAAAGAAGATTGCATCTTGACTAACTATGACATGCTGGTTCACTAGATCATAGACCTTTTATCCCTTTTGTCCATGCACATAGCCTAGGAACTGATGAACTGCCGACCATCGATCCCATTACTTGTATACGGCTCCGAGGCCTCCAATCCCTCACTTGAGGAATCCTCTCTTGACAACCTACTGATGACGAGAAGCTTTACACCGAAGGAAGGTGGCTAAACTCTTTGAGCTCCCCGCATTGTTATACGTTGATCTACACTCTCATTTGTGAAGATGCCAACCATTCCTTTACTAAAGACCCTGTACCAAGTAATCTAACCAATTGCTGCAGAAAGGTTATTGCCAAGTGACGAGAGACTCACTTATCAACCGAGTGGTTTTCTCTCAGCTTGTTACCATTTCTCTCATCTCAGCCCCCTTTATTACCACAACATCTTGATCCTTCTCACCTGCTGTATTTAGAAAATCTTCATATGGGACCAATGTTGCATTGCCATCTATCCACCTCATCTGGCATTAACTACTTTTTCATTTTTGTCTTTTGTCCTTTTTTCCCTTTTTCTTATGTACTAGGAATCCCCTTTTTATATATATTTTTTTGTAATTTCTTTATTTGTAATGTTACCTTATGGAATCACTATAAATAGTCCCTTTCCCTTGTAAGCCATAGATACTTGACAATTAGACATTAAATATTCTGTTCTTAAGAGATAACCTCCTCTAAGTTCATTTTCTTTCATACACTCTTATCTAATCTTACTATTTAGTGGTAGATGGACTTCAACATCAACTTTTGTGTCATATCAAGTAAGGTGTCAAGGCGTGTTGTGTTTGTTGGTGAGTTACATCCTCCAAGCAACTTCACGTTAGCTACTCCAGTTTGTCCATAGACGATTTCCCTTTATTTTCTTCGATATTTCGGAGGACCTAATTAGTTCAAATTTGCTACAGTAAGTCTTAGTAATAACTAAACTCCTAGATACACCATATAATCTTGGTATTAGAGCTTAAGGTTGAGACTGAGAGCTGCGTAATGATAGTCAGTTTGCTATTCGAGATACTTGTATGCATGTTGAAGGCATCCATGTGAAGTGTATTTACTGAAGCTTTATGTTGAGAATGTTGAATCCTAGCGTACAGGGAGAGATTAACGATGTCGAAAGTGATGCTCATGATCGTGGTCGAGTTACCCAACAAATACTATGTACTACTGATGAACAGATACAAGATCTTACTGTTATTATGGCCAACCTTGCTGTCTCATTAAATAGAGTCTTAGAGACTGGGCTACATCAGAGAGTTGCTGAGTTAAGCCGAAAGATGAGAGATAGGCTGAGAAGATAGATGAACGAGCAAGCTCTAGAAGCCTCTCTAGTGAACTAAGCACCACCTCGATGTGCCAACGAGTTACAAGAAGAAGATTGGAGATGGACAAAGTGGAAGAGTACAAAGAAGAAGAAGAAGAAGAAGACTAGCATGTTGGGATTGATGAGCATAAGTTTAGGGTGCCAAGAGGTGCTAAACAACTTAAGGAATAGATTTCGAGCTTTGACTGGTTTGGTAGTATTGATGACTACTTAGATTGAGAAGAGAAGATCGAAAAGATATTCAAATTCTACGATTATGAAGATGTTATTGGCATTCGAGAAGCTATATTAGAATTTTCTAGGTATGCGGCAATGTGGTGGAAGAAACTACAAAATGTTTGCTTAAGGCCCTAACGTAAAGGCTAAACATGGAACGAGATGAAGAGAGTTCTGAGAAGTAGGTTCGTTCCCAAACACTACAAATAAGACACTTTCCAATGACTCCAAGACTTAAGGCAAGGTCACAGATCCAAAGATGACTACGTTCGAGAGTTTTAGTTACTCATGATATGATGCGATGTCGATGAACTTGAGAGCCAAACTATAGCATGGTTCATCTCTAGACTACGGGCTGAGATTGGTAATATTGTAAAACTACAAAACCTCACAACTCTGGATGAAACCATCCATGTGGCCTAGAAAGTTGAAAGGCAACGGCGGAACCAGGTTAATTGACTGTCGAGTAGTCGAACATTGATGCTAAATAGGAATGGTTTACAAAGCCGACTAGTAGATGAAAAATCATCAAATAGTTCCAAGGTGGAACGCCAAGGTTAGATGCTAAGCCGACCGGTAGAAGGTAGAGGTAAGAGCAAGACCGAAGAGCCTAAAATTCGAAGAGATCTAGGTCAAAGTTCAGGAAGGAAAACCCAAGAAATCAAATATTTTAAATGCATTGGTTGTGGACACGTGGCTAGTCAATGTCCGAACTGCCAAGTCATGACCAAAAAGGGAGACAAAGCCTAGTTTGAAGTAGAAAGTACGAGTGAAAGAGAGGAAGAAGTGGCAACCAATCAGATACTGGAAGAATTTCAGGAAGACCCCGATGCCAAGATACCTCCCGAGGGCGAAGCTAAGTATTTCTTTGTTGTTCGACGATCTCTCAGTACTTTTGTGGCTAACGAGAATGAGCAAAGAGAGAACCTCTTCCATATGAATTGCCGGGTGAATAGTAAGCTATGTGTCGTGATCATTGACAGAGGGAGCTGTACCAACGTCATCACACAAGGGGTAGTTAAGGCCATGAAATTGCTAACCATTCCATACCCCAAGCTGTACAAGATTCACTAGTTAAACAAGAAAAGAGGCTTATACGTTATCGAGAAAGTTAGAGTATCGATTATCATTAGTGATAGGTATAGGGACGAGGTGCTGTGTAATATCCTTCCCATGTGTACTTCTCACATATTACTCGGCTAACTGTAGGTATTTGATTTAAGAGTGTTACACAATGGGTACAAAAACAGCTACATATTCTAAAAGGATGGAAAGAAAACTATATTGACACCTATTAGTCCTAAGGAAGTGCAAGAAGCCTAAGAAAAGGTTGTTAGATCCCTACAGCAGAAGTCCTTAGTAATTTCTCGAGCTTAGTTTACACGAGAAGTCAAGACTGAGTACTATGTGCTCCTTTTAGTTAGGAGATTCCTAGAGGTTAAAGAAGCCAAAAACTTACCTGCCGAAGTGCAGCAGCAACTTCAGGACTTTGCCAATCTATTCCCTGCTAAGATGCCGAAAAGTTTACCTCCCTTGAGAGGTATTGAGCATTGCATCAACCTCTAACTAGGGGCTGCCTTACCAAACAGACCTGTTTACAGGCTCACTCCAGAGCAGGCAATTAAACTGAATAAATAGGTGGATGAGTTGATCGATTGTGAATATGTCCGTGAAAGTATGAGTCCTTATGTCGTACCCACTATACTCGTGCCGAAAAAGGATGGGATGTAATGAATGTGCATTGACAACCAAACTATCAATAAGATTACTATTAAATACTGATACCTGATCTCGCAACTTGATGATATGCTTGACGAGTTACATAGTGCTTGCATCTTTTCTAAGATTGACCTAAAGAGTGGCTATCACCAGATACAAATGAGACCTAAGGATGAATGGAAGATGGCCTTCAAGACAAAGGATGGTCTGTTCGAATGGTTGGTGATGCCATCTGGTCTAACTAATGCACCGAGTACATTTATGCAGCTGATGAATTAAACACTCAAATCGTTAATCGGCAAATGCATTGTAGTTTATTTTGATGATATTCTGGTCTACAGTATCGACCTCCTCATTCATCTCAAACATTTGAAATTAGTGTTTAACATACTCCATGCTAAGAAGTTATTCAGCAACCTAAAGAAATGTACATTCTATCAAAGCGAGGCTGTATTCCTTGAATATGTTGTTTTTGGGAGGGGAGTTTAAGTTGATGAGAAAAAAGTTAAAGCTATTAATGAGTGGCCTATGCCGACTAGTGCTACCGAGGTTAGGAGCATGCATGGACTAACTTTGTTCTATCAAAGATTTATTCGAAACCTCAATTCCATAACTGCGCCATTGACTTAATTAACTAAGAAGAACATTAAGTTTAGATGGGCAAAAAAGGCTTAGAAGAGTTTTGAAGATGTGAATTATAAGCTGACATTTGCTCCAGTATTCACCCTACTAGATTTCAAGAAGGTTTTAAGGTTGAATGTGATGCGTCTGGTGTTAACATTGGTGCCATCCTTAGGCAAGAGTGTTGACCCATTGCGTACTTTAGCAAAAAACTCCGAGGTGCTACCTTGAATTATTCAGCCTGCGATAGGGAGTTATATGCCTTTATCCGAACACTCCAGAACCGGTAGCATTATCTGTTGCTAAGAGAATTCATCGTCTATTCAAATCATGAATCTCTCAAGCATCTTCATAACTAACAAAAGCTTTCTTAGTGTCACACTAAGTGGGTCAAGTTTTTACAAACCTTTTGCTATGTCATCAGATATAAGAAGGGAAGTGCCGACATAGTAACTGATGCCCTTTCTCGCCATCATACCCTCATCATAACATTATAAGCTAAGGTACTTAAATTTGGCACTTTACCTGATTAGTATGACCATGACCCACATTTTGGACCTTTAGTAGTCAAGTACAGTACTAAAGGAGCTGTAGAAGGATTCTACTTGAGCGAAGGGTTCTTGATGAAGGGTAAGTAGATTTGCATGCCTAGTGATTCTACAAGAGAGCTACTCGTTTGAAAAGCTCATACTAAGGGTCTGGTCAGCCATTTTGGGGAAAAGAAAACGATTGAGATATTAAGGAGCATTTTTACTAGCCTAAGATGATGAAGAATGTGCACCGAATACTTGAGAGTTGCAAAATGTGTAAATATGCAAAGGAAAGGAGAGAGCCTTATGAAGAATATACACCCCTACCAATTGCAGAGCAGCTGTGGACCAATCTAAGCATAGATTTCATGCTCAGCCTTCCCCACACGCTAAGAAGACATGACTCAATCATGGTGGTAGTCAATTAGTTCAACAAGATAGGCCACTTCATTCCCTGCTACAAAACTAATAATGCTTTATTCATCGCTAACCTCTTTTTGTGAAAATTGTGTGACTATATGGAGTATCGAAGAGTATTGTGTCCGACCGTAATTTGAAATTCACGAGCTTCTTTTGGAAGACCTTATGGAGGAAGCTCAGCACTATGCTCTTGTTTAGTACCTCTTTTCACCCCTAGATAGATGGCCAAATTGAAGTAGTGAATAGAACCATCGGTAACCTGCTATGCGCCACTATTAGAAAGAACTCTTATGACTAAGATTTATGCGTGCTCATCATTGAATTTGTCTACAATCACTCAACTCACAACTCAGTTGGAACATCACCATTTGAGGTTGTTTATGTACTTAACCTGAACCTACCCTCAGATTTAATTAACAATCCAACTACATAAGGGGAAAGTCAATTTAGCCTACAGCATGCCGAGGAATTCCAAAGGTTACATTAGAAGGTTGTGGAGCAATTGGCCAAAACTGTAGCTCGACAGAAGGAAGTAGGAAACTACAAAAGGAGACAAGTCATTTACACCCCTGGAGACCTTGTCTAAGTCCATTTTAGCGAAGAACGCTTTCCTAGCAAAAGGATAAACAAATTATCTCCTAGAACAGATGGACCCTACAGGATCTTGAGGTGCATTAATGATAATGCTTATGAGATTGAGCTATTCGAAGGTTTCAGCATGTCTACCACATTCAACGTCGCCAATCTGACTCCCTATATACCCAATTATGACAAAGACCAAGATTTGAGGGCCAATCTTCAGCAAACCTGGGGATTTGATGAACTGCCGACCATCGATCCCATTAATCCCGTATGGCTCCGAAGCCTCCAATGCTTTAACCGAAGATCCTCTCTCAACAACTTGCTAATTACGAGAAACTTTACACCAAAGGTAGGTAGTTGAACTCCTTGAGCTCCTCGCATTGTTATACATTGATCTACGCTCTCGGTTATAAAGATGCCGACCATTCCCTTACCAAAGACCTTGTGCTGGGTAATCTAATCAATTGCTGCCAAGAGGTTCTTGTCGAGTGACAAGAGACTCACTTACCTACTAAGTGGTTTTCTCTTAGCCTATTACCATTTCTCTCATTTCGGCCCTTTTTATTACTGTAACATCTTAATCCCTCTAACCTACTATGTTTAAAGAATCTTCGTACAGGACTAATGTTACCCTACCACATGTCTACCTGATATGATATTATACTACTTTTTTATTTTTGTCTTTTATCCTTTTGCCCTTTTTCATATATACTAGGAATCCCCTTTTTGTATAAACATTGTTGTAATTTTTTTATTTGTAATGTTGCCTTATGGACTTACTATAAATAGTCCCTTTCCCTTGTAAGCCGTAAATACTTAACAATTAGACATTGAATATTCTATTCTTGAGAGATAACCTTTTCCAAGTTCATTTTCTTTCATAGACTCTTCTCTAATCTTATCGAGTAGCTCATGATTAGTGGTAGGTAGACCTTGACATCAACTTATGCATCATATCAAGTAAGGTATCAAGTCGTGTTGTGTTTATTAGTGAGTCACATCCTCTAAGTAGCTTCATGTCAACTACTGTAGTTTGTCTATGGATCATTTTCCTATACTTTCTTCAATATCTTGGAAGACCCAACTAGTTTAGATTTGCTACAGTAAGTCCTAATAATAACTAAGCTTCTAAGCACACTAGGAACACACACTTTAAACCATATAGATCAAACTTCTCCTTGTAATGACAATGATTAGACACAAAACAAAGGCACCCCATAAGTCTCAAGTCATCATATGATGAGGGTTTCCTAAAGAGAATTTCATGTGGAGTCTTCCAATTGAGTGATTTTAAGGGCATTTTGCTGATTGAAAAAGTAGCTATCAATAAGCACTCTCCCTAAAAGTGCTTAGACAAAGAAGTATGAAACCTTAAAGCTTAGGTTACTGCAAGTAAATGTCAATGTTTTCTCTCTATTGTCTCATTTTGTTATAGGGTGTAAGGAGTAGATTTCTAATGAACTATTCCTAAACCACTAAGCATGGATTCAAAGGATGATGAAGTAATTTAGAATCATTATCGATGCAAACAAACTTAGGTACAACGGTAAAATGATTAGAAACATATGCTAGGAATTGTTTAAACACATCACAAACTTAAAACTTATAACTAATCAAGTAAGTCCAAGTGGACTTAGAGAAATCATCCATAATTGTTATAAAATAACAACCCCTTGTCAAAGAATTTATACCATAGGATCCCTAAACTTCAACATAGACCAACTGAAAAGTGAACTAGGATGTATTTTTTGATCTTTCAAATGGTCTCCTATGAAATTTTGCAATTTGGCATGTTTCACAAACAAATGTCTTCAAATTAAGGTCTTTACAATCATGCAAATGTTGCAAAGCTGATATAAAAGAGTAACCTAAACGGTTATGAAGTAAACGCAAAGTTGAAATAGAAAGAGAATTAAAACAGTGTTTGGAACTCTACTGATTTGCATATAAGCTAGAACTCATCTTATTATCACTAAGAGTTAACACATACAACCCTTGTTTGGCTTATATGTATGCAACTTGTTCATAAGTCATCAGGTCCTAAAAAGTGCAGCCACCAAAATCAAAATGAGCAGCAATTCTCTAACTATGAATTAGTCTATAGATGGATAGTAAATTGTGTGTGAATTGTGGAACATAGAGGACATTATGTATGGTTAAGTTAGGTGTAATGCTAACAGATCCAACTATATTAACAAATATTAACTTACCATCAAGTAGTTTAACTTATATGGGTGTTGTAAGAACAAAAATATTATGCAAATTTGAAATGTGGTATATTATGTGATATGTTGCCCTAATATCTAGTACCTAAGAATTCATGTGATTACTTAAAGAATTAAAACATAAAGTTGGATTAAAAGCAATACCTGCACAATGAACCACATTTGCAATAGCAACATTCGTATTATTTTTACCTTACATCATTTGAATCACCTCCTGACAAACAGATTGTATAAGATACTTATCCAATTTGTTGTCATCACAATTAGGTGCAAACTCAATAAGAGTATTAGCAAATGCTACAACAACACCATGTCTTGTATTAAAATATGACACTAAGCCTTTCTTCCCTTTCAACATTTGTTTCTCCTTATACCAATCTAAATATCCAATGAGTTAGAAACAAGAATCAATGGAATGTCCTTCACCACAATAGTGTTTACATACTAGTCTACTACCTGTACGTCTAGACTTCTTTCTTTCCAATTAATTCTTACTAGTTTATGCCCTATTCAAATAGTAAGTAAATGACTCAACACTTCCACCAACCAGGCTTATCACTTCCTTTTTCTTTTTTACTTGTTGTATGAGATAGAATGCTCTATTTACATTAGGAAGTGAATCCATTGATGGAATTTGATTATGCGCATTCTCAAATGAATCATTAAGTCCCATGAGGAATTGCATAAGTTGACTATGCTTCATGCTCAACAATACGCTCGTTCAAAGCACAAGTACAAAATGACATTCTCCTACATTAACAACTCAGAAAATAATGTATACTACTTAACTCATCCCAGCATCATCTCATTTTATTATGGTGCTCAACAATAGATTGATTATCTTGTCTCATACTACATATTTCTCACTACAATTGAAAAATCAGTGGAGCATTCGCTATCCCCTACTATTCATGAATTTCACTCCACAACTTGAAAGTAAATTGCAAATAAAGAAAATTTTGTGAGTGTTCATTCAACATTGAGTTCAAGATCCACCATCTAACCATATTATCACATCTTAGCCACTTAATCATTTTCTGGTGAATCATCTATTGGTTTCTTAAGATCTCCATTAATGAACCCTATTTTCAAAGCCTCCAATCCCATTCAAATAGATTTACTCCAAGCTATGTAATTTCTCCTGTTGAAAATAATAGTTCGTATAGGCATACTAAGATTATTGGATCCGATCAAATAAAAAGGATCCATAGCAGATTGATCATTTGCCATATATGTTCTACTAATAGAAATTCAATGCTAAAGAATAAAATTGGTACCTCTATGCTTTGATACCATGTGAAACTGAGCAATATTGATAGTAAACTAGGTTGAATCATGAGTTCTCCATAGAAGTAGTCAGATATCACCAGAAAGAGAGAAAGAGAGAGAAATTGTAATAGTGTAATAGATGAAAAATGATTCGATTATATTTAGCTAATTGATAAACAGAGAGTTTTATACTAGAATTTCCCTATACAATAGTTACCTTATCAACTAATGACAAATGTTAGAATAATATAAAGCCACATGTAAAATATAAATATCTCACACATCCAAGTTCAATCTTGCGATTGTGACAATAGATGATACTCCAAGCATTATTTCTCAATTAAAAGATCTTATGTTGCAATAACAATTTTACTATGATTTTGTAGATCTTCCAGTAGTAAAAAAGCTAGGCATTATTTTCATCCCGCTTCTCTATAATTTTTCAAAATTTTCATATACTCCAACTATTATCAAAACTCCCCAAAGCTTGCTACTTATACGTTCTTTAGTTACAATTCACAATCTTTTTACATCATTTAATAGAAATTGTGTATATTTCAAAAGTCATGTGAAAGTAAAGTCACTTTTAAAAGTTTGTGAAATATATTTGCATACGAGGAATAGTTTTTTAGGTAAATTTGTAATCATCCCCTCATCAGAAAGTGGACTCTTTTTCCTAGTGGCTAGATGTTGAAGCATAAAATTAGAGCTACAAACGAGTTGAGTTGCTCGTGAGCTACTTGAGCCTAGCTCATTTAAGCTTAACTTGGCTTAAGCTTAATTAGTAAACAAGCAGAGGTCGAGGTCGAGGTTGAGGTTGAGCTTAAGATAAACCTCGTTTATCTAAACAAGCCAAGCTTAGCTCCAGGTTCAAGCACGTGATATATTATTAAAATCCAAAAGTTAATATCTACATAATATGTTATAAGATAATATATATATATATATATAATCTAATCCTTATTCATTATTCGCTAATTTATTTATTTATCTATTTTTTTATTTTGTATATTTAAGCTTATGAGCAGACTCAAGATTAGCTTGTTTTAAGCTTAACTCAGCTCAACTTACTTTCAAGATCAATTAGTAAACGAGTCAAGTTTGAATTTAAGATAAAACTTGTTTATCTAAACAAGTCAGACTTAAGCCTCAATTGCAAGCTCAATAAAAAAGATTGGCTTGAGCTCGAACATAATAATTTTTAAACAAGTCGAGCTTAAGCCAATAAAACCTTAGCTCAACTCAAGTCCGCTCATTTATAGTCCTACATGAAATCAAAGTTGAAAAGAAAGATGATCTGCTTCACAACTAGCAAGCAATTTTTTAAGCTAGTTTCTATTAGGCATCTACCATGGCAACTCCACTCTCATTGGCCATTTAAAGGTGCTTTAGTACTAACAGGTGAGAATGATTTCTTTTTGAGCTATTTCCAAACTATCTGCTCCACAACCAGATTAAAATGCATTGATGTGTATTATGTAACATGGATCGAGAATTCTAAATAAACAATTGACTAATGAGATCTTTCAAAATTCTTGTACTCCATGTGAGGGCTTAGACCACATGGATTCGTTATAAGGGCAGTAGTTAATCCTTTTATTTAGTAATACATTAAGAAATCAGAGAGAACATTTAGCTTACATAGTTTAAGCTTAATGTGTGTTTTTATTTCAGACCTTTCTGCCCTAGTTTACATCTTGAAAGGTGCTAATGCAGATGTACCATCCAGCCCCCTTGTGGTGAAATGTTTCATGTACTTGTTATATTTCACTTGCTTGTAAATTGGAGGACTCTCTTTCGAAACCAACTCTAGAATTGGCGCATAAACTTTTGAATCAATTAGAATCTCAAACTTTGGTTTAAAGAAACTTGTAACTGAAATTCTTGGTCCTTCACGGCTAGCCAGCACCCTGTGGTTAGCACTGATAAACTTGTCATTGGAAATAAGCTGAAGAAAGACAAGGCAAATAACACATGGTCATATAAATTAATGAAATAAGATGCTCAGTAACAATACAATGCATTATGCATACTACTACTTGCCTGCAGAAGGTCTCCAATATTTACTATTAGAGCCCCAAGATAAGGAACCACATCAACCCACTGATTTTCATGGAGAATATGGAGCCCCCCAAATTTGTCTTGCAAAAGGACGGTCACAACATCACTATCTGAATGATTGGTGGTTCCAATGGTTAGTTTAGGCTCAAGACATGACGGATAGTAGTGGTTCAGGACAATATGTTCCTCCACAATATTCATGTCCTTGAGGTGACTTGGTTTGAGGCCTAGAGCCTCCGAAAATATCTCCAAAAGAGTATGTGTCAATTGTTGAACTTGTTTCGAGTATTCAATCAAAACCTCCCTGCATATTGGCACGTCTAAGCTGCCCCCTTGAAAGTTATATGTTATGCATTTTCAAGCCATATTGTGTTGGTAATTTAGCAGAAGCAGGGGTAGTGATTCGAGTTAGCCGTTCATGTTTGTGTCTTATTTGATATTGAGTTCATATCCACGGTAAAAGTACGTGGATTAAAACAAAAATCACAAATGATTAGTTTGTAATACAATCATGGGTATTCATTTAGTAAATCGTCAATTTCATGCCTTGTCTCTTCCATCGTACTTCTACTTGCTCGTGCTGCCGTCAAGCATCATTGTCAGTCATAAGCAGAACATGAATTATTAACTGAACAAGATCAACAACACTCAGGATACAGGAAAAGTTACCTACCTACAAACTGCAGGCAATTCTTGAGGTTTAGCCATCTCGACAGAAGAAGCTAAAGTATCCCTCCAATTAGCAGCTGGAGATGAAAACAGATCGAAGTTGGAGAGGTAAGTAACTTTCTCGGTGAAATCACGTGTGTAAAACTGTTTCTTCACCTCAGTATCTTGCTCATGGAACAGTCGTGATGCATCAATCATGTTGTCTAAAAGACTAACCGGGATGCCATGATTGACTACCTGAAAGAAGCCCCAGTTCTTGCGTGCATCGCCAACCTTATCGATAATCTCAGAATGCCAATTTGAATCCATATGGTTGCCATGGAAATCTATGAGCGGGATACTGAAACAGTGCTCGGTTTGCGGGTTAGCATTGAATCCAAATTGTCTGCAGTGAAATATTCGTGGGACTTTCGTGATTCCAGAGTCTACCAATCCCTTAACACCAGCTTTTGTATCACCAAAAGCTTGGAGTTCGCTTTTCCTGTCATATTCATCTCCATTTGCTAGAGAATCAACCTCGTTGTTGCCAAGGACCATGATTTTGCTCTTTGTTTTCTAAGGTTGTTTGTGTTATGTTAAAGGATTGGGATTAGACTCAAAAGAGTATGCAATGTTGATGTTGAGACGAAGTTCAACCGCTGTTATATCAATATCAGTGGATCAACAGCCAACCACGCAAGTTGTGCTAATTGGAAATCTGCAACCACTACCCTAACAAGAATTATAAACAAATTATAAGGTCCAAAGGTAACCATCATGATCTTGCGGACTAGGAGAAATTATGATGTTTGACCTTGACTTTTGGAGGGAATGTGAAGATAAATTACTAAATAATAATAGTAATAATAATGTATCAATTTGTGAGGACAGAACCATGGGAGTTATATTCTTTCGAGAATGGAAGTTTCGTGGGAATTGTCTATTTTAGAGAGAATCTAGAAGATTTTGAATAATTTCATGAATTTGGAGTAATTTGACAAGCTAGATTGGATTTGTGTACATCAGAGTACTTTTATGAACTTTAAATAAAATTATGAATATTAAATGAATTTACAAATAGTTTGATTTTACAAGTGTCATCTCAAGATATTTAACGGTAGTAATTGGGTTTTATGCGATGTAAGCCTGTAAAACAAAACACTATAAGAGGACACTAGGATATTTTCCGGTAAGTCCACTCTAATACTTAAATTAACAACAAATTCTTGAAGAGTAGAAGGTGCTTTAAAGTAATAGGCAAGCTTAATACGCAGAGCGTAAAGAGATTTACTATTAGATAGTAGACTAATATTTATAATAAAGTAACGTCAGCAGTTGGAAGATAGTTAATGGGAGAGATCCTCTCCCACATACGTGTCCCACATATACCAGAAGTGGGTATTAATTTGGTCTCTCATCCTTATCTTATGACTTCTAACTATTGAAGGGCGTCTTGAGCCCTATCAAGCTAGGCCTAGGCTTGAGCCTAAGGGAGCGGGCCCTAAGAGACGAAGGGCATTGAATTTAGACAGGCCTAAGAGGCCCATATCCAAAAAGCCCTATCAACACTTACCTCTCTACCGATAATCTCATTGTTGAGGCAAAGGCAAGAAGAGGGAATTTATATGCTTCTTAGGCATGTCATTGATCTGACTAAAAGGGAGCCTGAGTTGATGCTACAGTACCGACATGGCAAAGAGAAGGTGATGTCTGAGGTGATGAATACTCGGGCTAAAGATGCCTAATGTGGGAAGAGCCGAGGTGTCAGCAACCATCCCAAAGCGAAGTGCTAACGACCCGAGCAGGACAGAGCCCTAGTTAAGGAGTCGAAGGAGGACTGATTCACATCTCACTAGGCAAGCAATTGGAGGCTCTATGCAAGTCTGGCTAAATAGCACTCGTCATGGACTAACTAAGGGCGATTGCACCGTGCCTTTATCATGCCAACTAAGTGGAAGTTAGAGGGACCCTAAGGAAACTTCTTATGGAAGAAACATTTTTAAATTCTAATTCTAGCACACCCATTTTGTATGCACTTAATGTAATGTGACAAGTGTCCTATCATAGCAAACTAACATGCAGTTACATGTGTTTTTCCTTTTAAAGGTAGATATTCAATCAAAATTCACTCCACGTATCTGCTTAGCAACATTCCAAGGGATTTTTGTTTATAAAAATCTCGATAACTGCCTGTATGATTTCTTAGACACTTGACCTATAAATAGTACAAACACAATGAGGGATCACTTTTCTGCAATCTCTCTGCTCTGTTACTGTGAATTCCACTCTTGCATCGAACTTTCTTCAAAAGCTTTCCAATTTTCATTCTTCTTCATCACCTCACACTTCCATGCTGGCTAACACAGGTGAGGCAAGTTCTGACTCATCATAGCACAACACTTTTGACTCCAAGTCAATAAGGAGTGATCCTCCCCGAGCAAGAGAGGACAAAGTTTCTTCGCTAGCACAACTTGACAAGCCTACTAAGATGGCAGTGGAGACGCTAGATAGGGCCAAGCTTATCAACGGCATCCCAAGAGATGTATATGCATATGCCTCCATATCCCTCCTAAGGATTTGTTTGATGCACCTAGAACAGGCAAGGGGCCTAGTGGCTAGCTAAGTAAGAGCAAACCTTCTACCCCTAGTTGGATCCTAAGTAACTTTATTATGGAGGCCATCCCTAAATAGCAGATACGGTTATTTAGTAAGGAAGAGCGAGTGGCCCTATTGTTAGGGAGGCACTTCGCACTGTTTGAGAAATGCTTGCAATTTAAACAGGTGACAGCGCCTCCCTCTAAATCGCTTCGAGAAAGAATTCGTTAACTATCGTTGGTGTAGTCCAGCGTAGGTTCCTCCCAATGGGTAGAGGGTATTAAAGGCTTTCCAAGTGCTATGCGAGTACCTGGTAATAAAGGCTACTCCCAAAATTTTTTGTCATTTCTACATATGTAAGAGCATCAGAGGGTGGTCATACCTCCAACCACATTTTGGAAAGAAGCTATTATGCAGCCTCATTTCTACATGAGTACGTAGTGGTTAAGCTACCCAATGAGGCAGACTTTTGGACTTAGAGGCTCAAAAGGTGCTTAGTCCCAGTGCTGCAAAGACTGCACAAGAAATTCAAGCCTTCATGACCCTCAAACACGGCTAAGAGATAAATGCTATGGAGACCGTAAAGAGATACTTTTAGTATCCAATCTCCAAGCTCTTCCCTAGCCTAAAGAAAGTTACGGTGAAGAAGTGGGCCGAAGGTACTAAGGCCCAAGTGGGAGTTCTAAGCTAATGACCTAACGTTATGACATCGAACTCTCAGCTATTAGGCCTCATTGGACTCTTACACCCCTAACGACTGGATCGTACTTAAAGGACTACCTATGGTAAGTAGGTAACCCCATAGAGATGGCGAGCCATTTGAGTATGCTCATGTAGCAGGTAAGCTTTCATACATTTACCTTAATGCGCGTCATCCCTTTCATTAAACTAACCTTAGCTTACGTTTCCGAGCAATGCTATGGCCAGGTGCTGCTTCAGCTAAGCAAATATGATGCCATTTGGAAAGAAGTAAAGGGTTTACATGAGGTAATGTGCAAGGATGAGAAGGAGCTACGAAAGTTAGAGTCCTCTATTGATAAATATTTGAAAAAATTCGATAAACTTAACCAGCGCCTGCATTTCTCTTACATGTAGGTGGCTGAGCTTAAAAGGCAACTGAGGGATGCAAAGCAAGAGAGAGGAACTATCGAGAAGATTGTTAAGAAGGTCGACAACTTGAAGGCTCAACTTGAGGATATATAGAAGAATAAGGCTCACCTCTCTTAGAGAATGGACAGGGAGAGTAAGGCTAAGGACCAACTAGAGAAGGAAAATGCCAAGCTGAAGGTGTCAATCGCTAAGTTGCAAACTAAGCTGGCTATAAAGGTGTCCAAGTGCAAAAGTGTCAAAGCCACTTCACTCGAGCTGGCCGGTTTGAAGGTAGGGTAAGAGTAATAGTCCAAGAGCTATAAAGAAGAGTTTTGGAGATGGAGGAGATCATCTCTAAGATGGAGAGTAGAGAGTAGAGAGTAGAGAGGTCCTTAGTAATGCCATCGCGAAGAAGGTCATAGCCAATTATCGGACGACGAACAAGTGGTTGGATGAGCTGGAAAACCTGTGTATCAGTTGCACCCGCTATACAAGGAGACAGGTGCTCTCCCACCATCTAGGCCTTGACTTGAGTTTCCTGGATATCTTGGACTCCCTCACCTTTAAGGAGAAGAGGGAGATTGAAGTGTAAGAGAAGGAGGCACTCAAGCGGCCTACGATGTCTAAGGCACCCTTTTTGTTGTTGGGGCCAAGCAAGGTGCTTCCACATCCACTTCTACCCTAGTAGCTCGGCAAAAGGCCACCCTAAAAGATGTTTCTCGAGGTGATGAAAAGCTGCGTAATCCTCCTACTAACCTACATGAGCAACCTTCAGCCCCCGCTTCAACCCAGAGCTGACCTCCTAAGAAGGTAGCTGCGAATTAGCACTCCAAGTAAATTAAAGCTTTAGACTTTTCGAAGCTATTAAAGTTAACTGATTTTAGGCGATATTTTTGTTGTTCCTTTTTAGTAATCTAAGTCAGAATGTTAACCTTAACCTTGTAAATAGAAAGTTATAAATGAAATTGTTTTTCCTTTTCAAAGCATCCTTTTTTTTTTTTTAACTTTTCGTTATTATTCTATGTAAGAGTTCCTCTATGCTAAGAGTGTTTCCCCTTACCAAGGTTACCTAAGAGAGGTCAGGTGAGTAACTTTTCAGCCTACTCGAAAAAAGTGAATTCTTATAAGGAGTGTTTCCTCCTGCTGAGGTTACTCGAGAGGGGTCAGGTCAGTGACATTCTGACCTGCTTAAGAAGTGAGAGTTCCTCTTTGTAAGGGGTGTTTCCCCTTGCTGAGGTTACCTAAGAGAGGTTAGGTCGATAGAGTTTTGACTTGCTCAAGAAGTGGGAATTCCTCTATGTGAGGAATGTTTCCCTTTACCAAGGTTACCCATAGGGGTTTAAGTTGGTGGCATTCCAACCTACCTGAGAAGTGGGCCCATTTACCCTTTTTAAGGGCTCGGATGATGAGAGGAGAAGAAAGGAACAGTAGACAAGAATTTGTAAAATGTAAATTTCATTCATCATTTATAAAGGATTTACAAGCTTACTAAACAAAATAAAGTCTAAGATTATCAGCATTCTATGTATGCAAAATGAGCTCACCGTCTAACCTTTCTAATCCATATGCACCGTTGCCTAAGCTTTCCTTAACTCTGATTGGGTCTTCCCAATTGGGGGCTAACTTACCCTATCCTTCGAGTAAGCTAATGGCTTCTAACTTTTGGCAAACTAGATTGCTAACCTTAAATTCATTGAGTCTGACCTTCTGATCATAGTACTAAGCGACTCGGTACTAGCATGTAGCTATCCAAGCCGCAACGAGGTCTCGAATCTCTTCGATAGTATTGACGTTAGCTTACAACAAGGATTCATTAAGGGTGGCATCAAAGCATCAAGTCCGGAGGTTGGGGAGTTTAAGTTCAATGGGGAGTACTACCTCTGATTTGAACACAAGTGAAAGGGCGTTTCACCAATAGAAATTTGGTGAGTGATCTTGTATCCCTACAAGATGTTAGGCAGCTCACCTGCCTAAACGCCATGGCTTCTATCTACTCACTTCTTCAAGTTATCCAAGATGATCCAATTAGCTGCCTCAACCTGTCCGTTCGACTGGGGCTGGGCAACCAAGGTAAAATGTGGCTTAATATGGTGCTTGGCACAAAATTCTTTAAATTTGGGGTTATCAAACTATTACCCATTATCCATGATAAGAGCGTAAGGAACCCTAAATCGAAAGAGGATGTTGTTTCTAATGAAAGATTCAACGCTTCTCTCTGTTATCTTTATGATTGCTTTAGCTTCTACCCACTTGGTGAAGTAATCGACAGTAATAATTATGAACTACCGTCTTCTTAAAGCCTTAGGCAAAGCCTCAAGGATGCTGATACCCATTGTGCAAACAACTACGAACTGGTCAAATGCTAGAGACTCGTGCTGGGTGCATGACTGATAAGGGCATGCTTTTGGCACTACAGACACTTCTAAGCTACCAATTTAGCATCCTGCCTCATCGTGGGCTAGTAACACCTAAACCAAAGCACTTGGAGGTAGAGGGCTCGAGACTAATGTGGTTGTTGCACACTCCCACAGGCAACTCTTCCATGACATGCAAGCTTTGACCTTTTCGCAAGCATCTAAGCAAGGAGAAGCAGATACCCCTGCGGTATAGGACGCCATTAACCAACGTGTAATTGGTGGCATGATATCTAAGCTTCTTCGCCTCCCTCTTGTTTTCTAAGAGCATACCCTACTCCACATAACTCCAAATGGGGTCCATCCAACTCATCTCTAATATAATAGTTACCAATTCCATGACATTAACCAAGACTGGAGTCATGAACTTCTCTAATAGGTAATTTATAAAGATCCTCCTATCCCTTACCTCTAGTTTCTATATCTTAGTTGAGGTTAGTTTAGACAACCAATCTGCCATCGAATTCTCGAGATGAGGAATCTTCATGATGCTTTACAAAGGGAATTCAGTTAGGAGGTTCTTTACCTTCTTTAGGTACCTCTCCATCATGTTGTCCCTAGCTTCGTAGTTGCCTCAAGTTTCCTAGATGACTAACATGGAGTCCGAGTAGACCTCTAAGTGTTCAACACCAATCTCTTTGGCTAACTTGAGACCAACGATGAGAGCTTCATACTCAGATTCATTATTGTTGGCATTGAACCCAAATTTGAGAGCGTAACAGACCGTGACCTTATGGAGGCTTGTCGATAGGAGACCCGCACCTCCACCTGCTGAGGTAGATGATTCGTGGACATGGAGAGTCCATACTAGTTTGTCATCGCCCAAGGGTGCTTCCTCTTCTCCTATATATTCTATCACAAAGTCGACCAGTACTTATGCCTTATAAGCCATTTGTAGCTAGTACTGGATTCCATATGCACTCAACTCCATTACGTACTTCATCATCTTCCCAAACGCATCAAGCTTCTACAGCATAGATCGTAGTAGTTAGTAGTAAGCACAATAATCTAGTACGCTTGGAAGTAAGGCCTTAACCATTATGTTGTAATGACAATTGCTAGGGAGAATATTTCTACCCAAGTGTAATTGACCTCAGGCCCTTAGAGTATGTAGTTGTCGTAGGACATGGGCTTGTGTTCTCTTCTATTTACTTTGACTAGCATAGAGGAAAACATCCGATTGCTCACAACTAGGTACAAGAATAAGTCCCCCCCCCCCCCCCCTACATAGGCTTGGAGAGGATTAGTGGGTGTACAAGGAAGTCTTCAAGCTGCTTAAAGGTAGTGGCACACTCTAAGGTCCATTCGAAACTCTTTAGATTTTTCTAGATTTTAAAGAACTCAATATACCTATCTATGCTTTTCGAGACGAATCTACTCGATGTAACCACCATGCCAGTGAGCATCTAGACGTCTCAAACTAATATAGGGGGCTTTATCCCCCTAATGGCGCTTATCCTCTCCGGATTGGCCTCAATATCCCTTTGGATGACCAGGAAGCCCCTTAAATTTACTGGAACCGACCCCGAAGACACATTTCTAGGGGGTTGAGCTTAACGCCATGAGTCCACATCCTATCAAAGGCTTCCTAGAGGCCCTTGATATGATTAGCTAGCTTTATGCTCCTTACGGTCATGTCATCAATGTATACCTCCATATTACGCCTGATTTAAAGCTTGAACAATGTCGTCACCATGTATTAGTATGTTGTCCCAGCATTTTTTAGTCCAAACAATGTCACTGTTTAAGAGTATGTGTTGTAGTCGGTGACAAAGGAGGTATGGACTCATCATTTAGGTCCATTTTAATCTAGTTGTACCTCAAGAAGGCATCTATGTAGTTTAACAGGACATGTCCTGAGTAGAGTCGACAAGCTAGTCAATTCTTAGGAGAGGGAAGCAATCTTTCAGGTAGGCATTGTTGAGGTCGGTATAATCGACACACATATGCTACTTCCCGATCTTCTTTTTAACTAGCACCACGTTTGCTAGACAGGTTGGGTACTCTTCTTCCCTTACGAAGCTAGCCTTGAGTAGCTTCTACACCTCTTCCTTAATGGTAGCTATCTTTTAGGAGCAAAGTGCCTCTTCTTCTACTTGACAAGCTACGTAGTGAAGTCAATGTTGAGGCTATGGGTTACCAAGTCAGGTGATATTCTGAGCATATCTATTGTCAACTAAGTGAAACTATCTGAATTGGCCCATAGGAGAGTAGCAATTTCATCCTTCACTTCGAAGGGAATCTTGATCTTGACCTTCGTGGTATGGTTAGAAGAGGGACCAATTTGGACATCTTTAGTTTTCTCATTCAGCTCACCTCTATCCGTCGACCTCTCCTATAGACCAAACTCCGAGGCAAGACTCCATCAGCTCTAGAAACCTTGACATATAGCTCTCGTAAGAGCTTCTGATCACACCTGCATACCCCTACCCTAATCGAGGTCAAGAATTTTGCCTTTAGGTAAAGGAAGGATGTGATGACCCTAATCACATTTAAACTTAGTCTTCCCAAGAGAGCATTGTAGGAGGAGGGATAGTCGATCACGATGAACTTTGTTAGTCATCATACCACGTGGTCATCATCGCCAAGCTCCATGTCTAGAGTGGTAATCCCTTTGGCTCAGATAATGTTTATGTTAAAGCTGATCAAGTTGTGGTGGTATGACTTCATCTTCATCAGCAACTTCTTCTTCATCCTCTCATATGTGTAGAGGAAAGGGATATTGATGGAGCTGCTAGTATCCACCATTATTTTTAGGACCTCAAAATTCACGATCTTAGCCCTTATGACCAAAGCATCCTAATGGGGGGTATCTACCCCTTCCAAGTCTTCGTCAAAGAAGGAGATAGAAGTGACTAGTTTCTATCTCTTCTCCCTTATTACCCACACCTTGAACGAGGTGTTAACCGAGCTATTGGTGCTTGACCAACTCCCTAAGTGTGGCCTCCTAACTATTATGTTAATAACATCGTTAGGGACACGATCATTACGGTAGTCAACGTTTTGCTTTGCTCTAGCACCGTCGATCCACCACCTTTGAAGTGTTGGGTATTTATCACCATTAGAATGGTCATCGTTCCTCAGTTGGGTTACATACTCATTGAAGAAGCCCTACTAAATGGTGTATTCGATTACGTTCTTTAGCTAGAAGCATTAATCAGTAGTATGGCCATGATCGTCATGGAACTGGCAATACTTATCCAAGTTTCGATAGCTAAGGTTTCCCTTCATTTTCGAGGGTATTTGCAATAGGTTCTTGTGCTTCACCTTGGAATAGACCTGGGCTATGACTTCATTCAAAGGTGTATGCCACGTATAGATAGGGGGGGTCGTGCTCGGCTCAACACTTCTTCTTCCTAAAGCTCTCCCCTTCTAATATATCCGGTAACCTTCCGCCAAGGCGATCCTTCACGAACAATTTTTCCTTGTCCTACTTTTCACCTAACCTTTATTGATCAACGTCACGCTTAGAACGAATGTTGTCCTCCTAGTCAATGTACTATTGGACATTATTCCAAAAGTTAGCTAAGGTCTTGGGCTTACTCTTTGCAAGTGATCAGAAGAAGTCTCCTGATAGTCGAATGTCATGTTGGGCGACATAGACAGTGACTTCCTTGTCCAGCTAAAGGATCTCAACAATGGCATTGTTGAACTAAGCCACATAGTCGTGCAAGGATTCGCCTTCACCCTGCCTTATAAGGTACAAAGAAGATGTATCCTTAGACAAGGGCTTATTAGCCCTAAAGTAGAGGTTGAACCTCCATACCAATTCATCAAAGGAGCCGATAGAATTATTGGGGAGGTTATTAAACCATGCTTAAGCTACCCAAGAAAGCCTTGCACATTATGGCATCCCCATGACCATGAAGGCTCATAAGGGTGTGGAAGTGGAGGAGGTGATCATTAGGGTCACTTGTGCCATCATATTGGTCCAGGATCGAAAGCGCGTTATTAAGGAGCAATACTTTGTCTTAGACACCCCTAGTGAAGGGGGTCTTATTGCTAGTGACCAGCCTGATGTCACCATCGACCTTACCCCTTTGCTACTCAGAGAGCCTTCTTACTATTGTGTGGGGCTCGTCAAGGTGGGCATCATTTGCTGGATGAGCTCAGTGTACTATTGATTAAGCCAGTACACCCTACAAGTCGACTACTTGCTCATTACCAGCCAGGTTTCGGTTGCAAGTGGCCACAGACCTTGCTGGCTGTTACTATAATGGGGGATCAAGTTGTTGATCCCTACTATTTTGATGTTGTTGCTAGTGGTTATCTTGACCAGTGCAAGTATTTGAAGCTTTAAGGGGGTGGGTTTGTGCACTACACCTCTCCACTTCCTCGAGGCAAGTACAAAGCAACCTGTTCTAAGCAACTACCTCCTTAGCTAGACATTTCGTACACTCCTCTAATGTTGCCCTTAGGAGGGGCTAATTCCCCATGTGTTGGTTATTCACTAATTAGCAGTTCTCCTATTCATCGTAGTGAGACATGATGTCCAAGAGTTGTGTGTAAGGAACGTGTTTAGTGTGTTTAGGGCTTTTTTGTGTAAGAATTTAATTTCCCATAGATGGTGTCAAATGTCATCTCAAGGTATTTGCCGGTAGTAATTGGGTTTTGCGCGTGGTAAGCTTGCAAAACAAAACACTATGAGGGGACGCTAGAGTATTGTTTAGCATGGCCACTCTAGTGCTTATGTCAATAACAAATTCTTAGGGAGTAAAAGATGCTTTAGAGTAATAGGTAAGCTTAGTGCACAGAGTGTAGAGATCTTTATCATTAAGTAATAGATTAGTATTTATAGTAAAGTGGCGCTGGTAATTAGAGGGCAGTTAGTGAGAGAGATCTTCTCCCGTAAGTATGAGAGAGTAGAATTGTGTCATCAAACATGCCCCATATATAGCGGAAGTGAATGTTGACTTTGTCTCTCATTCTTATCTTGTGACTTCTAACCGCCGAAGGGCATCTGTTTAGGGCTTGAGCTCAAGGCAACGGGCCTTAAGAGATTAAGCGCATTAAATCTGAACAAGTCTAAGAGACTAATGTCTAAAGAACCCTATCAATAATAAATATTGGTAATAAATTTTTGTTGCAAATATTTTAATGAAGGCACTTTTCTTAATGTTTTTATGAAATTAAGGAGAATTTTAAACTTTGAATGATAATATAAACATTAGTTGGAATTAAAATAAAATAAGTGAACCTATAAACTATAAGAGTTGTTTACCATATATATTGATATTTTACCCAAAAGCATAAAGAAAAAGTAAGTTGCTTTTGTGTAGTTTAAGTAAACTTACGAACTTAAGATAATTTATAAACTTTTATATAGAACTACAAACTATAAATCAGTTACGAATAGTGTCCAATTACAAATTTACGCAGATTACAAGCTCTAAAATTAAATTACGAACTATTAAGTTTTTTTGTGAATTATATCAGAGTTTACGAAGTTATATTGAATAGATTTACTTGCAAGGCATCATTGCTCACTCTTTTCTGGGGATTTTATTTTATTTTATTGGGTAATTGAAAACTATTGGACAAGAAGAATGGAAGGCATACGATTCGCAAATCTTTTATGCTCTTACCAGGCAACAAGGATACACGGTGACCTATTGATGCTCTTTCATGGCGTGACAAAAATAGAAGCATTGAAATTTTAGAGGTGATATTGAGAGGCCAAAATCTACTCTTGCATCACGGGAAACAAAACATCTGATTGTTTAACCAAAATTATGGAGTCTGAAGTGTATGATTAGAAGCGTCTAGTGTAATGGTCTAGATTTTGCCTGTGGTAGGGCCAATTATCAAATTAGATAAGGAGAATTTAACAATACAATAAAAAGGGAAACGTGATAGTATAATCCTCTTACCATGTTTGTACAAATATTATTGGATATGGATTTTTATGATTTAAAAAAATTAAAGTATTAATTGGTCATATTATAAATTATAATAATGTTTAACATAATTGGTTATATTAGAATCAATTGTACCACTAAATAATTGGTAAAATTTTCTAGTCCAACTCATTTTGTCCACTAACTTTAATCAATATATAAATCAAATAATAGACGTATACCATAAAAATATGACAGTGTGGAAGGATATCCTAGAATTTTTCACTTTACCACATCAAAGTTTAATGTCAACACACGCCTTTGAATCTGTAAAAGAAGACCCTGTCGTGATGTCTCAAAGGGCTGATAACATATTGGCTACTAACTGTCGGTTTTTTTAAGCTAAGAAGAAGGAGAATATAGTAAAATTTGCAGAAAAGCTCTCACATGTTTTCTTTTTGTAAAGCTATTACTTTCATTCATTTACATATTGACATGATTACAAGTACAAGACACAAAATATCTTCCCTACTCCTTAAAAAGAAAAGAAAACATTCTATTTACTCCAATAATTTGTCTCCCAAACTTTAAAAAGATTGACACATCGGTAACAACACAATAAAATATAATAAATTATTTCATAAATTTCTGCAGCAAATTAACAAAAAGATTAGTCTTAAATGGCTGACAACAAAATCATCACTACATTAATACTCCTCCTTGATGTTTTGTTGGAAACACCAAGCATAAGCCTTAATGCTTCAAACCTTGACTTTGGTAATGTTTTTGTTAAAATATGAACAACTTATATCTCAGATTTCCAATGCTTTGGCCCACACTGCCTTCTTCCTTTCAACTTCTCTTACACCATGATACTTGATTTTGATGTTCTTTGTTCCACTATAGAACACATGATTCTTTGCCATAACAATGATTAATTGATTATTACAAAATGATGTGTTTTGAAGCTAAGTTGTCACAACGTCTTATTGTAATGAATCAAATTGGTCCTTCAAAATATCAAAAAAAGCACAAGATGGGATGGTTCAAAAGTTCTAGTAGCTTCGTGAAGCTGCTCATCAGATATGATACGTCGAGGAGTACTACATGACTTAGCATCTGCCTGATATTACGCATAAGTAAAGAACTAAGGTCTACTTACCACTAATCTCGAACTACTAGCAAGATTAGATAAGAATGTAAAAGATGTATACGAAGAGGGTTTCTCACAAGAACATAGGAGAATATTCGTTCATAGAAAGATAAGATGATTCTAGCTATAAAGGATAAGGGTTATTTATGGAAGCTCCTAGGCTTACAAAGAAATGCGTGAAATTTCATAAAGGGTACTACAAGGTAAGGAAACCTAGTACAATGCTAAAAAGGGTAAATGGGACAAAAGACAAAAGGGAATATAATACAAATGTCAAAAAGGCTGGGACAGGTAATGCGTTGCTATTGAATCAATACTATAGGCAATGAGGTACTAGAGCCAAGTTGTCTAAATGCGAGAACAGGTCAGCAAAGAATGATTTAGATGTCAGAATCAGGGACCTTGACACTATGTAGGTTGGCCGTGCTAGGAGAGATTAGGAGCTCAACATTTTTGCTAGAAGTAGAGTGGAGTAGGGTGCATCCAACCTAGCTACAAGAAGAGTTCAACAGTAGGCCTTCTTGATAGTGGGCTCGTTTGGAGCGAGCTGTGAAGACTAGATTCTTCTTACAAGACCTTACAAGCCTTTGAGATGAGCTTAGGTAAGGGTTCCTAGGGCCAGCAATCCATTAGCTCCCCAAGGTTGTTGAAAATTTTCCCTCAAATCTAGTTTAGCCTCCTCCTCATGTACATAAGGCATCAAGTCGGCAACATTGAAGATCAGTGGCACTCCATATCTATAAGCCCTACAATCAAAAGTTCAGAGTCGATACATAAAGTTTAAAGCGATTAGGTAAGTTATCCGATCGAGTCTAAATTTTATAACAAAGTTAAGAATATTAGTAAAAGTGAACCCATAAGTTTGAATTTAAGAAAATAAGTAATAAAATAATTAAATATTATAATATTGAATTATAAGCATATTACTTGTTATTTATAGAAAATATGAAAAATAAGTTCTGATAACTAACGAATTAATAAAAATGAATCATATGCATACTAAAAATTATAAAATAACATAAATAATATTTAGGAGTATTTATTGTACTATATATATATTTACATGTAGGTAAAAATACTTGAAATTGCTTGAAATAATACTAAATAATTATAAAAAATATATTAAAAAACAAAGAAAAATTAGGAAAAATAATAAAAAGTGTAGAAATGTCTAGATTTGATGTGTGGTATGCTAGGATTAAGTACAAAATTTACCAATCAAATTAAACCAAATAAAAAGCAAATTGCAAGATGATAAAGGACACTTAGCTCTCTAAAAACCAAAAGAAAGCCTTAAACCCCTCTATAAAATTAGAAACTACTCACTATAATTCATTTTGGTCAGATTGTCATCCAAAAAAATAAATAGTAAGAAACTAAAAAGTGAGAGTTAAGTGCATTTAAAAAAAATTAGCAAAATTAGTATGCAATTAAGGCCTAAGTAAAAAATCAACGACCAACAGCCACCTAAAAACAAATGGCAACAACCACCACACCCTACCACCACCATCCAATCTTGTTGACATACAAAGAGTCACCATTGGTGGCTAGAAGCTGATTCGATGGATGAGTCTAATTTTCAACCCGATTTTGTTTAATTTAATTAAATTATTAAATGTATTTAGAAAATTATGAAATTTGGCATTATGAGGTTTTTATATATGTAGATTTAGGAAGAAATATTATTTTGATAAATTTAAATTTATAATTATATAGTGCCTAAGAAATCCCGAAACTTGAGCTTACTTTCAATTTAAAAATAAATAGCTTTAATGGTATAGTTTTGAGCTCAAAATTTTTGTGTCAACTATTTAGAGTATATAAAATAGTGCTATGAAGAGATTTTTTAGAAATTAATTTTTGAAAATTTTAGTTAATTTTTAGGCCCTTAAATCATATATGTATGTATGTATATATATATATATATATATATATAGTGATTTTGGAATAAATTAGTGATTAAATGTATAATTACTAACTCAGTATATAATTATGTATTTTAAGATGTTAATATCTAATATAGTATGATATTTGTAGTATTTAGAGTGTTAGATGTGATTATTATGCATGTTATGTAGTGAATATATGTAAATTAAAAATATGTGAAATTGGAAATGTAATATGTAAAAAATATTAGGTTAAAATTGATAATATAATAATAATATCAAAATACAATAAATCTAATATGGAATATAAATTTAGGTAATTATATGAAAAATGTAAATTTTTTTTATATCGAGAATAAATTCAATAGTTAAATTAGGATTAAAATGTATCGCATAGAATAAAATACTAGTTAGGGGTTAAATATGATATTTAGGATATTTAAGTATAGTGTGATTAATTTTACATTATGATTCAAAACAAGTTCTTAGGTTTTACATATAACACCATAATCGAAGATTGAATTAGAACATAAATCGGAAACAGCTTCAAAAGCTGATTCAGAAACTAACATAGAATAGATCGATAATAAGTAATATATATATATATATATTTGAAAAATTGAGTTAAAACATAATTTAAAGCCTATATGCCATAAAGATATAAATAATAAAAGAGTATTTATATTATAGGACATGTGAAGACAAGTTGACCTACGGTAAGTTGATTGAGAGAACCGAGTATTTCAAGTAAGTTAGGTTCAATACATCATTGTATTTTGGAGTACTATATTAAAGTATTGGGAAGCTTAGGATTGTATGTGATTATGCTTGTAGGTAATTATATGTGCATGTACTTGTATGTCTCTAGGTACTTGTTGAAAATTGATGTTATGTTTTGGTTGTTTGTTGTAGTGTGAGATTATTTGGTCACCCTAAACCAAACTTAATTATAAGCAGCCTAAATACCCCAATTAAACATACATTGCAACCCTTGAGGGGACTGTTAGGATTCTCTAACTAAATAATGATACCATCAAAAAAGGTAGCGTTGTATAGTATAATAGTCTTTTTTTCATCATTAGCCAAACTAAGTGATAAGAAAGAAAGTCGTGGTAAGAATGAAGGCAATGGTTTAAGGGATAGTCATAAGGAGAGCAGTATCTCCATTACATAAACTTATGTTTGGTCATGAGCTATTACATGAACATTAAAACTCCTCAACCCGAATTAGAGCAGGTGAAATTACTTTAATTTCACAACAAACTAAACCATATTGTGTGATGGAATTTGTGCATTGTATTGCATATAATTAATTATTTGAAAACCCTATTTGTGTTTTTTATGCATTCTTAAGTCTCCATCTCTACTTAGTGAGCTGTTGGTTACTCATATCCTTATAGATCTTTTTGCAAGTACTAATTAAAATGTCGCATTATAATTATCCTAAGGTTAGTCTCTTTTTGAAGTGTCTTGGGGAAGTGAGAATCGACTGGTCGAACAATCGAGTCCTCTAATGTTTTATTAATACCCTTAGGTTTATGTATCGGTCTTATAATAATTTACTTATCAAACTAATATGGCATGTAATTACTTCCTGGGATTGTAAGATAATATAAGTATCTTCACGTAAATATGACTTAAAGTTTCTAGTTAAATTATTTATTTATAATTATGAATGAGTTGTTTACTTCAAAGTAAGGAGTTGTAGACACCTTATGTAAATCATATGTATAATAAGGACTATGAAAACAGTTATTATCATAGGTTAGTTTACACGATGGGACTATTACAATTTCGCCACTTCGGGGCATAACAATTCTTAATTAGTATCAGAGCATAGTTCTAGTGAACTCACTTTAAAGCATCATAATTTAAAAGAAATAGATATCATAGGAACATAGTGATAGTGGGTAGCATTAAATGGGTGGTAAAAGATTATATTAAGTGTACTAAAATAGAAGTAAGTATAATAATTAATGATTTGAATGTTTTGATTGTAAGTTTAATTACAGGGTTGAAGGGGAGAGTTGATACTTCATTGGGTATGTTTTGGTTGGAATGGTGAAGAGGCCCCCATTGATTATAGGGTTAAGATGCAATGGTTGTTATTAGAGTTGGTTGATTAGAATATATTTAAAACCATTGACCAGATCATTGATAAATTTTATGATGAAATGTGTTATAGCTGATAAGATCAGTGGACATGGATGGAGATGGATTTAGGGCCCCAGTATAATAGGTATACTGCTATAGTAACCTTTAAGCAAACGTAGTTGGAGGGAGAGGGAATTATATCTTTGATAATCCCTTTAAGATACTTTCCAACTAGGTTAGAAGAAGAGAAACCTTACTCAGCTAACATCACTCATATTCCTACTAGAGTCCTACATATTCCTAGACATTATCCACCTGGAATTATTAATTGATTTCCTTATTTCCAGAACTAACCAAAGTAAGAATAGAGATACCCCTTGAACCAAATGAACCTAACCCAGAGCCTATAATGCTAAGACCACTACAAGAAAATCCACCACACATAAAACCATAAGAAGCAACCTATTCAAATACACAAAGTAGTCATCAAGAGAATGAGGCTAATATTGAGGAGGATCCAGAGGAAAAGGATTAGGCAATTACTTGCCAGTATGCATACAATGATGAGGTAGTAAGTAATGTTGATTTAGCATCTTATGACTGGCGATAATATGAGAAATAAAGGGCCACAAGTGGCTACACAAAGAATGGAATGACCGCAAGAGGTAAATAAGCTTTCCAAGTTTATAAAAGCAAATTGTTACTTTAAGAGAGAAATGGGTAACCCAACATCAGTTGATGATTAGCTAGCCCAGATTAGATGAAGTTTTGAGGCCTTTAGAATCCTTAAATCCCAAAAGTTAGAATATGACACCTTTACATTGAAATTAGCTGCTCGAGTTTGGTATGACTCAAAAGCGAGACAATTGGGGAATAATATTACTTAGCAGAGGTTTAAAGAGGAATTAAAGAAAGAATACTTCCCTCATGGTGTCCAAAACAAGATGGTGAGAAATTTGTTTGAACTAAATAAGGGAGGTATGAGCATGACTCAATATGAAACTAAGTTTAATAAACTATTGCAATATCTACTTGATTCATATCAAGATAATGTTGAATTAAAGAAGGATTTTTTCCTTATTAGGTTTAACCCTACAATGTGTTGTAAGTTGGAAGATATGGTTTTACTACTTATACTGAAATAGTGGACAAGGTAAGACAACTGAAGAATAATCGTATAAGGATGCAAGCAATGTGAAGTCAAAAGATTAACAAGGATTATTGACCTAGTTCGTCATTTAAAAGATCATATCTTGAAGCAATTAGTAGTTTTGGATAAAAGAGAAGGAAACCAGCAACTTTAGCTAATAACCCAGCGCAATCGGTGCTCGGTTTAAGTTTTTAAGATAAGGATAATAATGTTAAGTGTTGTAAATGCAACGTAAATCATTTTCCAAGAAATTGTGGTTAGCTTAAAGGAAAATGTTTTATATGTAAAGATCAGAACCATATGATGTCAGCGTCCCCTAAAATGAAACTTGTGAAGTATAACAAATGTAGTAAAAATAGGTATTTCTTTAAGTATTGTCCATAGTTTAGATAAGGAGCTAAGAGGAGTGGAGGTTTTGAAGATACGACTACACATGCTCATGTCTTTGCTATGGAGGATATGGGAAATGAGGAAGACTAAGATTTTGCAGATTGGATAGAAGAGTACTATTATGATGATGATGAGGAGATTATGAGAGTTGAAGAACAAAACAACAAAGGACTTGTAGCAGGTACGTGCTCAGACTACTTATTTTGATGATTATTTAAGTGTATGTTAAATTGAAGTACTTAAATTTTGAGATTTATGAATGCAAGTTTAGTTGGTAAACATAGGATTAGTATATTCTAAGGAATATGCTTATAAATAGACAACCCGTTTTTATATTATTTGATACCAATGCATCTCATTCCTTTGCAAATCAAAAATTTGTGAATGAAAAGAAGATTAGTGTAGCTAAGATTGATACGACTTATAGAGTGAGAACTCCTACTAGGAAGAAGGTAACAACTCGAGAAGTGGTAAACAATTATAGAATTAAGATTCAAGAGAAGGAATACCCTATAAGTCTTGTAATATTACTTTTACAAAGTTATGACATAATAGTGGGAATAGATTAGTTGTCTAAGCATAAAGCGACTATATAGTATAGATAGTGGGAATAGATTAGTTGTCTAAGCATAAAGCGACTATAGAGTATAGAAGTAAAACTATTACTCTAAATGATGGAGAAATGGTATTTTAAGGAAAAGCCAATGGAAGTAAATTAAACTTAGCTATGGTAGAGATATGTGATGAAATGTAGGTAGAAGAAGGTGATTGGAAATTTTGTTGGGTGTTTGCTATCGAAGTAAAGAAAGAGGCACCTAAAGTAGTAGACATATCGGTAGTGTATGAATTTTTGAATGTATTTCTAGAGGATTTACTAAGTCTAGCTCCTCGTCAAGAGTTAAACTTCACTATTGAAGTTAGTTCCTAGAATTGAACCTATTTCTAAAGCTCCATAGCGAATGTCACCCATAGAACTTGAAGAGCTAAAGAAGTAACTTGAAGAGCTATTAGACAAAGGATTTATTCGTCTGAATGTTTCATCATAGGGAGCACTGGTATTATTTATGAAGAAGAAAGATGTTACCATGAGATTGAACATAGACTACCAAGAAATAAATAAGGTTAACATTAAAAATAGGTATCCACTACCCCATATTAATGATTTGTTTGATCAGCTATAAGGTGCAACTATGTTTTCTAGAATTAACTTGAAAGTAAGATATCATCAATTACGAGTTAAGCCGGAGGATGTGCCTAAAACTGCGATTAGAATACGATGTAGTCATTATGAATTTTTGGTGATGCCTTTCGAATTGACGAATGCTCTAGCTATGGTCATGGATTTGATGAATCGCATATATTAACCATATTTGGATAAATTAGTCTATTGATGATATTTTAATCTATTTGAAAACCAAGGAGGAGTATGTAGAGCATTTATGGCTAGCATCATAGAAGTTAAGGGAAAATAAGTTATATGCTAAATTAAACAAATGTAACTTTTGGTTGGATAAATTTTCTTTTTTAGGTCATTATATCTGATGAAGGAATCTTTGTAAAGCCTGACAAGGTGGAAGCAGTAATGAATTGGAAGTAACCAACTACTGTTTCGAAGATGAGGAGTATTCTAGGTATGGCTGGATACTACCAACGATTTATAAAAGATTTCTCTAAAATTGCCAAACCATTGACTCAATTAACCTAGAAAGATGTAAAATTTGAATGGGGTAGGGAATGTGAATTCAGTTTTCAAGAGTTGAAGAAACGACTGGTTACAACACCAATATTAACATTATTGATCTAGATAAACCTTATAGCATGTATAGTGATGCTTCTCTGAATGGATTGGGTTATGTGCTAATGCAGGATAGAAAAGTTATTGCATACTTATCAAGACAATTAAGGCCTCGTGAAAGGAATTATCCAACCTATGACTTAGAATTATTAGCTATAGTGTTTACTTTAAAGATTTGGAGACATTATTTATATGAACAACAATATGAAATATAAACTGATCACAAGAGTCTAAAATATTTCTTTACTTAAAAGGAGCTAAACTTAAGACAGAGGTGATGGGTGGAGCTAATTAAGGATTATGATTTGAATATAAATTATCACCTTGAAAAAGCCAATCTAGTGGCAAATGCTTTGAGTCAAAAGAATTATGAATAGGTTACATTACTATTAACTTTCCAATGTAAGTTGGTGTATGAATTTGAAAAGTTGAAAATTGGGTTTAACTAGTGTGAGCCTAATAGTCAAATAATGAAATTGGAACTGCAATCTACTTTATTGGACAGAATTAAACAAAAGCAAGAGGAAGATAAGGATATGATGGAAATGAAAGAGAATTTGAGCAAAGGAAATGATTTTAATTTCAAAGTGGATGAAAGAGATATACTAAAATTTAAAGGAAGGATATGTGTGTCACAAGATCCCGATATAAAGAAAGCAATTTTAGATGAAGCATACATTATGGGTTATATTGTGCACCCAAGAGGAAATAAGATGTACCAAGATCTAAAATTGATGCTTTGGTGGAGTAGAATGAAAAAAGATGTGGTACAGTATGTGGCAAAATGCATTATATGCCAATAGGTTAAAGCACAACATCAAATATCAAATGGACCATTGCAACCTTTAGAGGTACTAAGATAGAAGTAAGATCATATCACAATGGATTTTGTGGTAAACTACATAGGACTCAAGCTAATTATGACTCAAGTTAGGTAGTCGTAGGCAAATTAACAAACATTGTACACTTCTTACCTTATCGAATGGACGATTCGATGGAAAAGATGACTAGGTTATATATCCAAGAGATAGTAAAATTACATGGTGTGCCAGAAAGTATTGTTTCAGATCGAGATAATTGATTTGTGTCCAAATTTTAGGAGAGTTTACATAGGGCTTTAGGTATAAAGTTACAATTTGGTACAGCTTATCGTCCTCAAATCGATAGGCAATCTGAGCAAATAATTTAGACCTTAGAAGATATGTTGCACGCTTGTGTTTTAGGATTTGGAGGTGATTAGGATAGATATTTGCCATTAATAGAGTTTTCTTACAATAATAGTTAAAATGCGACTATATAGATAGCACCTTATGAAGTGTTATATGAAAGAAAATGCAAATCACCACTGTATTATGACCATAAGGAATATGCAATGATTGGACTCGACGTGATCAACCAAACAAATGAGAAAGTTAAAATTGTATGACAACGAATGAAGGAAGCTTAGGACCATTATGAAAGTTGGCCAAATTTGAAAAGAAGGCCATTAAGAATTTGAAATTAGAGATCATGTTAATGCTAAGATAAGCCTATTCAAAGGACTTAGACGATTTGGCTCGAAAGGAAAGTTTAGCCTACGATATGTTGGCCCATTTGAAATATTGGAGAAGGTTGGTAATGTATCCTATAGAATAACATTTCCTCCAAGTTTATATGGCTATCATGATGTATTCCATGTTTCCATATTAACAAAGTTTATTAAGAACCCGAATGCAATTATAAAGACAAAGCTAGTAGAATTAAAGAGGAACTTTCAAGTAGTGAAGCAGACCATAAAGATACTAGATAATCAAGTTTAGAAGTTAAGGAATCGAGGTATGGAATATGTGAAAGCACAACGGAATGAAGGTCCTGATTTGGAGATCACTTAGCAACCGAAAGCAACAATGATGAAGTAGTACCCATGGCTTTTCCAACTTTCAAGTTAGTAAAAGTATGTTGATTATTATTTTTGGTTATTTAAGTAAAATGTAGATATACAAAAGTTTTGAGGACAAAAATTTTTCAAAGGAGAGTGGAAATGTAAGCACTGCAATCAGAAGTTTGAAATCGATACGTAAAGTTTAAAGCAATTAGGTAAGTTATTCAATCGAGTTTAAATTTTACGACGAAGTTAGGAATATTAGTAAAAGTGATCCCATGAGTTTGAATTTAAAAAATAAGTAATAAAATAATTAAATATCATAATATTGAATTATAAGCATATTATCCATTATTTATCGAAAATACGTAAAATAAGTTTTAATAACTAACAAATCGATAGAAATATATCATATGCATACTAAAAATCATAAAATAACATAAATAATGTTTACAAGTATTTACTTGTACTATAGATATATTTACATGTAGGTAAAAATACTCAAAATATGCTCAAATGAAACAAAATTAAGAAAAAGTGTGGAAATGTCTGGATTTGAGGCGTGGCATGCTAAGATTAAGCAGTAAAAAATTTATCAATCAAATTGAACCAAATAGAAAGTAAATTGGAAGAGGATAAAGAATACCTGGTGTGCTAAAAACCAAAAGCAAACCCTAAACCCCTCTATAAAATCAGAAACCACTCACCATAATTCATTTTGGTTAGATTATCATCCAAGAAAAATAGAAAGAAACCAGAAAGTGAGAGTTAAGTGTATTTAGAAAAATTAGCAAAATCAGTATGCAATTAAGACCTAAGGAGAGACCACCTAGAGACAAACAGCCACCACCACACCCTACCACCATTGCCCAACCTTGTTAACATGCATAGAGCTACCATTGGTGGTTAGAAGCTAATCAGATGGGTAAGTCCAATTTTCAACCCGATTTTGTTTAATTTAGTTCAATTATTAAATGTATTTAGAAAATTATGAAATTTAATATTCTGAGGTTTTTATGTATGCAGATTTAGGAAAAAATATTATTTTGATAAATTATATTTAAAAATATACAATGCTTAAGAAATCCCGAAACCTGAACCTATTTTCGATTTAGAAATAAATAACCTTAATAGTGTAATTTTGAGCTTAAAATTTTTGTAGAGGTTATTTAGAGCATGTAAAATAGTGCTATGATAAATTAGTGATTAAATGTATAAATAGCCTTAATAGTTTAGTTAATTTTTAGGCCTTTAAATCATATATATATACAGTGATTTTGGGCTAAATTAATGATTAAATGTATAATTACTGACTTAGTATGTAATTAGGTGTTTTAAGATGTTAATATTTAATATAGTATGATATTTGTAGTTTTTGGAGTGTTAAATGTGATTATTATGTGTATTATGTAGTGAATATATGCAAATTAATAATATGTAAAATTAGAATTGTAATAAGTAGAAAATATTAGGTTAAAATTGATAATATAATAATAATAGTAAAATACAATAAATCTGATATGGAACTTTAATTTAGGTAATTATATGAAAAATATAAATTTTTCTCACATCAAGAGTAAATTCAATAATTAAATTAGGATTAGGGTGTACTGTATGGACTAGAATACCAATTAGAGATTAAATATGATATTTAGGATATTTGAGTATAATGTGACTAATTTCACATTATAATTCGAAACAATTTCTTAAGGTTCACATATAACACCATAATTGAAAACTAAATTAGAATCTAAATTAGAAACGAATTCAAAAGCTAATTCAAAAACTAGTATAGAATAGATCGGTAATAAGTAATATATATATATATATATATATGGAAAATTGAGTTAAAATATAATTTAAAGCTTATATGTCATAAGGATATAAATACTAAAAGAGTATTTATATTATAAGGCACGTGGAGACAAGTTGACCTGCAGCAAGTCGAATGAGTGAACTAAAGATTTCAGGTAAGTTAGGTTTAATATATCGTTATATGTGCATGTGCTTGTGTGTCTCTAAGTACTTGTTGAAAATTAATGTTGTGTTTTTGTTGTTTGTTGTGAATTGAGTAATATGAGATTATATGATTACCCTAAAACAAACTTGATCATAAGTTACCTCAATTAGACATGCATTACCACTCTTTAGGGGACTATTAGGATTTTCTAACTAAATACTGACGTCTTCGAAAAAGATAATAGCATAATGGTCTTTCCTTCATCCTTAGCCAAACTAAATGATAGGAGATAAAGTCGCAGTAAGGATAAGGACAATGGTTCAAAGGATAGTCATAAGGGGAGCGATGTCTCTATTGTATAGACCTATGTTTGGTTGTGAATTGTTGCATAAACATTGAAACTCCTCGATCTAAATTAAAGCGAGTGAAACTACTTCAATTTCACAATAGATTAGACTACGTTGTGTGATGGTATTTGCGTGTTGCATTACATGTAATTAATTATTTGAAGACCCTATTTATGTTTATTATGCATTTTTAAGTTTCCATCCCAACTTACTGAGTTGTTGGTTGCTCATACCCTGATAGATCTTTTTGCAAGTACTAACTAAAATGCCATATTATAATTATCCTGAAGTTAGTCTCTTTTTGAAGTATCTTAGGGAAGTGAGAATCAACTAGCTGAACAATCGAGTCCTCTAGTGTTTTATTACTACTCTTAGGTTTATCTATTAGTCTTGTAATACTTTACTTATCAAACTAATATAGCATGTAAATATTTCTTGGGATTGCAAGACAATATAAATATCTTTTATGTAAATATAACATAAAGTCTCTAGTTATAATTATAAATTTTATCTGCAATTATGAATGAGTTGTTTACTTCAAAACAAGGAATCGTCGATGCCCTTTTGTAAATTGTATCTATGATAAGGAATGTGAGATCAATTACTATCATAGATTGGTTTATACAGTGGGATTATTATAACTTTACTGCTTTAAGGCGTAACAGTATCCTTCTAGTAACTCTAGCTCGTAAGCGTTGTCATTAATCTGCTAAAGGACTCTAAATGGCCCATCTAATTCGAGAGATAATTTGCTAATCCTCTTGGTAAGGAACCTTTCCTTATTAAGGTGGATCCAAACTAGATCTCTAGGGTTGAATGCAATGCTTTTTTGACCTCTATTGCATTTCTCCTATTATTAGACTACTATCTTGGCTTGTTGCTCAGTAATGTATAACCTTTGGAACTCTTCAACTTGCTATAACCTAGATTGGCTTTCACCTTAAGAGATCAGGCTAGTGATCATATCTAAGGGAAAATTTAGGTCAAACTATGGGAAGAACGATTATAGGCAAATTCAACAACTAATAGACATAGATTCCAATCGCATAAGTTCCTTCCAACAATAGCTCGGATCAAATTTCCAACTGTTATATTCACAATTTTATGCTAAGGAGTAAAGTAGCTCATTTTCTGAACCAATCGACTACCACCACGATAAAGTCATGTTTCTAAGCTATTTAAGGAAGTCCAAGCATGAAATCCATACTTAGGTCGATCTAAGGCTGCTAAGATATAGGTAAAAGTGTATTCTCTCCATATAGTT
The DNA here is from genome assembly GCA_024138015.1 of Lumnitzera littorea. Classification (NCBI taxonomy): domain Eukaryota; kingdom Viridiplantae; phylum Streptophyta; class Magnoliopsida; order Myrtales; family Combretaceae; genus Lumnitzera; species Lumnitzera littorea. The sequence goes on along the minus strand of JAMXBB010000004.1, from coordinate 100,419,156 downwards.
CTTTCCTTCCTTATACACCTCACACCATTCTAAAACCTTGTGCACATCCTTCACCATCCATGGCCAATAGAAATGTTCTTTTAACAATTCGAGTATTGTCTTTTCCCTAAAATAACTAGCTAAGCCTCCAACATGAGTTTCCCGAACTAATAGTTTTTTGGCTGAGCTGTTATACACGTCTACTCTTCACTAAAACCCTTGGTTAGATAGAACCCATTCACAATACCTCCACAACTATACTTGACCACTATGGGTCTAAAGTAAGGGTCTTGCTCGTATTGATCAAGAAGGGTACCAAATCTTAGTACTCATGCTTATGGGGCTGTAACAAGTACATATCAATGTGATAAAGCAACAGCCATATTGTTAGAACTCCCCTTCTTGTACTTAATTACATAATAGAAGGTTTCAAAGAACTCTACCCATTTGGCATGATGTCGAGAGAGCTTTTGTTGACGATGCAAGTGTTTAAGGGACTCATGGTCCATGTAGATAATGAATTCTTGAGGTAATAGGTAGTGTTGCTAATTTTGAAGAGCTTAGATAAGAGCATAAAACTCTTAATCATATATTGAATCATTTAAAGCAGCACCACCGAGCTTTTCACTAAAGTACATGATAGGTCGATACTCTTTCATGAGGACTACACCAATGCCAACTCCTAAAGCGTTACACTCTAATTCAAAGACCTTGTCAAAATCTAGAAATGCAAGTATAGGGGCAAACGTCAACTTGAACTTTATCTCTTCAAACCTCTTTTGAGCTTTCTCTAACCATTTAAACTCGAAGTTCTTTTTAGTCAACTTAGTTAGTAGGATGGCTATAGAACCGAAGTTCCAAATGAACATTTGATAGAACAAGACCAACCTATGAAAACTCCTCATGTCAACTGTATTAGTAGGTGTCAGCCACTTAAGAATAGCTCAGATTTTCTCATCATCAACTTGAATGCCTCCTGCAAACACAACATATCCAAGGAACACAACCTCACTTTGACATAACACACTTTTCTTTAAGTTGCCGAACAAGTGTTCAACTTGAAGAATATCAAACATAGCTTTCAAGTGCTTGACATTAGACGAGAGGTCGGCACTATGTACCAAAATGTTATCAAAAAATACCACAACGTACTTATCAATCAATGTCCTCAAGACATGATTTACGAGTCACATAAAAGTACTTGGTGTATTCGTACGTCTGAAAGGCATCACCAACCAATCAAAGAGACTATTTTTTATTTTGAAAGCTATCTTCCACTCGTCTCCTAATCTTATCCTGATCTGGTTGTAGCTACTTTTCAAATCTACTTTTGAAAAGCTCCGTGCACCATATAATTCATCCAACATGTCATTCAATCAAGGTATTGGATACCTGTATTTGATGGAAGTCTTTTTTATAACTTAGCTATCAAGGCACATCCACCAAGAGTCATCCTTCTTTGGTACTAAAACAGTAAGCACAACACAAAGGCTTATGCTTTCTATGATATACCCTCTATCAATCAACTCATCAACATGTTTCTTGAGCTCGACTACTTGCTCAAGATTAAGCCTATAAGTGAGTCAGTTCGAGAAAGTTGTCCTAAGTTGGAGGTCAATGTAGTGTTTAATACCTCTAAGTGGGTGTAATCTTCAAGGTAACTCGTCAAGAAATAGGTTGACATATTCTCGAAGTTAGGCTTGCAATAGGCTGGCACAGCTCTGTCCTCCTTCAACTTAAGTAGCCTCCTAACCAATAGGAAGACACACCTTTCCTTCTTAACTTCCTTAAAGAATCGAGCTCAGGAAATCACCAAGGACTTTTTCTGTAAGGACATAGAGATCTTAACTTGGGATTCTTGAAGTTCTTTAGGGCTCATAGGGGTCATCACTACTTTCTTATTGTCCTTTTGGAACATGTTAGTATTCATATATCCGTTGTGAAGTACTCTTAAGTCAAATAACTAAAGTTAGCCAAGAAGTATGTGTGAGGCCCATGTTAGTAGGATGTTACACAACACCTCGTCCTTGTATCTACTCCCAATGGAGATCAATACTCTTACTTACTTGGTAACCAAAAGTCTGCCTTTCTCATTAAGTTAATGGATATTATAAGGTTAAAGGTGACAATAGGTTAGCAACTTTAGGGTTTTCATCACTCCCTAAGCAACCACACTAATACAACTTCCTGCATCCATGATTAAGGTACATAGATTGCTATTTACCTAACAATTTGTATGGAAGAGGTTCTCTCTCTGTTCATTCTCATTAATAGCAAGGGTACTGAGGGCTCTTCGAACAATCATACAATATTCCCTAAATTCAAGTGGGGTTAGGGCGTTAAGGTCTTCTTGAAACTCCTCCAACAAATGCCCAACATCTATCTCCTCTTCTCCTTCACTTGCACTCTCCACCTCGATCTGTAAGGTCTCACCCTTTATGGTCATCATACGTCAATTTAAACACTAGTTAGTAATACGTCCATAGCCAAGACATTTAATATATTTAATTTCCCTAGTTCCTGACCTCAAGGTCCTTATACATAGCTTTACCTCAGCCATCATCAATTTTGCTTAGAGCTTGACCACATCGATCTACCTCAAAACTAGAAGGAGCTCAACCATATCCAAGTTGGCTCGACATGCTAGGTTGGGCAGCTTAAGCTCGGCTAAGCTAAGTTCACCTTTGTCATTCTATGCACTAAGCAACTCATATTGTCTCATCTAAAGTCCCTATCCTCTATACTTCCACTACGTTTCCAATCTCAAGTTTCAAACTAGATATGAATCTCGCAATGGTTCACACTTTTGGCTCATCAACATCACATCGAATTATCAATAACTGAAATTCACAAACATACTCATCTATAGATTGACTACCTTACTTAAGCTCTTGAAGACATCGAAAAGTATCCTACTCATAGTATTCAAGGACAAATCTATTCTTTAAGACTCGCTTCATTTCATTCCAAGTTTAAATCTCACAAAGTGCTTGTCAATGTTTTGTCTGCAATTTCTTCCACTACATTGCTACATATCCAGTAAAGTCTTAAATAACAACTCAAATTCAGACAACATCCTCTTAGTCATAAAAGTAAAAAATTTTCTCTACCTTCTCTTCCCAATTCATATACCTGTCGGCACTTCCTGTTCTAAAGAAGTTCAGAACCTGTACTTTAATGTTTTTGATTCCTTAAGGAGCTCGAAGCTCTGGCTCATCAAACTTATGAAACTATTCATCCTCTTCTTCTTCTTCAACTTCCTCCAACTCTAATCTCTATCAAGTGGGTCTTTCAGCTCGGTTAGGTTGTGCTCATGGTGCATTCATAACATTAAGAGCTTGAATTTCTATACTGTGCCCACTTAGCTTATATCATACACCTCAACCATACTCCATGTTCCTTTCTTATGGTCGAGTTTCTATTAGTCTCTACATGAACACAAGCAAGTTGATCACAATGGCAGTGAGGTTCTTTATCTGTTTGTCCATAGTTCTAGGAGTCTATTGTTTAATACAACTACGACCATGTGCATCACTCTCATAGTCAGTAATCTCTCATTGTACATTGGAATTCTAGATTCTCATAAAAAAAATTTCAATAAGTTTACGGCCCAACAAAAGATTTCACACAACACTACTAAACACTATATCGTACAATAACTTCAACAACTACTTTGTTTCGTAGTAGAGAAAATAGAGTACAACAAAGCATGTATATAACTCACAATAAACCAGTCAATACAAACAGTTAGCTCTTGATCATAATTCAAGCTCTAATACTAAGATAATATGATGTGCTTTGGAGCTAAGTCATCATAATGTCTTACCGTAGTGAAGCAAATTAGTCCTTCAAAATATCGAAGAAAGCACATGATGAGGTGGTTTAGAAGTTCCAGTAGCTTCATGAAGGTACTTACAAGATATGATACATCGAGGAGCACTACATGACTTAGCATCTTCCTAATATTACACACAAGTAAAGAACTAAGGTCCATTCGCCAATAACCTCAAGATACTAGCAAGGTCAGATAAGAGTGTAAGAAATATACTTAGAGAAGGTTTCTCATAGGAGCATAGGAGAACATCCATTCATGGTAAGATAAGACGATTCTAGCTACAAAGGATAAGGGCTATTTATAGTAAGCCTATAGGGTTACAAAGAAATTCGTAAAATTACATAAAGGGTAACATAAGGTAAGGAAACCTAGTACAATGTTAAAAAAGGTAAATGGGATAAAAGATAAAAGGGAATATAGTACAAATGTCACAAAAGCTGGGATAGGTGGTATATTACTTTTGAATCCATACTAAAGGCAATGAAGTATTGGAGCCGAGCTATTTAGATGTAAGAACAAGTCAGTTGAGAAGGATTCTAAGGTTAGAATCAAATACCTCAGCACTAAGCAAGTTAATCATGCTAGGAGGGATTAGGAACAAATCTAAGTTAAACCATTTGAGTCCTCAAGAGAGGAAACCTTAAACTCAAATCTTTCAAGAAAGCTCATTAGGGCTGGAAATTTGTGTTGATCCACCATGTCTTGTCTCCATGTATAAACAAGTTTGGATCCTAGAAACCTCAATGTATAACATGACCTGTTTATTAATCGTATGTAAAAAGCTAAACACATAATTTAACCTGTTCAATAATCGTGTTTCCAATCTAGATTAGATACATTTATCAATTAAGATGTTATAAATAAATCTATAAATAGTAATAAATGCATGGGATAAAGTGTGATTATAAAGTGAATTTTTATAAATAAAAGTGGCATAAAATTTAAATAGAAATAAACTCTAATAAAAGTTTAATGAAGAAATGTTTAATCAAATATGAATAATCCAAATATTGATTAGTTACGTAACGTTATAGTATAAAGTTGAACATAGCAGGATGAGATATTATTATTAATGATAATTTCTAAATTAATCACATTATCCGTTAGTTCTTCAAAAAAGACAAAGAATATGCATATAACAAAATTAACAAAAAAATAAGTGATGTTGAAATATTTATAAAAATTATTCAGTTCATTATCATCTCAATAGAGCTAACCCTTTATACATGAAAGAGTTTCTACACTCAAGTAATAAACTGAAAATTTTCCAATCTAATGGTAAGTCCAATCTTTTTCATCATAATTATTGTAACTTCATTAGCCAAATTAATGAAACTTAAACCATTTTGTATTAATAATTGCATGAAAATCTCAATGTATAGTATTTTGGGAGGAAAAAAGCATCAACTTTGAAACATGTAAATGTAAAGGCAAACAAGTTTTTTTAAATTTAGCATGTCCCTTTTTGTTTCTTTAGTCTCTTCACATTTTATGTAACCTCTTCTTGCTTTTGCAAACTATCGATACCATAAAAACATAAAATTTAAAACTTTGTATTAATGTTATAGTAACTATACAACTCAATTCTTGCCACTCAAAACATAATACACTTTATATAAATTAGATGAACATGAACAAAAATAGAAGTTACTCTTGAAAAATTAAAGCTTACTACATTAGAGTAGAGAGGCTAAAGAAAAAAAAAATGAAGGGAATGGAGAAAGTAACAAGTAACAAGATAAACATTAGTCTAAAGTAAAAGGGGAAAGAAAAAAAAAAGAAAAAACAAGAAAAAGAACCTAGGACCTGTTCATGGGATCTATTTAATAAATGGGTTCGTTGATTGAACCTAAACCTAGGCATAAATTTAGTGTCTAAATGGATCTAACCTGTTTGTGTTTCGTGTCAATTTCGTCTTGCACAAACCCATTTATAATCATATCATATCATTTCTAGGTTCACGAGTGGTGTCTCAAATTACCAATCCTAAAGCTCATGAAAACTTTCTCTATTGTTCTTTGATCTAGTAGATCCTAGTAAGAAGCTTGATTCTATTAACCACTTCCAATAGCCTATCTACATATTCTAGAGAGGTTTCATTTTCTTTCATCCTCAAAACTTCAAATTCCCACTTTTAGTTCAAAACTTATATTCACCTAGTTCTATAACTCCCCATTTACATCCCTTTCAGCTTATCTCAAGTCACTCATTAGTGTTTTACAAGTCATAATCCTTGTGAAAGTTGAGTCTAAGATTGCTCCCAAAATATGGGACAAAGCTCTTAGAGCTTTTGCTAACTCATCTTCAGGAGCCTTAATTGGAAGCCATAGAGTTTTGGAGATTCGAAGGGTTTGAAGTAAGAGTTTTTAGAGTCTCCTTAGAGTAGAAGATTGCCAGTTTCCTCTCTTTTTATCTTATAAGCAAAAATCCTCTATGATTTAAAACGCTTTGATACCATTTGTTGATTTTGTATGCTAAGAAGAAGGAGAATGAAGGAATTTGTGGAAGAGCTGTCACACTTTTTCTTTTCCCAAAGCTATGACTTTCAATCATTTACATATTGGCATGCTTACAAGTACAAGACACAAAATATATTTCCTACTTCTTAAAAAGAAAAGAAACTATTTTGCTTACTCCACTAATTTAGCTCCTAAAATTTAAGGAGATTGACACATTCGTCAACAACATAAATAAATGTTATAATTTAGTTCTCAAATTTCTACATGAAAAACAAAAAATTAGTCTTACAAAAGCAAAATCATCATTATACTAACCCTAAATCCATTACATGTATTTGTTGTATATTCAAATCCAACAAGCATTAAGTCATGTTGCTTTGCACATTATTACTACTTATGTCATGTTTGGTATGAGATAATAGTATAAAGTAGAATGGAATAGAATAGAATTAAGACCATGTGCAAATATCCAAGAAATAAAATGGAATGAAATGTATATAGCACCCATAATTATTAGATGTCATAATTAAGTTGAAAGTTGAATAAGTAATTTTAATTAATAATAATTAATGAAAAAATAATGGAATCACGATTTCACCTTCTCAAAGGAGCAATAGGATTCCTTCTTGAACCCAAAATCACCCATTCCATAAAATCATATGATTTTGCCTTATAAATGTATCTTTAAACAAAGGGAAAGGGAATGAAATCCAAAATTGCAATTCCATTACCGTCTTGTCCCTCATAGCAAATGTGAGGTTAATGAACAACAATGATTTAGAAATAGACTATCCATTCGTATAAGAGAAAGTCATAAATGGGATATGGAAGCTTCTTGCTTTTCCCTTTAGAAGAGATTGCCATCTTAGTTGTATAGTTTCCTTTGCTTCCTTACCTTTTTATCCTTTTCTTTTCTTTCAAATTTAGTGATCTTAAAACAAATCTCACTAAATGTGGGACTAAAATGAATTATCATATTGTAAACACAGTATGATTCACTTTCAATTTTTTCATATCTTAGGGATATTTAAGAGCTAACTTATCACAATTATAGAGTACAAGGCTTTTTCTATCACTATGCTTTAAGTAGACTGTGTAAGCAAATTTAATACAAGAGGAAAAAACTAGTTTGGTTGAAGATGGAAAAAGAAAGATTGTAATGATAAGAATCCCATATTAGTTAAAAAAGAGGAATGAGAAGGCCTATTAATGTGATGGTTTGAAAATTAAATGGGCTTAGGCCATTTTAACATGAAAGCAAATCCACTTTTGGATGTTGTTCAACACTACCATAGCACTTAGATGGGGCCCATCATGACTCTAACAATGGTATTAGAGCCCAAAAAAGCCTCAATAGCCCGCAATAAAGATCCAAAGTCCAAATTAATGAAGAAAAAATTGAAGCCCTAAAAAGAGGCTCATTTCCTGGTGAACCAGGCTGGCAAAACATACAAAGTAAAGGTTAGATCCAAAGATGATATTGAAGTCCTTTTGGCCCAAAACCTAAAGCCTAAGAATAGAAATTAAGAGAAAGGCTTAGTAAGGAAGATCAAGTCAAAAAGATTGGACCTGTGGCTCTAAAGTTAAAGAGTGCAAGCCAAAGCAAAAAAAGAAAAAAAAAAAAAGAACTGAGACTATTGAGACTTAAAGAACGTAAGTTCAAGCGTATAAAGGAAAGTCACAATTGGGCCAAGCCAATTGAACTTGGGAGGGAGTATTAAAGGTAGAAAAAGAAAGATTGTGATGATAAGAATCTCATATTGGTTAATGAGAATGCATTATAATATGATGGGCTGCAAAGTTAAATTAACTTAGGCCATTTTAACATGAAATAGCCCATTTATAAATTAACTTTTGGATACTATCAGCACTAACCCATTGCACTTGGACTGGGCACGTCATATTATAAAGCATTCTCATTAACCAATAAGGAAATCTTCTCATCACAATCCTTATTTTTGTCATGACTCTTAACTGATTTCAAGATTGTCATGGTAAGACTAAAATAGTCAAGTATCTGCAGTTCTTAATTGATATATTTCAACATTTTGACATAGCATAATTACATCAATGATAAAATGAATTCAACCCAAAAGAGTATTTGGCAAAAAGATGATATAAAATTTACAAGGAAAAGAGTAGAATAAGTATTTTAATTTACAGCTTAAATGCTATCAATGCAATGGTACCATTCAGACCTTTCGCAGAGTAATGCTGTATGCATTCTTTGAACTCAACATGCCTCTAAGCTTGAGGATCTTCCTTAGATACCGATTCTGGGATTGTCTGTAAATTCGCAGATCATTTCCATTAAAACATCATGGTCTGAAGAAACTTGGTACAACAATCCTGGGTCCATTATTCCTAGAGAGCACCATATGGGTAGCACTGAAAAATTCGTAGTTCGAGAATAGCTGCGAGGATGGGGTATCTATAGTTTGGATTATAAATAGAAGTACTAAGGAGCACGTTTATTAGGAGTTAAGGTTTAGCAGAAGTTAATGATTTATAATGTAATCATGCGACAAGATTGGTGGCTCACAAACAGCACGAGCAGCCTAAGAAATCAAAGTAAGAATAAGGTTTATTAGCTTGGTTCGGAGGACTAGGGACTTAGGTCCATTCCCCAAGAATTGTTCTGTTCTTGGTTATCCTTGTTCAGTTGTATATGTAAGTCGTACTTGTCAATACATGTTCTCTATACTGTTATTGATGGCTTGGCTGTTCAAATAGCATATATGAGCATCCATGGCCCGAATAGCATCAAAAGGACCATTGCGTCAATGTTTTTAAAACTAATTTTTATTACTCGTAAACACATGGTTTAAACTAATTTTGTCATTCATGCAATCCCGTGTTAGTAGAGCAATTGAGTTCTGAAGAAGCTCAAAATCATGGGCTAGGTCTCAGATGGTAGTGCAAGTAAGTTGGGCTTCTACTACAATAGCATAAAATGATATAGATATAACCGATCCATGGTATGATGATGGTTCAAGTCTAAACGTTAGTTAAGCCTCCAGCTGCCTATGCATAGTGCATAGCGTTTATAGATATACATTGGTTGTATGCTGCAGCTTAAATGAATCTCGATACTGGTTTAGGCTATTCATACTTTCTACTCGATTCTTATCGAATTTGTTTTGTTGTTCAGCTGCTTGGTCGCTGGTTCAGTTGTTCTGTTTTCTTTTATGACTCACTTAGCTTGTAGATGAAAACTGAGGATGGGGGAGCCCTTGTGGCATATGGGAAACATTTTGAGAGCATTTGGATGACGTTTCAACTACAAGTAGAAGTACCAAGTGGTGATCCATCATATGTAAAGAGAAAAGTGATACATTGGTCCTTCGTGACCTTAATATTTATGATAAATGAGAAAGTTACAATGACCAGGTTCCACTGTTGCTATTTTTGTAAAAGTAAAGGAGAAATCTTGAATGAAATCAGTATTTTGTGGTATTAGTTTTGTGCTAAGTAAAGAGACCCGTCCGTAACTCAGGGATGATCATGGTAGCACCTCTTTTTTGGAATCACTTAGTGGCTGGGGCTAAGACTTGGTGTGGTTAAAGTCGATGGGAGACAGGTGCTACATCTCCCTTTAATCACCTTTATTCTATAGCTAATATGATATTTGCCCTAGATTTTTCCCCATTTCCTTAGATAAATCCCTCTTGATAAAAATGTGATGTTGTATGTTTTTAGACATGTAAATATTCCTCAATATGGTCCAACAATATTTTTCATTCTTAATAAAAATGATTTCCTGCTAAAATATCTTGTGCTATAATATTCGTGAATAAGACAATTTGTTCTTGCTTAATGCTTTCTAAGTAATGCACTTTTTATATTTTATTATTGTCTAGGCAGATCTTATATCCTTCAATGGCAATTTACAAGTGTGCTTTACGTCTTATAGTCGAACATATATATCATTTCTTTTTTAACTATTTCTAGTATATCTTTGATACAACCAGATTGGAATGCATTTATGTCCATTGTACAACATGAATGGAACATTTTCATGTAAACAAGTGAATGATTACATTTTCAAAAGATCTCGTAGTCCAGGTGAGAGCTAAGGCCAAATGGACTTGGTACAAGGTAGTATTTAACCCTTTTATTAAGTAACACACTAAGAAAAAGGAGAGAAACTTTAAACTTACATGGATTAAGCTAAACATGCGTACTTATTTCAGTCATGTCCATCCTACTTCACAACTTGAAAGGTGCCAATGCAGAGGTACCATCCAATCCTTTACCTTTATAATATTTTGTGTACTCAATATTTTTCACCTGTGTGTAGATTGGAGGGCTCTCTTCAGAAAGTAACTCTAGAATCGGCCCATAAATTTCTGAATCACTTCCAATCTGATGCTAACGATTAAAGAAACTCGCAACTGAAATTCTAGGTCCTTCACCACTAGCAAGCACCCTATGGTTGGCACTGATAAACTTGTCATTTGAAATAAGCTGCAACAAGACAAGGTAAAAACAAACATGGTCATAAAAATGGCTTAAAGAAGATGCTCAGGAATGACATATTACTTGTTACTTCTTGCCTGCAGAAGGTCTCCAATATTCATTATTAGAGCTCCGGGGGAAGGAACGACATCAACCCATTGATTTTCGTGGAGAATTTGGAGCCCCCCAATATTGTCTTGCAAAAGTATGGTCACAACATCACCATCTGAATGACTGGTAGCACCAATAGCCAGTCAGGCTCAGGACATGGCGGATAATATTGGCCCATGACAGTATGTTCTTTTACTATATCCATGTCATTGAGGAAGTTTGGTTTGAGCCCTAAAGCCTCTGAAAATATCTCCAAAATTGTATGTGCTAATTTTGGAATTTGTTTCGAGTATTCAACCAACACTTCCCTGCATATTGACATGTCAAGAACTGCCCCTTAAAAATTATGTGCCATGCATCCACAAGTTATAGTATTCTAGTAAGTTAACAGAAGTAGGAATGGTGATTTGTCTTAGTGGGGCATGCTCATGTCTTATTTTGTATTAAATTTGTATTAATGGTATAAATACATAACATTAAATAGAGAAAATAAGTAATTAGTTTGTATTTATAATTGTCTTATTTATGTCATAATCGTATTTTTTTATGATGTGTATCACGTCGATTTTGTATTTTCTCTCTATAATCATGTTTTTAATCATGTCATATTTGTTTGCAAATCATTGTATTATGTTAGAAATTGCAAGCCCTAAACAGAATATAGATAATTAATTAAACAAAATTAAACACATGCACACTCAGGGTAAAACGTTTCTACCTATTAACTGCACGCAATTCTTGAGGATCAACCGACTCCACACGACAACTTAAAGTATCTCTCCAATTGGCGACCGGAGATGAAAACAGAAAGAAGTTGGAGAGATACACAACCTTCATGGAGAAATCGCGTGTGTAAAACTGTTTCTTCACCTCGGTGTCTTGCTCATGGAACCGACGTGTTGCATCAATCATGTCGTCTAAAAGACTAACTGGGATGCCATGATTGACTAACTGAAAGAAGGCCCAGTTCTTGCATGCATCGCGAACCTTATCGATAATCTGAGCATGCCAAGTTGAATCCATATGATTGCCATGGAAATCTGAGCGGGACACTGAAACCATGCTCGGTTTGCGGGTTAGCGTTGAATCCAAATGGTCTGCAGTCAAATATTCGTGGGACTTTTGTGATTCCAGAATCTACCAATCCCTTAACACCAGCTTTTGTATCATCAAAAGCTTTCAGTTCGCGTTGCCTGTTATATTCATCTCCATTTTCTGGAGAATCAGCCTCGTTGTTGCCAAGGACCATGATTTTGCTCTTTGTTTTCTAAGGTTGTTTCTGTTATGTTGAAGGAGAAAGAATTGAGATAGACTCAAAAAGAGGATGTTCAACCGATAGTCCAGGACAAATAATGATTTTTGACTTTTGCTTACTGGAGTGATGTATTCAGTGTAGATAATTCAATGATAGAGATGTACGCAGGCATGTGAAAATAAATAATAATAATATATCAATTTGTCAGCCAAAAACAGAGGAAGCCTTTATTCTTCCCAGAGTAGAATTTCTACGGCTAGTTATCTGTTTTAGAGAGAAATTAGAACATTTTAATTAATTTACGAATTAGGAGTAATTTCTATGAGTTAGAATGGATTTACGAATAGTAAAATACGTATTATGAATTTCAAGTGAAGTTATAAATATCAAATAATTTTATCAACAGTCTGGTTTCATAAAATTATCGAAACGTTCATAACAAATTTTATGTTACAAAAAATTAAATGAAGTCTCTTTTTATTAGTGTTCTTATGAATTTAAGGGAAATTATAAACTTTAATGATGTTAAGAGCATTAAGACAGACTTAAAATCTATAAGATACCTCTCTTCTTCTTTTTTCTTCCTTTTTTTATGTTTAGAAAATGAAAAAAGAGGCTTTGTGTCAACTTGTCATTATCTAGGAGTAGGATGTTCACAAATTGCTAAGCAAAAGTGTAAATTCCTCCAAGAACGGGACTTCATTTCTTCATAATTTTTCAAAATTTTCATATACTCCGACTATCATAAAGCTCCCCCGAAGCTTGCTATTTATGGTTCTTCTTAGTTACAGTTTACAGTCTTTTACATCTTTTTATAAAAATTGTATAGATTTCAAAAGTCATGAGAAAGTAACATCACTTTTGAAAGTTTGTGAAATATATTTGCACAGGATCAAATAGTTTTAGAGGTAAATTTGTAATCATCCCCTCTCGTTGGGATGTGGACTATTTTCCTAGTGGCTACATGTTGAAACATTTAATTGAAGTTGAAAACAAATATGATTTGGCAGACAATTTTTTAATCCTGTTTTTATTAGGCATCAACCATGGCAACTCCACTCTCTATGTATCCGTCAATGGCCATTTACAATTGCTTTAGTACTAATAGGTGAGAATCGTTCCTTTTCTAGCCATTTTTAATCTATGTGCCACATAATCAGATTGAAATGCATTTAATGTGTACTATGTAACACGGATGGAAGATTTCTAAATAAACAAATAACTGATGACTTCTTCGAAAATTCTCATACTACAAGTCAGGGCTCAAGCCATATGGTTTTGGTACAAGGGCAGTAGTTGACCCTTTTATGAAGTAATATATTAAGAAAACTAAGAGAACCTGTAACTTATATAGTTTAAGCTTAACATGTGTTTTTATTTCAGACCTTTCTGTCCTAGTTTACAACTTGAAAGGTGCCAATGCAGAGGTACCATCCAGGCCTTTCACAGTGAAATGTTTCATGTACTCGCTATATTTCACTTGCCTGTAGATTGGAGGACTCTCGTTTGAAACCAATTCTGGAATCGGCCCATAAAGTTGTGAATCACTTAGAATCTCGGACCGTGGTCTAAAGAAACTTGCAATTGAAATTCTTGGTCCTTCGTGACTAGCCAGCACCCTGTGGTTGGCACTGATGAACTTATCATTCGAAATAAGCTGAAATAAGATAAGGCAAATGATACATGGTCATACAAATGAATGAAATAAGATGCTTAGTAACAATATAATGCATTACCTATACTACTACTTACCTGCAGAAGGTCTCCAATATTCACTATTAGAGCCCCAGGAGAAGGAACCACATCAACCCATTGACTTTCATGGAGAATTTGGAGCCCCCCCGATATTGTCTTGCAAAAGGATGGTCACAACATCACTATCTGAATGATTGGTAGTTCCAATGGTCAGTTCAGGCTCAGGGCATGGCGGATAATAGTGGTTCAATACAAGGAGTTCCTCTACAATATTCATGTCCTTGAGATAGCTTGGTTTGAGGCCTAGAGCCTCTGAAAATATCTCCAAAAGTGTATGCGCCAATTTTCGAACTTGTCTCGAGTATTCAACCAATACTTCCCTGCATATTGGCATGTCAAAGCCACCCCTTTTGCTTTTTCAAGCAATATTATGTTGGTAAGTTAGCAGAAACAAGGGTAGTAATTCAAGTTAGCCATGTATCTTATTTGATATTGAATTCGTGTCCATGGTAAAGTTACATGAAATTAGAAAGAGATCACGGATAAGTAGTTTGCAATACAACCATGTCTAATCATATCATAAATCGTCAATTTTATGTTTTATCTCTTTCATCACAGTTCTAATCTTCTTCGTGCTATCCTCTGGTATCATTGTTAAGTCATAAGCAGAACACACTCAGGATACAGAGAAAGTTCCTACCTACAAACTGCAGGCAATTCTTGAGGTTCAGCCAACTCTACACGAAAAGTCAACGTATCTCTCCAATTAGCAGCTGGAGATGAAAACAGATCGAAGTTGGAGAGATACATAACCTTCTTGGTGAAATCGCGTGTATAAAACTCTCTCTTCACCTCGGTATCTTGCTCATGGAACGTACGTGCTGCATCAATCATGTCATCTAAAAGACTAACTGGGATTCCATGATTAACTACCTGGAAGAAGCCCCACTTCTCGCATGCATCACGAACCTTATCAACAATCCCAGCATGCCAGGTCGAATCCATATGATCGCCATGGAAATCTATGATGGGAATATTGAGACCGTGCTCGGTTTGCAGGTTAGCATTGAATACAAATGATCGGCAGTCGAATATTCTTGGGACTTTTGTGATTCCAGAGTCTACCAGTCCCTTAACACCAGCTTTTGTATCATCAAAAGCTTTTAGTTCGCTTTTCCTGTCATATTCATTTCCATTTTCTGGTAAAACATCCTCGTTTCTGTCAAGGACCATGCTTTCGCTCTTTATGCTTCAATATGGGTTTGTTTCTGTTATGTTGAAGGAAGGAAATGGATTAGACTCAAAGAACATGGAGACAAGCTCGACCGCTAGTATCACTTTCAGTCAGTAACTATGCAGGCTACGTTGATAGCAACACTCCAACTACTACTACATCGTTAAGAAATTAAAACAATGTATAAGGTTTAAAGTAGTCATGTGGCCACGATTCTTCCACCATGATCATGTGGGGCCAGGACAAAATATGAGATTTCAACCTTTACTTGTGGAGTGTTGCTTTAATTCGGTTGATACAGATATATGCAGGAATATGAAAACAAAAAAGAAAAAGATATTTGTTTGTGAGGATACAACCCATCAGCTGCAAAAATATCTTGAGGGAAAATTCTTGTATAAACACGATTTTGTACATCTATTATGTAAGATATGTGTACCATGTACAATTTATTCGCCCATCCTCCATTTTCCATATTACGATCTGAACCCAATAGGGCATTTCAACTTTTGTCTTCTGTTAAGCACCCGTAAAACTCTAGAGTCGTAGTGATCTCTTTTCGGTCTTTTATCCATATTATAATGCCTGAAATGTTTCAAAATAAGATGCCAAAAGAGGGAGCAAAGACACGTAGCAAGCTAATCCTTGCCACCAAGCAAACATATTTCATTCATGTCTATATTATTGAAGCCAAAAGACCCTTAAGTAACTACCATCTTCTAAAATCACCATTTAATCATCAATCTAATAATAAATCACAACCGTAGAGGGTTATTTCAATAATTAAACTTTTAGCTTAATTTAATACTATGGATCGATCTAATAGGCTAGTAATAAGGCCCAAGAAATCGGATTTAAAGCTTGGTGGGCTCGAAACAAAAATCATTAGACTGATTTTTCTCCTATCAACTTTGCTCTATTGTCTAATGAATGAAAAATAAACTCAAATAAGGTCTTTCTTAGTCCTTTCGGGCTTTATTTAGCTTTCATATGCCTTTAAAATACTTAAATAAGCCTTAGGCTTATATTAAAAGGAGATGCGCTCATTTTATAAGCAATTAGGCCTAACTGAGTCAAGCCTAACCTTAAGGCCCAATCATTATATAAGAGTTAGAGACTTGAATATGGATCATTGGTCACAAAGAGTTGATCCAACAGCTCTCATCAATGACTCATTTGATTCGTCCATCTTAACTTAATTCAATAGTTGAGATCAAGAGCAAAAATCTATATATAGGAGCCTTCTTCTCCTCGTCTGCAACATTCGAAGCATTAACAAACTTCATAAAAACATTGCTACTATACCAAAATGATTCCATATAAGATCAAATAAACTATCTCGTGAAGAACAAATTAAGAATGCTCAAGAATCACAAAATTCAATACACTCTCATACGTACACATATGAGACATCAAGCTTGCTTATTCCTCCTCCTATACTATATCTTTTATCATCCCTCCATATGTCATCAGATCTAGACTTCTCTAGGATCAAATACACGTGTATCTCATACAGTTGATCACCAACAACAACCTTACCATACATTGATTGAGGACTCCATTAGGGAAGAGAAATTCTTGAATGGAATGACACTTGGGGGATAATACCAAGACCAAAACATCCGATTCGACTTAGTTAAGAAAATCCAAGTGGAAGGAGAATATCACTCTTGTGACTTCATCAAATAATGTCAATGCCAATGCTAATCTCTTCATGTAATTCACACCTACACTAGCTACTAACACTATTGTCATCAGCATGCAACCTCATAATATTTAGTTCGTTTTGATACTACAGGATCTTAGATCCACATCAATTACCATTTGCATTAGAGGATGCCAATATGGGATACTTCACCAGGTCTTTACCAAAGATGATGAGCAATAACAAGAGGAGCAATCACAAGGGATTGCAAACATTGATGCTCCTAACTTTAGTTAATCGAACATCTACTACAGCAAATTCATCAAGGCTTTATAAAGGACAAAAATGCACATTAAGGAGATAGCATGTAGCTAATCCTACCATCAACTTTAACTGACTAGGTGGCTATTCATTATACGTAGCTTCTATCACACTCCGAAGCAATAGAGTCTTGACAATCCCATCGTACAAATCATTCTAAGATAAAAACTAGCCATACAGTTTCTATCTTAGACCTAATTTACATAAGGTATTCACGCCTAAACCGCTTTAAAGTAAACAGTTCATAAATTAAGTATATTATTTACTTATGAACTTAAGAAAGATACATATTTATATTAAAATAACCTGAGTATCTTTACAAAATTTAGCAACTTAATCCTAGTCTACTTAAGTAATTTGTAAATTAATACTAAAAGCTTTAAAGAATAATCTATACTTAAGAGTGTATCTGGTCTTCTATTTATATCCTTACTCTCCAAGATCCTGCTGTTACTAGCTACAAGGCAAATGTAATTCGCTTTCTAACTAGTACCTGCAACAAAATCTATAGGAATGTGAACAACCACAGCTCAATAAGTTAGGACGGAAACTTAAAATCATATAGCAAACACAAATAAGGTTATCAACCAAATTATTAGGTGCAATGCATATCCAAACAAATGCCATCACACGATATTGTCCAGCCTGTCGTGAAATTAAAGAAATTGCACCCTCTCTAATCTAAGTTGAGGAGTTTCCATTAATGCAACAACTCACGACCAAACACAGGCTTGTGTAATAGAGACACCACTCCTCCCACGACTACCTTCGAACCATTGATTTCACCCTTACCACAACCTCCTCACCTATTACTTAATTCAACTAAGGACGAAGAAGGGATCAATTATGCTATCCTATGCTATCCAATGCTATCCCTTTTGAAGAGGATATTTGACTAGAGAACCTTAAGTTTCCACTAATGGGTTGCGATGCAAATCCGATTTAGAATTTCATGTCACATATTTAATTAGATCTGGTTTAAGGTATTCAATCATTTCAAACAAATCACACAAATACAAGCTTGAACAACAAATCGGAATCATAGCATCAAACTCAGAAACAAGTACATACGTATAGCCAACTATCTAACAAGCACAATCAAGTATAATTTCAAGTCTTCGAGTACTACAAATTTGTACTCCGAGATACAGCAACGTATTAATCCCAACTTACTTAGACTCGTTACTTACTCACTCGAGGTGCGACTCATACTGAGCATCGCCAAAAATCCCTATAATGCAAATGTTGGTTTAGTTTTCCATAACTACCATAGATATGTTTTGTTATATAATTTAGATTATGAGTGTCTTTGGTTTATGATCTTCTTACATTTTGTGATTTAGGTCTAAGTCTTTTAGAATTACTTCCCTTATTCAGCTAGGTTTCGAATTTGTTTCTTGTTTCAATTATGATTTCGGCTTCTAAATTAGATTCTAATCTAGGAATAATCTTGTTTTAACGTAATTGCTTATGCATAGGTATATGTACATAGAAGTTTTAAATCATGGGTTTTAAGTTTGGGATTATAATTTTACGCATTTATCCAAAGTCTATATATTCTATAACTAAATTAGTTCCAAATTAATTTCTGATTCAATTTTTAAATCAATCCATGAATTCAGTTTTGTTTTAACTTCTGATTATTGTTTTTCTTATTTATGAACCCTAAGAATTCTTCTCAAACTAAAATGTGAGATTCATTTAACTATGCTTAAGTATCGTAAATTTATGTTTTAGCTCCTAATCAATATTTCAATTAGTACGGTACACTACATTTATAATTTAACCACTGAATCAGCTCCTAATGTAAAAAAAATTTAAATTTTTCTTATAAATACCTTAATTTAAGTCTCCTACCAGATTTTATATATATTCCTGTTATTACTACAATATCAATTTTAATATAATATTTTTCTACTTATTAATTTCTTATACTTACATATTATACATTTTCACCTAATATGTACATAATATATACATCTAATATTTCTATCACTTCAAATATCATCGCCCAACATCAATTAACATCTCAAAATATTTAAATTCATCTTAAATCAAATTTTAAACATAATTATCCTAAATTACAAAATTAACTTAAAATATACCATTTTTACCAATTACATATTTACTGCATAATACCCTAATAATTACATCTATTACTCTAAATGCTACAAATAGTATACTCTATCAAATTTCAACATCCTAAAACATATAATTATGTGCTAAATCAATAATTAACCATTTAATTACTTAATTAACCCTAAATTACCCATTTTATGCATCATTTTAAAGCCTAAAAATTATCTAAAAAATTTGAAAATTAATTTTTGAAAAAGGGCTTCATAGCACTATTCTATAACTCTTAAATACTCTACACAAAAATTTTGGGCTTAAAACTACACTCCTAAGGTTATTTATTTCTAAATCGAATAAAGCTCAAATTTGCACGATTTATTAAGGATGGTATATTTCTAGACATAAAATCATTAAACTAAATTTTTTTCCTAAATCTACATACTTAAAAACCTTAGAATACCAAATTTCATAATTTTCCAAAACTATTTAGCATTTTTAACAAAATATGAAAAATCAAAAGGAAAATAGAACTCACCAAAACTAGTAGCTCCAGCCACTACCGGCCGTCGTGGCCTTGTTGGCCGGTCTAGGTGTTGCCACCACCGTATGATGGTAGTGGCCATCCACTCTTAGGTGATCGTCAGGTAAGAGATCTCCTTTAAGGCCCTAATTGCACAGATTTTTGTAATTTTTTGTACATATCCCTAACCTTAATTATTTCAATTCTCTCTAATTTTTTTGCTCTCCAAACAAATCAAATGAGCTTTTGAAATTTTTTAGGTATTTATAGTGCTGCATAGATATTTTTCTCATTAATTTTGAAGTGGCATTAACATTATCTTATCCCTTTTTCCACTTTCTATTTATTGATTTTTAATTGGTTGATTTTGTTTCTTCGATTCCATATTACCACCACCCCTTTCTGGACAATTCCATATTTTTCCATAATTTTCTTGATTTTCTTTAATTATTCATGCAATTTCTTTAACTAATTAACATTATTTTAGAATATTTTAAGTAATTACGTGTATTTCTACCTACATATAAATTCATGTATAATACAAAGAAATACTCTTATATATTATTTAAGTTATTTTATGATTTTTAGTGTGCATATAATTTATTTCTATCGATTCGTTAGTTATTAAAATTCATTCTAAGCATTTCTAATAAATAATAGAAAATTTTCATAAAATTCAATATTATATTAATTAATCATTTTATTACTTAATTTTCTAAATCCAAACTTGTAAGTTCATTTTTACTAATATTCTTAACTTCATCGTAAAATTTGGGCTAAATCAAATAATTTGCTCAATCTCCCTAAATTCTACAAACCAAACCCCAAGTAGTTGATTGCTGGGCTTACAGCTTCATCTTAAAAGATGTCCATCTTCTAAATGCAGTATAGATAAAAAAAACTTCTCTAACTTTTAGCTGCCTTTATCATAAACTATTTCTACATGTATGATAAAGGATTATCTTGAGAAAGTACTTGAAGCAAGTCCATATAACATATTATATTCACATCCCATGTTTGCAACTCTTACACTCCTAAGTTCACTAAGTTTAATGACATACAAAGGAGTATTGAGGAGCACCTCTTCAAATTCATCGAGACTTTCAACATCAATAGCCTTAAGGATGATCTTAATATGAAGCATTCATTATCACAAGATAGTGATGTCCTTAAGATATCTAACAAAAATAATGTACGATGGTAAAGCCCTTAAAGATACCAAACGATGATCAAGGAAAATGTTGATCTTCATCCCATGCAATCTCTTTTATAAGCACAAAGTAAGCTTAACTTATCAAGTATCATCATTCATGGTCTTCATATATGAAAGCAACATTGTTGTTTCAGCATGAGAAACAACATCTTGATAATCTTCATGAAGCAAGTTTAGTGTACCTAATATTGCCATCACAAGCTATAAGCACATAGATATAGCATATATCACTATTTAGTGCTCTTTAGCCACAAGCTTCAAATAGTCTCGACTATAATGAGTTAAAGCGACTCCATAGCAGGCTTAGCACTGTAACACTTATTCATAGAGAAACAACATCTTGATAATCTTCATAAAGCAAGTTTAGTATACCTAACATTGCCATCACAACCCATAAGCACATAGATATAGCATATATCACTATCCAGTTCTTAGATGTATCTTCAACTTTATCAATAATCTCTTGATGCTAAGTTGAATCCATTTTATTTCCATAGAAGTCTATGATAGGAATATTGACATGGTTTTTAGTTTCCAGACCTTAGGTGAATCCAAATTTTTGGCATTTGAATATTCACAAGGCTCTTACAATCCTTAAGTCCATTAATCCTTACATACTAGCTTTTGTATCATTAAAAGCTTTCAGCTCACTCATCCTATCATAATCATCACTTGTTTTTCAAGAGCAATCTCAGTTTCACCTAATGCCATTGTCGCTTTACATGATGCCTATGCTTCAAGGACATCCAAGTTCAATCTTAAGATTGTTACAATGGATGATACTCCAAGCATTTCATCCTAAATTAGAAGATCATATGCTACAAAAATGATTCTATTATGATCTTGTGGATCTTCCAACAGTAAATGAAAGAAGAGGGTTTATGTCAACTTGTCAATATTTAGGAATAAGATGTTCACAAATTGCTAAGCAAAAGTGTAAATTCCTCTAAGAACGGGACTTCATTTCTCCATAATTTTTCAAAATTTCATATACTCTAACTATTATTAAAGCTCCCCAAAGCTTGCTATTTATAGGTTCTTTTTAGTTACAATTTACAATCTTTTACATCTTTTTCTAAAAACTATATATATTTCAAAAGTCATGAGAAAGTAATATGACTTTTGAAAGTTTGTGAAATATACTTGCATACAATCAAATAGTTTTAGAGGTAAGTTTGTAATCATCCCCTCTCTTTAGGAAGTAGATTCCCTTCCTAATGGCTACATGTTGAAACATTTAATTGAAATTGAAAACAAAGATGATTTTTCTGGCAATTGGCAAACAATTTTTGAATCCAGTTTCTATTAGGCATCAACCTTGGTAACTCCACTTTCTATGTATCCCTCATGGCCATTGACAATTGCTTTAGTCCTAATAAGTGAGAATCATTCCTTTTCGAGCCATTTTTAATCTATTTGCCACATAACAAGATTAAAATGCATTTAATGTGCATTATGTAACATGGATGGAAGATTTCTAAATAAATAAATAACTAATGAGATCTTTGCAAATTCTCATACTCTAAGTGAGGGCTCATACCATGGTATACAGGTTGTAGTTAACCATTTTATGAAATTATATTAAGGAAACGGAGAGAACCTTTAACTTACATAGTTTAAGCTTTGATAGGAATTAACCCCCTGGATCAATCATAAGAAGCCAAGTCAAAGGACTTTAAGGGCTCGTGCAGAAAATATTAGCTCTAAGCTATAGCCAAGGCGAGGACTCCTATCCCAATCCAACCTCCTACTGACCTATCTATCAAATCCTTACATGTGTTCAACATGCTCCTACCCAACAACAAAGTCTTAATCAAGAAGATAGCCCGGAACTAGCCAAACCAAACTATCTACCTAAGCCATTGGCCATTAGCGTCTAACTTCAAGACAACTAACATTTTTGCTAGGTTAATTGACTCCTGACCTAATCCAGATTAAGTCGGCCCTAATTCCCAGCACCTCCTGTTTCTGCCTATGTATCAAACTCCTAGCATACAGCCATCAAGTGACATGTGCCTTTTAACACAACATTCTAAAATGATTCTTTTTTTTTCGTACTAGATATTCTTTGTCCTTTTTACCCCTTTTTAATATGATTAATGTAACGTAATTGTAAAATACCCTTTTGTCTTTTCATACGTATAAAATAACCCTAGTGGGCAAGTATATAAACCCCCACTTCCCTTGTGTGCATACATTCAACTTTTTCAATACAGATTTACTCACTGAAGCAACCTTAGTGTTCTCATTATCATTCAACTCTTATTTATTCTCTTTAGCAAGAAATAGTGGCGAGTGACCCTTCAATTTGAACTGGTGTGTCATATCCGACGAGTTGTAGGTAGAGTAGGATTGAGTAGTGAGTCATATCCATTCAATAACTGCTCGGACATTGCTAGTTTCTTTTTCTATTTCCTTTTCGGTTCATTCGTTATCGTGCTTCCCGTGTATACAACCCTAGAGACGTATCAACTTCGCTGGTATCAAAGCATGGTTTCACAAGAGAGTGTGTAAAGTTATAGTAGAGTTTTTGTTTGCCTTACTATTTACGGCTACTATGCTCCTTCCATAGCTACTGCACTGTGTTGTGTGTGTTCATAAGTATGGTTTCATTGATACTCTGTTTTCCATTGTGACAATAGAGCAAATTTG
This sequence comes from Lumnitzera littorea, assembly GCA_024138015.1. Classification (NCBI taxonomy): domain Eukaryota; kingdom Viridiplantae; phylum Streptophyta; class Magnoliopsida; order Myrtales; family Combretaceae; genus Lumnitzera; species Lumnitzera littorea. Next base: position 100,395,703 of record JAMXBB010000004.1, on the reverse strand, counting down.
TTAGTAATTTATTAATCTGTTCAAAAAGGTGTTATACTATGTCAGATTCAAGTGTTCGTGGAGTTGTTGGTGATCAAGGTAGTGGTGCTCAACCTAGTTGTAATCATAATGGTAGTAATACCCTAAGGCCTGTTGATGACAACCTTGATAGACTCACAAACCTCATTGAGAGTCTAGTTACCACAATGCAAATTAATCGACAACAATCCCAAGGTGTACAGCAACAAAACCCACAAGATAGTGCCCTTGAGAGACACTATGTCCAAGGAAACCGAACTAATCACCTAATTCGACCCCCTCAAGCTAAAAGAGCCACTAGACGAAGACTGAAGTTAGAATAGATTAAGGAATATGATGAGGAGGTGGATGTCAAAGATTTTGGTAAAGGAGAAGTTGATTATTACCAAATGCAGGGATGAAGATGTCAAGTTCCTTGAAGGCTAGACGATGTTAAGGTGCAAATCTCGCCCTTCGGTGGAAGTGGAGATGCAAATGAATACTTAGAGTGTAAAGAGAAGGTTGAGAAAGTATTTGAGTGTTATGGGTATGAGGATGCGATCAAGGTCTAACTTGCTATATTGGAATTTACTGGATATGCCACCATGTAGTAGAAGAATCTAAATGCTGCCAGAGCTAGAGATAGGAGATGAGGTGTTAGGACCTGAGACGAGATGAAAAGGTTTTTAAGGGGTAGATTTGTGCCCAAAACATACCTACAAGATACGTTTGCCAAGTTGCAAAAACTTCGCCAAGAAAGCTAACCTATCGATGACTATATCGGAGAATTCTAAATGCTTATGATCAGAGCCGATGTGGAGGAACTAGAAGCCCGTACAATATCAAGGTTTATTTCTAGGCTCAAGTGTGAGATTCACAAAATCGTAGAAGTACAAAGATTTTATACCATAGACGAGGCCACCAAAATTGCGCAGAGGGTTGAAAGGCAAAGGAGGAATGTTCTGAGCTGACTTGGGCAAACATCCTCCCGAACTCCCGTATCGCACCAACCTATTCAAGCCGAGCCAATGAAGTCATACCGAGCCGAGGAAAGGAATGACCAACTTGATGAATGTAAGCCTTAAAGCTAAACCAAGTGACTGTAGGAGTGAACTTAGAACATAAGGTTTAGGGCGATCGGTTAAAGGGTGATCGGTTAAAGGATCCGATCAAACCCAAATTATAAACTATTGAGAGAAGTATTAGTAAAAATGACCCCGTAAACTTGAATTTAAGAAAATCAGTAGTAAAATAGGAGATTATAAAATTTTCGAATTTTAAGCATAATAATTGCTAATTATTGAAAAGGCAAAAAGTGTAATCTAATAACTAATAAATTACTAGAGATAGATTATATGTATACTAAAAATTTTAGAATGACCAAAATAATAATTAGGAATGTTCACGTGTACCTCACATGTATTTACATGTAGATAAAAATACTCGAAATTACCTAAATTGGCCAAAAACTAAGTAAATAATTAAAGAAAATTATAAATTAATTATGGAAAAATCAGAAAAATAAGAAGAGGATAAGATGATCCAAAACAGGTCGTCGCATGTCAGGATCTGCCAAATAAAAATCCACCAATTAGAATTAGGCAATACAAAAGCCAAAAATCAAGGGAATTAGGCAAAGTCATGTCTAATTAAAGCATAATAATTACAAAAATCGTCTATAAATAGGGGAAAAATTTTCAGAACTCATTTGGGTAGTGAGAAATCTGAGAAAAATTGAGAGACCCAAAAATTTGAGAGAAAATTTAGAAAACAAAAAAAGAAAAGAAAACTGTACAGATTGGGCAAGTGAGACAAACCTACATCTCACCACCACTTGGGACCGAGCCACCACCACCACCTTACTCTAAACCCACCGTCTGGGCCGGTCGACAACCTTGGACCGGGTTTGGACGGCCAGAAAGCATTGAACTGGGTGAGTCCCATAATTGTCCTGATTTTGTATAATTTCGTAAAAATGGTTATTCTGCCTAGAAAATTATGAAACTTGTTATTCTGAGGTTTTATTGTATGTAGATTTAGGGAAAAATAGTGATTTAGTTTAATCACGTCTAGAAATATAGGGTCCTTAACAAATCGAACAAAACCGAGCATGGTTAGAACTAGAAATAAATAGGCTTAGGAGTGTAGTTTGGAGCTCAATTTTTTTTTTTGTAGGATGCTCATGTGATATAGAACAGTGCTATGAAGCCATTTTTTTAAAATTAATTTTCGAAATTTTTAAGTTAATTTTTAGCTCTAAAATAATGGAAAAATTGGGTAATTTTGGGTTAATTAGATGATTAAGATATTAATTACTGATTTAGTTAGTAATTAGATGTTTAGGAATGCTAATCTCTAATGTGGAAACCTAATCCTAGCCTTTGGAGTATTAAGTATGGTTAATTGAGGGAGTTAGGTAGTTAATGTAAGAAATTAGTAATATGTGAAATTGAAAATTAATAAATCTAAAAAATTAGGGTTATTTAGATAATATTATAATAGAAATCAAAAAAATAATAAATCTAAAATAACATTTAATTTTAAGTAAATGTCTCAAAATGTAAGATTTTCTCACGTCGGGAATTAATCCGATACCCTAATTAAGGTTAGTGTGTACCAAATAAGTTTAGAATACTAAATTAAGAACCAATAGGATATTTAAATACCTGAGCGTAATGTGATTAATGTCACACTAGGATTCGAGCCTATTTAAGACTTAGGAATTAAAACTAGAATCTAATTTAGGATTCGAACCCCGAAATTGAGTACAACGAATTATTAGTATGTTATAGGTATACATGGGAAAAATGAGTTAAATTATGAATTAGAATATGAATCCATAAAATATAAGTACTAAAAAGACCTATTTGTATTATAGGACACCTAGAGACAAATCAACTTGCAACTAAGGGATCGAGCGATCGAGCGATCGAGCAATTTCAAGTAAGTTGGGTTATTGCTTATTATAATAGAGTACTAGTTTTATGGTACTCGGAGACTTAGGCTTATATATGGTTATGATTGTAAATAGTTTACGCATGTGTTTGACGTATCTGAATTCGTACTGAAATTATGATGTGAGTGATTTTGTGTTATGATTGAATTGGTGTGAAATTGTTTGAATACCCTAAATGAAATTTAATCTTATTCGACTCTAAAAACCAAAATGTCATGCATTGCAACCCGTTAGGAGATCATAGGATTCTCTAACCAAATACCGACCCCTTCGAAAGGGATGGCGCAGGATTACAAAATGGTCCTTTCTTCATCCTCAGTCGAACTAAGTCACAGGAGAGGAGGTCGCAGCGGGGGTGCAGTCAATGGTTTAAAGGTAGTCACGGGAGGAGCAAAGTCTCCATTGCACAAGCTTGGGTTTGGTTATGAGCTGCTGCATAACATGGAACTCCTCAACTCGGATTAGAGCGGGCGAAATTTCTTTGATTTCACAACGGACCGGATTACGTTGTGCGATGACACTTGATTATTGCATTGCATGAAAATAATTAATTGATAATCTTGTTTGTGCTTGTATGCATTCATGAGTCTCCAATTCAACTTACTAAGCTGTAGTTACTCATACCCTTATAGATCCTTTTGCAGGTTCTGATTTCTGAACACTTCAAGTACTATACCGCCCTACAATTACCCAAAGGTTAATCCTTTGAAGCCAGGGGTGTGAGGATCAAGTTACTTAGTATAATGTGTAACTAGAGTGACCTTGTAGTTAAGGATAAAAGACTGATAGTTATTATGTAATCTAGTGAATTGTTGTGTTTATGTAAAACTTCCTGAGAAGCTCTGTGGACTTACTTATAATTATCTATGTTTATTAGAAATTTGTAATATTTATCATAATTGTAGTATAACTGTTAATCGGACTGTTTACTTTAAAGCGAGGAGTCGTCGACGCCTTGTATAGATCATGTCTATGGTAGGCACTATGAGGCCAGTTACTATCATAGAATGGTTTACACGACGGGACTGTTGCGACTCTACAACTTCGGGGCATAACAATGAATGCTGAACAAACCAATCTGGCCAAACAAGACATTCAAGTTGACCTGAAGCTAAGCCAACCCCAAGAACCTATGAGAAAGGCCAGCCATCCAAACGGAAGACCAGTAAGGTGAAGTGTTTTAAATACTTAAGCTTCAGACACATGGCTACTAAATATCTGAACCAGCGTATCATGGTACTTTGAAGAGACGTGGTAGACAGCATCGACGAGAGCGACCCCGAGAATGAAAAGAATGTTGGAGAACCTAAAGTAGAAGAGAAAGATGAGACTTATGTCTATGCTGACTAGGGAGAAGTAATGACCCTAATCCTGAGACAAGTCTTAAGTTCCCTACCGAACTTTGAAGAAGACTAGAGAGAGAATTTGTTCCACACCAAGTGTACCATCAGAGGCCAACTGTGCACTGTCATCGCGAATGGAGGAAGTTATACTAATGTCGTTTCACATTCCTTTGTGCATAGGTTAGGTCTACCGAACTCAAAGTACCTTCAACCCTACAAGCTACACTAGCTTCATGATAAGGGAGCTTTGCATGTAACTGAACAAGTGATCATACCGTTCAGTGTTAAGAATGTATACAAAGATGAAGTAGTATGCGATGTCATCCCTATGGGAGCTTCACATTTGCTGCTTCAACTACCTTGGTTATTCAACCGATATGTCACTCACAACGAGTATAAAAACACCTATGCCTTTATTAAGGATGGAAAGAAGATTGTGTTGCGTCCCAAGTAAATGAAATCCACATTCAACTCACTTGGGCTAGTAAGAAGAAATCTTTAGTTATGAGCCGAAGAGAGCTCCAATCTACTGAAAAGGCTGATGAACCCATGTTCTTGTTAGTTAAAAGATTGATGGAGATGAGGGAATTGCCAGATGTCCCAAAAGAAATTCAAAGATTGCTAAATAAGTTCTCTAACCTATTTCCGGAAGAACTGCCTAAAGGACTGCCATCAGTCTGAGGCATAGAGCACTGTATTGATTTGCAATTAGGTGCCACCCTGCCGAACCGACCTACGTACAAGATGAACCCTAAGCAAGCTACCGAGCTAAAAAGACAAGTGGACAAACTTGTTAAGCGAAGATATGTGAAGGAGAGCATGAGCCCCTCTGCTATACCAGCTCTACTCGTTCCAAAAAAGGATGGTTCATGGCGTATGTACATCAACAGTCGAGCGATCAACCAAATTACTGTCAAGTATAGATACCCAATACCAAAGCTCGATGATATGTTAGACGAGCTTCATGGTGCAAAGATATTTCCGAAGATTGATCTACGGAGTAGCTACCACCAGATTCACATAAGGCTGGGCTATGAATTGAAGACTGCCTTCAAGACTAGGCACAAACTCTACAAATGGTTAGTTATGCCATTCAGACTAACTAATGCACCGAATACGTTTATGAGGTTAATGAACCATGTGATGCACCCTCTTCTAGGAAGATGCATGGTCATGTACTTCGATGACATATTGGTATATAGTGCCAACTTGAATAATCATGTTCAACATCTTCGCGAAGTATTTAACATTCTATGAGTGGAGAAGTTGTATGAGAATGTAAAGAAATGCATGTTCTACTAGAAAGAGGTGATTTTTCTAGGGTTCCAAGCTATTTTAGAATGGCTAACACCAAAGAATATCATTGAAGTCCAAAATTTTCATGGCCTAACTTCTTTCTATAAGCAATTCATTAAGGACTTCAGCACAATAGTTGCCCCATTGACCAAGCTGATGAAGTAGAATGAAAGGTTTAAGTAGAATGATCAAGCTGAGTGAAACTTCAAGGAAATCAAAGACAAGCTTACCTCAGCACCCGTCCTTTCACTACCAGATTTTGATAGGCCCTTCGAATTGGAGTACGATGCATCAGGAGTTAGAATTGGTGCTATCCTGTTGTAAGAACGATGGCACATCGCTTACCACAGCAAGAAACTGAGTGGCCCAGCCCTAAACTATTCTATGTACGATAAGGAGTTGTACTCCCTTTTGTAAGCCTTCACCATTTGGCAACACTATCTGCTATCACAAAAGTTTGTTATTTTCACTGACCACGAATCATTGAAGCATCTTGGGGGTTAAAACAAACTCTCCAAAAGGCAGGCTAAATGGTTAGAATTCATGGAAGGGTTCTCATATGTCATTCGACATAAGAAAGGGAGTGCAAATGTGGTCATTGATGCTCTATCACAATGGTAAACTTTGCTGACCACTTTATAAACAAAATTATTAGAATTCTCACTCATCACGAAGCAGTATGCTACTGACCCTCACTTTGGTCCCGTTATTGAACAGTGCCAAGCGAGGGTAGTTATTAGAGGATATTATCTTAAAGACGGCTATCTGTTCAAGGACCGCAGGCTATGTATTCCAAATTGCTCCACATGAGAACTGATGGTCTAAGAAGCTCATAGCAGTGGACTTTTAGGCCATTTTTGGAAGGTCAAGACCGCTAATCTATTGAATGAAAACTTCTACTGGCCAGGTTTGGCTAAGGATGTTCATAAGGTAGTTGGTAGTTGTAAAGTATATAAGCATGCTAAGAGAGAACCCTATAGAAAGTATATGCCTTTGCCAACAATAACTTTACCTTGGGCCAACCTCAGCATGGACTTTGTCCTAGGGTTGCCTAGGACATCTAGAGGAAAAGATTATATTTTTGTTGTGGTAGACCGTTTCAACAAGATAGTGCACTTCATTCTATACCATTGGACTAACGATGCTCTATATATTGTTGATTTGTTTTTGTAAGAGATTATCCGACTACACGACGTACTGAAGATGATTGTCTCAAATCAAGACACAAAATTCTTGAGCTATTTTTGGAAGGCCCTTTGGAGGAGACTTGGGACTAAACTCGTGTTCAGCTCCAATAGCCATCCATAGACTAATGGCTAGACTGAAGTGGTAAACAGGACGCTAGGCAATCTATTCAAAGCTATTGTAGGGAAAAACCTGAGGGATTGGAATCTGTACCTACCAGTTATGGAGTTCACATACAACCAAACTGTTCATAGCACTATTGGAAAAACCCCATTCGAGGTTGTCTATGGTCTTAACCCTACTATTCCCCTGGATATGATCGATACCCCATCAACTATTGAAGAAAGTCACTCTAGAGTGGACCAAGCCTAAGAATTGCATAAGTTACACTAGTCTGTCACAAGGAAGATCGCCAAGTTCAATCAAAGATAACAAAAGATTAGTAGCCAAGGCTACCGAACTATTCTTTTCCAACTAGGAGACTTAGTATGGATTCACTTCAGCCAAGAGCGATTTCTACGCTTAAGATAAAGCAAACTATCTCCTCGAGCTGACTACCCATTCAAGGTCCTAAAGAAGATCAACCGCAATGCCTACCAAATCGAGTTGCCTGATAACTATAGTGTCTCCTCTACCTTCAATGTTTCCGATCTGATTCCCCATCAACCAACAGAAGACTTTGTTAGTGCCCCAGAAGAATGAACAGAAATCACTTCAGATTTAGGGACAAAGCTCTTCAAACCCTAAGTAGATGATAAGAATCAACCCCCTTGACCAATCATAAGAAGCCGAGCTAGAGGATTTCAAGGGCTCGCATGGAAAATACAAACTCTAAGCTATAGTCGAAGTGAAGACTCCTATCCCGATCTGACCTCCTACCGACCTATCTCTCAAATCCTCACATGTGTCCAACATGCTCTTGCCCAATAACGAAGTCTTAATCCAAAGGACAGCTTAAAACTAGTTAAGTTGAGCTACCCACCTGACCTATTGGCATCTGACTTCAAGACAGCTGAACTTTTTGCCAGGCTTATTAACTCCCGACCTGATCCAAATCAGGTCGGCCCCTGACTCCCAACACTTCCTATTTCTGCCTGTATATCATATTCTTGACGTACAACCATCAAGTGACACATGCCTTCTAATACAATGTTCCAAAATAATTCTTTCTTTTCCATACTTGATATTCTTTATCCTTTTTACCCCTTTTTAGTATGATTAATGTACGTAATTGTAAAATATCCTTTTGTCATTTCATACGTATAAAATAACCTTAATGGGCAAGTATATAAACCCTACTTCCCTGGTACACACACATTCAACTTTTTCAATACAAATTTACTCACTGGAGTAACCTTAGTGTTCTCGTTATCATTCAACTCTTATCTATTCCCTTTAGCAAGAAGTAGTAGCGAGTAACCCTGTAATTCGGACCAATGTGTCATATTCGATAGGTTGTAAGCTAAGTAGGATCAAGTGATGAGTCATATCTATTCAGTAGCTGCTCGGACTTTACTAGTTTCTTTTTCTATTTCCTTTTCAGTTCATTTATTGTAGTGCTTCTCCGTGTGTATGACCTCGGAGATGCATCAAGCTTAGCATGTGTTTTTATTTCAAACCTTTCTATCTTGGTATATAACTTGAAAGGTGCCAATGCAAAGGTACCATTGAGGCATTTCACAATGTCTTGTTTCAAGTACTCACTATATTTTACTTGCTTATACACTAGAGGACTCTCGTTTGAAACTAACTCTAGAATTAGCCTATAAACTTGTAAATCACTAAGGATATTGGACTGTGGTCTAAAGAAACTTGCAATTGAAATTCTTGGTCCTTCATGACTAGCTAGCACCCTATGGTTGGCACTGATAAACTTACCATTCGAAATAAGCTGAAACAAGACAAGGAAAATAACATAAGGTCATATAAATGAACGAAATAAGATGCTCATTAACAGTTATGTATAGTATTACTTACCTGTAGAAGGTCTCTAATATTCACTATTAAAGCCCCAAGTGGAGGAACTACATCAACCCACTAATTTTCATGGAGAATTTGGAGCCCCCCAATTATGTCTTGCAAAAGTATGGTCACAACATCACTATCTAAATGATTAATAGTTCTAATGGTCAATTCAAGCTTAAGACATGGAAAATAATAGTAGTTCAAGACAAGAAGTTCCTCCACAATATTCATGTCCTTGAGGTAGCTTAGTTTAAGGCTTAAAGCCTCTAAAAATATCTCCAAAAGTGTATGCACCAATTTTTGAACTTGTCTTGAGTATTTAACCAATACTTCCCTACATGTTGGCATGTCAAAGCTCCCCCCTTAAAAGTTACATGTTATGCATTTTCAAGTTATATTATGCTGGTATGTTTGCAGATGCAGAGGTAATAATTCGAGTTAGCCATCCATTTTCATGTTTTATTTCACATTAAGTTCTTTCCATAACCTCACTCTATGAGCTCATCTAATTACCTTTTCAACTCGACAGCTAACTCAAGATTCATTTTGTAAGTAGGTTGGTTCAATAGGGTTGTACTTGGTTGTAAACCAATACAATGTTCTATGCCTCCGATTGAGGGTAGTCCTTTAGAAAACTCTTTAGAGAGCAGGTCAGAAAATTCATTAATCAATCTTTAGATCTTATCAAGAACACCTTCAAGATCTCTCATTTCTAAGAATCTTCTAATCAATAGAAACATAGGCTCATCAACCTTCTCAACCACTCGGAGCTCTCTTCAGCTCATCACTAAAGCTTTCTTCTTACTAACTTAAGTGAGCTAATTATTGGTTTCGTTTACCTAGGTTAGTGTCATGGGTTATAGCACAATCTTCTTTTCATCCTTCACAAAGGCATAGGTGTTATTATATCTGTCATGAGTAATACATTAGTGGAACAACCAAGGTCGTCCAAGTAACATATGTGAAGCTCCCATGGGCACAACATCACATACCACTTTATTCCTATATACTCTCCCAACACTAAAAGGAATGGATACTTGTTATGTGATGTATAGAGTACCCTTATCATGAAGTCAATGTAGCTTGTAAAGTCAAGGGTGCTTAGAAGTTAGCAATCCTAACCTCTGCACAAAGGACTATGCAACAACGTTGGCATAACTCTCTCCATCTATAACAATTGTGCACAACTGTCCTGTAATAGTACACATTATATGGAATAAATTCTATCTCCAGTCTTCCTTAAAGCTTGCTGAGGAACTCAGCACTCAACTCAGTACTAGTATCATTACTTCTCCTTAGTCGGCGTAGAGACAGGTCTCCTCTTCCTCCTCAGCTTCAACTTTCCTAGCATTCTTCTCTTCTTCTAGCTCACGCTTGTCGATACTATTTACTACATCTCATCAAAGCACCATAGTATGTTGATTCGGACACTCAGCAACCATGTGTCCAAAACCAAAGCATTTGAAATACTTTACCTTATAAGAATGAACTCTCTAAGCCAATCACGTATGTCGAGCTTGATTTTTTGGTTTCCTTTATTTAAAATTAATTTTTCATTTTCTGATTAATACTAAACCCTAACTTATTTAATATTAATCTTCAACTAAAGAAATTAGGAAATTCCGATTCTTTTATTGAAAATTATTTTTGGAGTCGCCACCCGACCGAAGTCGGGAAAAAAAAAAAGAAACTGTAATTAATTGGGTAGATTGATCACGATTTGGCTATCGATCTTTGATTTCAATTTTAAATAAAGAATCAAAGGATTCCAAATTCTGGGGCTACCCTATTAAACCCTTAACGGGTACCACTATCTATTTACCGAAATTATGATTATTTTTCTAATTATAATATTTAAAAAATAAATAAATAAATAAATAAAATCAAAAGAAAAAAGAACCTAAGTTTCTACATATTTTATCGTCGCCTCGAAGATGCCTACGTACCCACTAATCGGGATCAGACGATCATAGTTCTTTCAAAAAATCTTTAATGTGTTGATTTATTTTAATTTTAAAAACTGCCCGAGTTTACGTTTTTAATTTATTCGGTTTAAAAAAAATCTAAAGGGGTCCTAACTCTTAAATGTTAATTTTTTATAGAAAAAAATTTTGCTAAAAGTCCTAAAATTTAAAAAGGATTTTTTATTAACTTTTATTTAAAAAAAAAACTTTCTATATGACAAATCCTTAAACAAGATCAAATCTTAACAAAAATAACCAATCCTAACAACTCCTAAAATAACATAAAATATACATTCACTTAAATCAATACTTAATTTATCTAATCAAGAAAACTAATGTTAAAAGAAGAATACCTAAATTAATATATACATATACATATATTATTATTATTAAACAATTATCTATATATAANTTAAAAAAAATCTAAAGGGGTCCTAACTCTTAAATGTTAATTTTTTATAGAAAAAAATTTTGCTAAAAGTCCTAAAATTTAAAAAGGATTTTTTATTAACTTTTATTTAAAAAAAAAACTTTCTATATGACAAATCCTTAAACAAGATCAAATCTTAACAAAAATAACCAATCCTAACAACTCCTAAAATAACATAAAATATACATTCACTTAAATCAATACTTAATTTATCTAATCAAGAAAACTAATGTTAAAAGAAGAATACCTAAATTAATATATACATATACATATATTATTATTATTAAACAATTATCTGTATATAAAAGACTAAGAATAAAATCTCCTAAAACTAATATGTTCATATTCGTATATATTATATTCAATAACTAAATATCTAAATAATAATAATAATAATATAACAATAATAAATAAACAATTAAACAAACAATTTCGAAACTGGACGATGGCCGGCATATAACGGAGTTGCTGTTGTATGTGGCTATTGGTGTTGGACTATAGTCTGAGTTTGCTTTGCTGCTGTCCTGTTCGTTGCTGTCCGCTTTGCTGTTGTCTACCTTGCTGCTGTTCTGTTCGCTGCTATCCACTGTGCTACTGTTCTGTTCGCTGCTATCCACTGTGCTGTTGTCCCATTCGCTGCTGTCCGCTGTACTGCTATCCTGTTGCCGTAAGTTATGCAGATCGATGCTGCAGTGAGCTATTGTTGGGAGAGAACTTGATCAGCGTATGTGTGTGCTGTCGGCGTGGTATGAGGGTCAGTGTTGTGTGTGTACTGTTGGCGTGGTTGCGCTATCCGCCTGGTGTTGCTGCTGTTTACCTGTTGTTGCTGCTGTTCGCCTGATCGTGCTACTGTTCGCTTGGTGTTGCTGCTGTTTGCCTGATCGTGCTGCTGTTGAAGTTGCGGCTATGTTGTCGATGGTGACAAACCATGAGGTGTGCGTGGCATTACGTGTTCGAAGTATATGGCAATTGTAAGCCCCACAATTAACTATTCGAGGTTTCGATCAGTTGAAAGACTCGATCAAACTTAAATTATAAAGTAAAGTTAGAAATATTAGTAAAAATGATCCCGTAAGTTTGAATTTAAGAAAATAAGCAATAAAATAAAAGACTATAAAAATTCTAAATTTTAAATATATAACTCGTTATTTATCGAAAATGCGTAAAATGCATTCCGATAATTAACGAATCGCTAGAAATAAATTATATGTATACTAAAAATAATAGAATGACCTAAATAATATTTAGGAATATTTATTTGTACTATATATGAATTTACATGTAGGTATAAATACGCGTAATTACTTAAAATACGCAAAATATGCTAAAATAATACTAAATACTTAAATAAAATTCATAATTAATTAAGAAAAAATCAAGAAAAATCAGGAATGATCTAGAATTGGGTCATGGCAACTGGGAAAAATAAGAAAAAAATCAGCCAATTAAATTAAGGCAACTTAAAAGCCAATAATTAAGGGATTTGGACAATGTTATGTCCAATTTAATGTACAATAATTACCCTAAAGCTTTATAAATAGCAAGAAAAATTTAAAAGCTCATTTGGACAGTTAGAAATCAAAGAAAATTAGGGAGAGGCGAAAATTGAGAGAAAAGTTAGGTTTAGAAAAAAAATAGGAAAAACTGTGCAATTAGGGCCTTTAAAAGGAACCCACACCAGACGAGCAGCTGAGAGTGGACGGCCACCACCACCACACGGTGGTGGCAGCGCCCAGACTGGCTGACAAGGCCACGGCGGCCGGCAGTGGCCAAAGCCACCCAGACCAATGAGTTTAATTTCCAGCCTAATTTTATGTAATTTTGTTAAAAATAGTAAATATTCTTAGAAAATTATGAATTTTGTTATTCTAGAATATTTTTTATATAGTTTTTAGGAAAAATATTATTTTGATGAAAATATATCCCGTAATATATGGTCCTTAAGAAATCATGCAAAACCGAACATGTTTCGGTTTTGGAAATAAATGACCTTAGGAGTATAGTTTTGAACCCAAAATTTTTGTGTAGACTACTTAGATGATATAGAACAGTGCTATGAAGCCCGTTTTTAAAAATTAATTTTTGAAATTTTTAGATTATTTTTAGTCCTTAAAATGAGACATAAAATGGATAATTTAGGGTTAATAAAGTAATTAAATGGTTAATTACTGATTTAGTGAATAATTATATGTTTTAGGATGTTGAAATCTAATGAAGTATGATACTTGTAGCATTTATAGTGTTAGATGTAATTATTAGGCTAATTATGTAGTAAATAAGTAATAGGGAAAAATAGTTAATTTTGTAAATTAGGGTAATTAGGTGCAAAATCTAATTTAGAATAAATTTAGACATTTTGAAATGATAATTGATGTTGGGAAATGGTAATTAGAGTGATAGAAATATTAGAAGTGTATTATATACATAATAGGTAATAATACACAATATGTAATTATTAGAAATATAATAAATAGAAAATATTATGATAAAAATTGATATTATGATAATGATAAAAATGTACAATAAATCTGATAGGAAACTTAAATTTATTGAATTAGATGAAAATGTAAAAATTTCTCACATCAAGAGTAAAATCAGTACACTAATAAGAATTTAAGTATACCAGGTGGAATAAATATTAATTAGAAGTAATAATGGTACTTAGGAGATCGAGAAGTAATGTGATTAATTTCACATTATGAGTTAAAACGAATTTCTAGGGTTCGAGTATAAAACAATACTTAGAAATCGAACTAGAACCTAATTGAAAAATCAATGCGAAAACCGAACCCGAACTTAACCCTAAACCTAGAATAATTGTAAAAGACTTAAGACCTAAATAATTAAGCATATTAAACCCTAAACAAAACATAACAATAAACGTTATAGGATAAAATGAACCTATAATAGTTATATGAAAAACTAAAACCACGTTTATGTTATAGGGATGATCGGCAATGGCCTAAGCAAGTAGAACCTTGAGTAAGTAAGTGAGGAGTCGAGGTAAGTTGGGATTAATACGATGCTATATTTTAGAGGCTTAAGATTATGCTTGGTTGTACTTGTTAGATAGTTGAATGTGTGCATATGCTTGATTATGGGTGATGCTATGATTTTGTTTGTTGTTCTAGCCTATATTGTGTGATTTGTATGAAATGATTGATCACCCTAAATTAGACCTAATCAAATATACAACCAGTAATCATAATTGGACATGCATGGCAACCCAATAGGGGAAACCTAGGATTCTCTGGCCAAATACCGACCCCTTCAAAAGGGATAGCGCAGGATTGCATAATGGTCCCTTCTTCATCCTCAGTCAAACTAAATGACAGGTGAGGAGGTCGCATCAAGGGTAAAGTCAATGGTTCGAAGGTAGTCGCGAGAGGAGTGAGGTCTCCATTGCATAAGCCCAGGTTTGGTCGTTAGCTGTTGCATTAATGACAACTCCTCAACCCGAATTAAAGCGAGCGCAATTTCTCTAATCTCACAACAGGCCAGACAACGTCGTGCGATAGCATTTGCTTGCACATGCATTACACCTAATAAGTTGATTGAAAACCTTATTGTGTTTATGGTATAGTTTTAAGTCCTCCATCCTAACTTACTGAGCTGTGATTACTCACATTCCTATAGACGTAGTGCAGGTGCTGGCTAAGAAGCTGCAAACAACTAGTCTAAAGCTAGCAACTGCTAGATCCTGGGAAGTGAGGAAAAACATTAAAGAATAAACACATATTTTTAAGGTTTAAGTTTTTATTTTAGAATTATTTTTCATTTCTGAATAATGGAAATATATTACAAAGAAATATTGTAAACTTTAACTACAATAACTGGATTATAGTGTATATACATATTTCCTCACTTTCTTAGGTAAATGATCTATTTAAATTACAAACTGTTTACTTCAAAGCGGGTTAGTCATGGACACCTTGTGTAGATCAGGTCTAAGATAGCGGTTGTAAGGCCAACTTCTATCTTAGGATGGTTTACACGGCGGGGCTATTACGACTCTGTCACTTCAAGGCGTAACAGCAGTACGGCGTATAGTCGTTGTGAGTGGATCGTCAGTGGACAGCGTAAGATAGTGATCAATATGTGATGGGAGTGTCGCGCGGATGGGGACAGCGAACTGTAGATGTGTGTGTAACCGGAGCTATGCTGTTCTTGCTTGTGCTTGGAGATGAGCAATTGAAGCTTCCGTGACTGTTATACCAAGATGGAGTTCGACCTCCTATTTTTTCTTTCTCCTTTTTCTGACTGCGTGTGTGTGTTTATAGAGTCTAAACTATATCATATCTTAATCATATCTTATCATATATAATTGATTTATTAAACTAGATACAAATTTAATTCAAATCTAATTTAATTAAATCAAACTAGATTCAAACGATCTTAGATATGAATCTCATTTTCATCTTACTTTTGTAAAGATAGAAAAATAAAGACATAGGTACTTGCTGAGACTCGAACCCAAGACCTCAAATTAAATTTATTCCAATACTCTAATGCTTATCCATTAGGCCATTGGCCTATGCCTTGGCATTCAGTACAATTAAACTATACATAAACTATCTAATTCCCTAAAATAAAATCTTTTAACTAAACCTAAACTAAAACTATTTGTTCCTAATATAAGTTACTTCCTAAAAATCTACGAAATTTTTATAATTTTTCCTTTTCTTATCTTTTTTTTTTTTGTATTTTATTTCTTTTTTTTTTTTGTATTTTCATCATTTGTTAATTTTTATTATTTTTTATCTTTTATTAATTTTTTTTGTTTATTATTTTCATTTTTGAATTAGGACCCCTTTTGTAAAAAAAATAAAAAATTAAGACTATAGAGGGGCAAAAATTAAGTGTCTACAACATACATCCGAGCAAGAGGATTGGAAGGACTCACATGGAGAATACTAGTTCAAAGCTACATCTAAGACAAAGACCCTTATTTTAACCTTCATCTTTTAGCCTACTACCAACCTAAGCAACCAAGCATACAAGTTAACCTACAAAGCATCCATACCATAACCCAAACAGCATCCAAGCATACTAACTTCAATCTTCTATCCAAGCCGAGCTCTCAAGCCGACCAACCTCCAACCCTAATCCAAGCTAAGCTGCGAGATACCCAACTTAAAGGGATCTAGACATCCTCAAATGATCAAGCTCTAACCTAAACTAGATCAGGTACGGCTTAACTGCAAAATCTTTTCTTAATTTATTCAAATTGTATCATACTCTAAACCGCTAACCACCATGTCACACGTATCTTCTAGCACAATATTCCAAAATGATTCTTTATTTTTTATACCAAATATTCTTTGTCTCTTTTACCCTTTTTAATATGTTTAATGTATTCTATTTGTAAATTACCCTTTTTGTCTTTTCATGTATGTAATGTAACCCTAATGGGATAAGTATATAAATCCCCACTTGTATACGAACATCACTACATCATTAATATCTTTTTTATTAAGTAACCCTAGTGCTCTCATTTATCCCCTAACTCTTATTTATTCTCTTTAGCAAGGAGTAGTGACGAGTGACCTTACAGTCTTGACTAATAAGTACATTAGTGGATTATAGGTCGAGCAAGATCGACTGATGTGTCATATCCAATTGGTAGCTACCCAAATTTCGCTTAACCCATTTTCTTTTCTTTGTTTTGGCTTGTTGTGGTGCTTCTTCATGTGTACAACATGCATCAGCTTTGCTGGTATCAAATGACAGCTCCAAGAGGGAGTTGATTCCTATCAAGCAAAGTGCTTCAAATGCTTAGGTTTTGAACACATGGCTGTTGAGTGTTCGAACCAACGTGCCATGGTGCTCCGAGGAGATGTAGTGAATAGCACCATGAAAGTAGGCCTAAAGAGGAGAAGAACGTTAGGAAAGTTGAAGCTGAGGAGGAACAAGAAACTTATGTCTTCACCAACCAAGGAGAAGAGATAACCTTAATACTGAGACGAGTACCAAGTTCCTTACTAAACTCTAAGGAAGGCTAGAGACAAAATTTATTTCATATATAATGTACCATCAATAGATAGTTGTGCGCCATCATTATGGATAGAGGAAGCTGTACAAACGTCGTTACACAATTCTTTATACAAAGGTTAAGACTATTAACCTCTAAGCATCCCTAACCTTGCAAGCTACATTGGCTCCACGATAAAGGTGCTCTATACATAAATAAATAAGTATCTGTGCCTTTTTGTGTTAGGAATGTGTATAGGGACAAAGTGGTGTATGATGTCGTCTCCATGAGAGCTTCACATCTGTTATTAGGAAGACTTAGTTGTTCAATTGACGTGTTACTCACAACGAATACAAGAACACTTATGCCTTTATTAAGGATGGGAAGAAGATTGTACTACAACCCATGACACCAACTGAAGTGAATGAGGCCCATAATTAGCTCATTCGAGTTAATAAGAAGAAAGTCCTAGTAATGTGCCAAAGAGAGCTTGGAGCTATTAAGAAGGCCAATTAACCTATGTTTCCGTTGATTAGAAGACTATTAGAGATAAGAGATCTAAGAAATATTCCTAATGAGGTCTAAAG
This sequence comes from Lumnitzera littorea, assembly GCA_024138015.1. Taxonomy (NCBI): domain Eukaryota; kingdom Viridiplantae; phylum Streptophyta; class Magnoliopsida; order Myrtales; family Combretaceae; genus Lumnitzera; species Lumnitzera littorea. The sequence continues at coordinate 100,378,009 of JAMXBB010000004.1, read as the reverse complement.
GTTGATAGATGAATTATCCGACCTGTTTCCTAAAGAGTTACCTAAAGGACTCCTCCTAATCTGAGGCATAGAGCATTGTATTAATCTACAGCTAGACACTGCCCTATCGAACTTATCTACCTATAAAATGAATCATAAGCAGGCTGTTAAGCTGAAAAGGCAAGTGAATAAGCTCATAGAACAAGGTTATGTGAGGTAGAACATGAGCCCTTACGCTATACTAACTCTATTCATCCTAAAAAAAAAAGACGGTTTATGGTACATGTGCACTAACAGCCGAGTTATCAACTGTATTACTATCTAGTACAGATATCCAAGGCTCAATGATATGTTAGATAAGTTTCATAGCGCCAAGATATTTTCAAAGATTGATTTGCAAAGTGGTTACCACCAAATTCGCATAAGACCAGGTGATGAGTGGAAGTCTACCTTCAAGACAAGGCATGGTCTCTATAAATGGTTGGTTATGCCGTTTGAACTTACCAAAGTGCCAAGCACGTTTATCAAGCTTATGAACCATATGATGTGCCTTCTGATCAGAAGATGTGTGATCATACTTTGATGACATGCTGGTATACAGTGCTGACCTTACAAGCTGATAAGTTATAAGGGAACTCGAAGAAGTGTATGTTATGCTAAAGTGAATTGATCTTTCTTTAGTATGTAGTATCAGGGGAAGGAATCCAAGTTGATGAAGAAAAGATTTAAGCTATATTGAAATGGCCAACACCAAAGAATGTCACTGAAGTTCGAAGTTTTTATAGCCTTACTTCTTTCTACAAGCAATTAATTAAGAACTTTAGTACTACTGCAAGCCCCTTGATTGAGCTAATGAAAAAGGTGATGGATTCTGATGGAATGACTGAGTTGAATAGAGCTTTAAGGAGATCAAGGAGAAGCTCACCTCTGCCCCTATCCTATCATTGCCAAATTTTGACAAGCCATTTGAACTAGAATGTGATGCATCAGGCATAAGAATTAGAGCCATCCTAATATACAAATGATGACCTGTTGCCTACCACAATAAGAAGTTTAGTAGTGTCATATTGAACTATTCTATATATGAAAAGGAGTTATACTCTCTTTTTCAAGCTCTTACTATCTAGCAACACTATTTACTGCCACGAAAGTTTGAAGTTTACATTAACTAACAATCATTGAAGTATCTTGGGAGTCATAACAAACTTTCAAAGTGATAAGCGAAGCAACTAAAGTTTATGGAAAGTTTTTCCTATGTAATCTAACACATGAAAGGAAGCAGCAACGTAGATGCCGATGCTTTGTTAAGTCAACAAACCTTGCTAACCACTTTGCAAACAAAATTACTAGGGTTTTCACTTATCACTAAGTAATATGCTCATGACCCCCATTTTGGTCCTATTCTTAAGTGGTACAGAGAAGGAGTTTCTATTAGAGAATATTACCTTAAGGATGGCTATTTATTCAAAGATTGAAAGCTATGTATACCAAGTTGTTCTATTTGCAAACTGTTGGTTAAAGAAACTCATAGTGGTGGATTATCTGGTCATTTTGGAGAGACTAAAACAACCAATCTATTGAAAGAAAACTTTTACTAACCTAACCTAGCCAAAGATGTCCATAAGATAGTCGATGGTTATGATGTTTGCAAACAGGCTAAAGGAAGGAGAGAGCCACATGGAGAGTATATGCCTTTACCGACACCTACCTTACCTTAGGCCAACCTTAGCATGGACTTTGTCCTAGGGTTGCCCCGGACATCTAAAGGAAAATATTTCATCTTTGTTGTAATGGATTGGTTTAGTAAAATGGCATACTTCATCCCACACCATCAAACTAACAATACTTTATATATTGCTTATTTGTTTTTGTAAGAAGTTGTCCGCCTACATAAAGTGCCAAAAACTATTGTTTCATATCGAGATACCAAATTCTTGAGTTATTTTTCTAAGACTCTTTGGAGAAGATTTGGGAATAAACTTATATTAGTTCTAGAATCTACCCTTAGATTGATGGCCAAACTAAAGTGATGAATAAGACAATAGGCATCCTACTCAAAGTTTTCATGGGAAAAAACTTAAAGGATTGGGATCTCTATCTACCGATTGTAGAATTCGCATACAACCAAACTATCCATAACACCACTAGAAAGAACCCATTTGAGGTCATCTATAGGTTCAATCCCACTGTTCCACTAAATCTTATCTATACCCCCATAACCACTAAAGAGAGTCAAACTGGTGTCAACCAAGCCAAAGAATTACAAGAACTACATTAGTTTGTAGTAAGGAAGATCGCTAAGTTCAACTAGAGATAACAAGAGATTGGTAGTCGAGGCCGCTAAACTAATTCTTTCAAACCAAGAGACTTAGTATGGATTCACCTTAGCCAAAAACAATTTATACACCTGAGATAAAATAAGCTATCCCCATGACCTAATAATCCATTCAAGGTCCTAAAGAAGATCAACCACAACACCTACTAGATCAAACTACCCGAGAACTACAATGTTTCTTCCACCTTCAATGTATCTGACTTGATTTCCCACTAACTAGAAGAAGAAGACCCAACAAATGCCATGACAAAGCAAGAGCTAAAAACTCTTCAGATTTGAGGATAAATCTTTTCGACTTCTAGGCAAATGATAGGAATCAACTCCTTAAGCCAATCATACACAGTCAAGTAAGAGGACTCCAAGGACTCACGTAGAAGATACTAGCTCAAAGCCACATTCAGGATAAAGACCCCTATTCTGACCTTCATCCTTTCACTTTACTACTGACTTAAGTAACTGAGCATACAAGTTGACCTGCCAAGCATCTATACCATGACCCAAACAATTTCCAAGTAGACTAATTTCAATCTTCTATTCAAGCCAACCAACCTCCGATCCCAATCCGAGTTAAGCTGCAAGATACCCGACCTAAAGAGATTTAGACATCCCTAAATGATCAAGCTCCGACCTACATTAGGTTAAGTTAAGCTTAAGTATAGAATCTTTTCTTTACTTATCCAAATTGTATCATGCTCTAAACCACCAACCACCATGTCACACATGTCTTCTAATACAACACTCCAGAAGGATTCCTTATTTTTCCATACCGAATATTTCTTATCTCTTTTACTCCTTTTAGTATATTTAATGTATTCTATTTGTAAATTACCATTTTTGTCTTTTTATGTATATAATGTAACCCCAATAGGATGGGTATATAAATCCCCACTTCTTGTACGCAAGCATCATTACATCATTAATATTATCAATTTCTTTCTTAAGCAACCCTAGTGTTCCCTAGTGTTCTCATTTATCCCTTAACTCTTATCTATTTCCTTTGGTAATAAATAGTACCAGGTAACCCTACACTTCAGACTGATGAGTCACATTTGGTAGATTGTAGGCCAATTAGGATCAATCAATATATCATATCTAATTAGTAACTGCCTAGATTTTGCTAACTATAAGCCCCACAACCAGTTACTTAGGATTCCGATCTATTCAAAAATCCAATCAAGCCTAAATTATAAAGTAAAACTAGAAATATTAATAAAAATGATCCCATAAGTTCGAATTTAAGAAAATAAGTAATAAAATAAAAGAATATAAAATTTTCAAATTTTAAATATATAACTCGTTATTTATCAAAAATACGTAAAATGCATTCCAATAATTAACGAATCACTAAAAATAAATTATATGTATACTAAAAATCATAAAATGACCTAAATAATATTTAGGAATATTTAATTGTACTATATATGAATTTACACATAGGTAGAAATACACGTAGTTACTTAAAATACGCAAAATGTGATAAAATAATAATAAATAATTAAATAAAATTCCTAATTAATTAAGAAAAAATAAAAAAATAAGGAAAAATCCAGAATTGAGGCATGGCAATCTGGAATTGAAAAAACAAAATCAACCAATTAAAATGCAACAAATAAAAAGTGAAAAAAAAAAAGAAAAGATAAGGCAATTATCTTATTTCATTAATGCACAATAATTTCTCTAATACTCTATAAATAGCAAGAAAATTTCATAAGCTCATTTGGCCAGTTTGGAGAATGAGAAAAATAGAGAGGGCCAAAATGGTGAGTGTTTGAATTTATTTCAAAAAAAATTCTCAAATCTGTACAATTAGGGCCTTAAAGGAGAACCAACACCCAACAAGCAACTAGGAGTGGACAACCACCACCACCATACGGTGGTAGCAGCACCCAGGTGGGCCAACATACCCATGACCACCAACAGTGGCTAGACCTATCCAAACCGGTGAGTTTAATTTACAACTCAATTTTGTTTAATTTTGTAAAAATATTAAATATTCTTAGAAAATTATGAAAAATGTTATTCTGAAATATTTTTGTATGTAGTTTTTAGGAAAAATATTATTTTGATGAAAATATATCCTGTGATATATGGTCCTTAAAAACTCATGCAAAACCAAATATGTTTTGGTTTAGAAATAAATGACCTTAGGAGTATAGTTTTGAGCCTAAAATTTTTATGTAGACTACTTAGATGATATAAGATAGTGCTATAAAGCTCGTTTTTAAAAATTAATTTTCGAAATTTTTAGGCCTTAAAATGAGGCTTAAATGGGTAATTTAGGGTTAATTAAGTAATTAAATGGTTAATTACTGATTTAGTGAATAATTATATGTTTTAGGATGTTGAAATCTGATGAAATATGATACTTGTAGCATTTAAGGTGTTAGATGTAATTATTAGGCTAATTATGTAGTAAATAAGTAATAGGGAAAAATAGTAAATTTTAAGTTAATTTTGTAAATTAGGGTAATTAGGTGCAAAATCTAATTTAGAATAAATTTAGACATTTTGAAATGATAATTGATGTTGGGAAATGGTAATTAGAGTGATAGAAATATTAGATATGTATTATATACATAATAAGTGATAATACATAATATGTAATTATTGGAAATATAATAAATAAAAGATATCAAAATAAAAATTAATATTATATAAATAATAGGAATATACAATAAATCTGATAGGAAACTTAAATTAAGGTAATTATATGAAAAATGTAAGATTTTTTTTCATAACGAGGGTGAATTCTATTATTAAACTAGGATCTGGATGTACCGCATGAACTAGAACACTAATGAAAGACTAAAAACGATATTTAGAATATCCGAAGATAATACGATTAATTTCACATTATGGGTCGAAATGATTTCTTAGGGTATACATATAAATCTTTAACAAAAAATTGAGTTAAAAACTTAGTTTAGAAATCGATGCGAAAACTAAAACAGAACTTAACATAATTCAAGAAGAATTGTAAAAGACTTAAGACCTAAACAATTAGTTATATTAAACCCTACACAAAAGATAATAATAAGCGTTATAGGATAAAACCAACCTATAATAGTTATATGAAAAAACTAAAACCACGTTTGTGTTATAGGGATGATCGGCGATGGCCCGAGCGAGTTAGACCTCGAGTAAGTAAGCAAGGAGTCCAAGTAAGTTAGGATTAATATGTTGCTATATTTTGGAGGCTTGAGATTATATTTGGTTGTGCTTGCTAGATAATTGGTTGTATGCATGTACTTGATTATGAGTGGTGCTTGATTATGATTCTACTATGATTCTGTTTGTTGTTCTGGCTTGTATTGTATGAAGTGATCGATCACCTTAAACTGAACATAACAAAGATATGATTTGTAAACATAAATCGAACCTACATAGCAACCCATTAGGGGAAACTTAGGATTCTCCGACTAAATACCGACCCCTTCAAAAGGGATAGCGTCGGATGGCATAATGGGTCATTTCTTCATCCTTAGTCGAATTAAGTGACAGGTGAAGAGGTCGTGTCAAGAGTGAAGTCAATGGTTTAAAGGTAGTCATGGGAGGAGCGATGTCTCCATTGCATAAGCCTAGATTTGGTCGTGAACTGTTGCATTAACGACAACTCCTCAACCCGGATTAGAGCGGGTGTAACTTCTCTAATCTCACGACAAGCCAGACAACATCGTATAATGGCATTTGCTTAAACATGCATTGCACCAAATGATTTAGTTGATAACTTTGTTTGTGTTTGTGGTGTAGTTTTAAGTCCTCCATCCTAACTTACTAAGCTGTTGTTACTCACATCCCTATAGACGTCGTATAAGTGCTGGCTAAGAAGTGTCTTACAACTACTTTGAAACTAGCAACTGCTGGATCCTAGGGAGTAAGGAAAAACATTTGAAGAACAAACATATATTTTTAAGGTCTAAGCTTTTATTTTAAAATTTTTTATTTCTGAATAACGTAATAACTAGGAAATATATTGTGGTGAAACGTTGTAAACTTTAATTGTAATAACCGAATTTTAGTATATATTTATATTTTCTCACTTTATTAGGTAAATGACTTATTTAAATTACAAACCGTTTACTTCAAAGCGAGTTAGTCGTAGATACCTTGTGTAGATCAGGTCTAGGATAACGGTTGTAAGGCCAACTTCTATCTTAAAATGGTTTACACGGTAGAGCTGTTACAACTCTGTCGCTTCGGGGCGTAACACTAACCCATTTTCTTTTCTTTACTTTTGCTCGTCATGGTACTTCTCCATTTGTACAACCTAAAGACACATCATTACCTTACTTGTCTTCCATCCAAAGGTTTACCCTTTCTCATATATCCTCTAGGTCGACCTATCCTCAGCTTGGTTCTGTTGGCCTGCTCACTCTCATTAGGTGGGTCATATTTTTCCTTGGCTTAAGATGGTCTCCTTAACTTGGCATAAGTAGGTCAAAGCGAAGCAAGACTCTAGAAAACGTTGGCTTAGGTCCGCTCGGAGCATTTCTTCTTTACTTTTCAACCCTTTGTGCTACTTTAATGGCCTCCTCTAATATATGGAACCTCTATACTTCCACAATGTTACAAATCTCATACTTGAGCCCAAAAATGAACATCGACACTATGTGAGCCTCAAGTTCATCCATGTCCGCTCGAATCATCAACACCTAAAATTCCCTCATATAGTCATCAACATATCGGCTTCCTTGACGAAGTTCCTACAACTTTGCAAAGATTCCTGCAAGTAAGTTAGGGGCATAAATCTTTCCTTCAATAGTCTCTTCATCTCTTCCTGAGTCCATATACCTCATCTTCCATCTCTCGTCCTAGATGCATTCAGATTCTTCCACCTCATGGTAGTATATCCAATAAATTCCAATGAAGTAAGTCACACTTTAACAACATCAATATACCTATAACAGTTAAACACTCTCTTGGTCTTCTCTTCCCATTCTAAATATTCATCTGCATCTGCATCTGCATCTTTACTTCCACTAAAGGATGGGATCTGGCCTTTAACATTGTTAAGTCCTTAAGGAGCTCGGCATCCCCGTTCTTGTGCTCGATAATATTAAAAATCTTCTTTTTCCTCTCCATACCCCTCTACATCTACCTCCTCCTCATCCTCCTCAATCTCTTCTAACCCTAGACTTCATGTAGCATCTCGATCTGCAACTCCTCTAGCTCGATGAAGTTGAATTGGATGATTAAATCAGCTACCTTAACCATATCATCTTTTAGGAACATTCTTAGGTGAGTTACGATAGGGTACACCCTATGGTTTCTATTTGTTAACCCGCATCACAGTAACTAGACTCTTGACAAGATTGGAGAGTCTGTCAAGTTTATCATCTATTGACCTAGGGGTATTACTATCATTTTGACCTCAACTATCATGAACACCACTACTTAAGTCACTAATAACACCTTAAACACTCTGATCTAACATAGTACAATACTTTTCTAACAGATCAACACAATACATAACAAACACTTCTACTTACCATCTAAAACCTTACTAACACACTTTAACAACTTCAATACCCAATGCTTTGTTAAATAAAATAGAAATGAACTTGCTTTGTTTTCATAGTGAAAAATAGAATATAACAGAGTAACGATAAGAACTACACTTACTAATACATGAACCTTCACTTCACGACTCACAACTTCAAAACTTACTTCTCTCGATCATACTGCAGTAGCTACAAGAGGAATACAGCAGCTACTAACAGTAAACACAAACAAACTCTACTACAACTTCATAAACTCCCTTTTGGAACTGTACTTTGATACCAGGAAAGCTTATGCGTCTCCTAAGTCATACATATGGAGAAGTGCCACAATAGATGAGAACTAAAAGAAAATGAAGAGGATTAGCAAATTCGGGTAGCTACCAATTGGATATGAAGCACCAATTTATCCTACTCGGCTTATAATTCACTAGACATAACTCATCAGTCCAAATTATAAGATTATTCGCCACTACTCTTTACTAAAGGGAATAGATAAGAGCTAATATAAAATGAGACCACTAGGGTTACTCAAGAAAGAAACTAGTAATATTCAATGTTGTAGTGATCTGTTCGTGTACAGGTAAATGGGGTTTATATACTAGCCCCCTTAAGGCTATAAGGTATACATGGAAAAGATAAAAGGGTAATTTACAAATAAAATACATAGAACATACTAAAAAGGATAAGAAAGATAAAAAAATATTCTAAATGGAAAAATGAAAAAACTTTCTAGAATGTCGTGCCCGAAGACACGTATTAAGGGGTAGTTAGTGCCATGTATAAAAGCTAGTATTATTGATGCGGAGTCTAGGATAGTCTTATGGCTATAGAAATAAGCTTAAAGGATGTTGGGAGAGGCTTTGAGAGCTGGATCAATCAAGTCTTGTTTGGGTCAAAGCTCAAACACTAAGAGATATTTAGAGTTTTAGCTAGCATTTCTTCAGGTTAGATGTTTTGGTAGCTCGGCTTGATCAGACATCTAAGGTAGGTTTGCTCGAACATTGTCTAAATTGTGGTAAGAGCTCAGTGATAGTATGGCAACTTAGCAGGTCGGCATAACTGCTAGGTAGCTTGGAAACTGTACTAGAACTTATGAGAGATCAATGCTTGGATCGACAACATTGTAAAAGATAGAAATCAAAATAGAAATCCTTATCCTAAATGGGGATTTAAGCTAATATTCTCCATATAAGTCCTCTAGCTTAACTATACATAATTAGTCCAAGGACTTAATTCCTATTAAGTCTTCTTGAAACTCCTCCGACAAATGCTTAATATCTATCTCCTCTTCTCCTTCACTTGTAATCTCTACCTCAGCTAAGACATTTAAAATATTTAATTTCCCTGGTCATCCGTCATGAGCTCTAACCTTAGTCCTTCTTAACCTCAAGCTCTTTAGCCTTAGCTTTACCTCAACCATCATTAGGTCTACTCAGAGCTTGACCACATCAGTCTACTTCAGAACTATAAGGAGCTCAACTATATCCAGGTCTTAGCTTAGCATGCTAGGTCAAACAACTTGAGCTCGAATGAGCTAAGTTCACCTTTACCATTCTACTCATTGAACAACTCATATTGTCTTATCTAAAGACCCTATCCTCTGTACTTCCTCTATGTTTCCAATCTCAGGTCACAAATTAGATATGAATATTGCAATGGTTTGCGCTTCTTGCACATCAACATCACATCAAATTATTAATAACTAAAATTCACAAACATACTCATCTACATATTGACTGTCTTGCTTAAGCTCTTGGAGACATCAAAAAGTGTCCTGCCTATAATGTTTAGGACAAGTCTATTCCTTAAGACTCACATCATTTCATTCGAAGTTCGAATCTCAAGTCATGCTTATCGTACATGGTCTACAATTTCTTCCACCACATTGTTGCATATCTAGAAAACTCTAAAGTAGCAACTTGAATTTGGACAGCATCCTCATAGTCATAGAAGTCAAAAATTTTCTTTACTTACTCTTCCTAGTCCATATACTCGACTGTACCTTCCTATTCTAGAGAAGTTGGGAACCTGTACTATAATGTTTTTAGCTCCTTAAGGATCTTGAGGCTCTCGCTCATCAAACTCATGAAATTGTTCATCCTCTTCTTCTTCTTCAACTTCATCCAACTCTAGTCCCCATCAAGAAAGTCCATCTCAATTAAGTTGTGCTTATGGTGCATTCATATCATCAAGAGATCGGATTTCTATACCCTGCCCTCTCAACCTATATCTCACACCTCAACCATACTCAACTTTTCTTTCTTATGGCCAAGTTTCCATTAGTCTCTGCATAAACATAGCCAAGTTGATCACAATGGTGATGAGGTTCTATATTTGTTTGTTCATAGTTTGAGGAGTTTTGTTGTTTAATACAACTAAAATCTTGTACATCACTCTCAACATTAGCAATCCTCATTGTGGATTGGAATTCGACATTCTCATAACAAAATTTCAATAAGTTTACAACCCAACACAAGATTCCACACAACACTACTAAACACTATATCGCACAACAACTTCAACAACTTGCTTAGTTTCAAAATAGAGAAAACACAATACAATAAAGTATGTATATTACTCACAATAAACAAATCGCTACAAACAATTAGCTCTCAGTCGTAATCCCAAGCTCTAATACCAAGATAATATGATGTGCCCTAAAGCTAAGTTATCATAGGGTCTTATCGTAGTAATACAAATTGGTCATTCGAAAGATTGAAGAAAGCACAAAATGGGGTAGTTTAGAAGTTTTAGTAGCTTTGTGAAGCTGCTCACTAGATATGATATAGTAAAGAGCACTACATGACTTAGCATATGACTTATATTACACATAAGTAAAGAACTAAGGTCCATTTGCTACTAACTTAAGCTAATAAGGTTAGATAAGAGTATAAAAAATGTACTCAGAGAGGGTTTCTTGTATGAACATAGGAGAATGATCAATCCTAATAAGATAAGATGATCCCAGCTACAAAGGATAAGGGTTATTTATAGTAAGCCCCCAAGGTTACAAAGAAATGCACAAAATTACATAAAGGGTAATACAAGGTAAGGAAACCTAGTACAATGTTAAAAAAAAAAAAAAAAAGGGGTAAATGAGACAAAAGACAAAAGGGAATATGGTACAAAAGTCAAAAATCCTACATAGATGATGCATTACTATTGAATCCATACTAAAGGCAGTGAGATACTAAAGTCGAGCTTTTTAAATGTGAGACCATATCAGTATAGAATGATTTAGAGACCTAAATCAAGGACCTTAGCACAAGGTAGGCCAGCCGTATTCGACGGGATTAGGAGCTTAACATTTGTGCTAGTAATAGAGTAAAGTAGGGTGCATTCGAGCTAGCCATGTAAAGAGTTCAATAGCAAGCTTTCCTGATATTGGAGCTCATCTTAGGCGAGCTGGGAAGACCAAATTCTTCTTACCAAACCTTGCAAGCCCCTAAGACGAGCTCGGGTAAGGGGTCTTAAGGTCGGCAATCCATCACAAGATGTCTTTGTTGCTTCCTTTTGTGGATACATTAAGTCATTCAAAATTTTATAAAGCTCAATTAACAACTGTTGCAACTAAGATATACTCTGCTACAATAGCAAATTGTGCAACTAATCCTTACTTCTTTGAATTCTAGCTAAATGTACCTGAATTAAGAAAGAGAACATATTCAGAAGTGCTCTCAATTGAACTAGCCTAATCGTAATTTGTATTAAATCAATTAATTTTCTAAATCAAATTCCAAAATATTTAATTCCTTTGACATATCTAAGGACTCTGTTTGCAACTTCGAAATGCAATTTACTAATATCCTGCATGAATCTTGCTAGTAAGTTTGTTGCATACATAAGATCATGTCTTGTTGCTATTAAATACTATAAATAGCTTATTAAACTTTTATAAACTCCTCCATCTACTTTGTTTGCTCTACCTTCTGTGCATAATTTTTCATTTTGCACAAAAGGTGTTCTCACAAGCTTGCAATTTTGCATACTACATTTTTTCAATATTTTAGCTACATATTTTCTTTGACAAATTGAAAATCCCTTTTGAGTTGATAAATCTTCATGTTAGGAAAAAATTTCATCCCTAAATCAATCATTTCAAACTTCTTTTACATATCAAGATTTAGTTACTTCTAATGACTAGCAAGTCATCAACATACTAAAACAAATCTCCATCAACCTTCTTTACATAGGGAGTATGCTCACCTATAGTCCCGTTAAATCTAAGGCTTCTCAAATAATCTCCAATTCTATTATACTAGGCTCTAGAAGCTTATTTCAATGTATATAGAGCCTTGTGATGTTTATAAACTTTGTTTTCGTCAGTTCAATTTCTAAAGTTTTGTGGTTGTTCAACATAAATGTCTTCTTCAAGCAAACCAACAAGAAGGTTGACTTTTACATCAAGTTGGAAAAGTTTCCAACCAATTTAAACAAATAGCCTTATTGTTTCATAACTTGCAACTGGAGCAAATGTATCCATAGAATCAATACCCTTCTTTGTTGTTTTTCTGCTTCTAAGGAAAGCCCCTTCTTCACTATTTTCTTGTCTCAAAGATCTCCTTTGTTCTTGAGATTGAAAAGCATGAACAATGTAAGACAAAATCTGAGTTAGATCCTTTTAGTCCTTAAGAGAAGAAATCTTAAACTCAAATCTTTCAAGAAAGTTCACTAAGGTTGGAAATTTGTGTTGATCCGCCATGTCTTGTCTCCATGTATAAACAAGTTTGAGTTATAGAAACCTCAACACATAACAAGACCCATTCATTAATTATATGTGAAAACCTAAACACATAATTTGACCCATTTAATAATCGTATTTCCAATATAGGTTGGATACATTTATCAATTAAGATATTATAAATAAATCTATAAAATGGTTATAAATGCATAGGATAAAGTGTGATTATAAAGTGAACATTTATAAATAAAAATGACAGATTTACATAGAATTAGACTCTAACAAAAGTTTAATGAAGAAATGTTTGATCAAATATGAATAATATAAATAATGATTAGTTATGTAACATTATAGTATAATGTTAAACGTGGCATGATGGGATATTATTATTAATGATAATTTCTAAATTAATTACATTATTCGATAGTTCTTCAAAAAAGACAAAGAATATGCGTATAAAAAATTAACGAAAAAAATAAGGGGATAAAGCATGTAAGGTGCCTAAACTTTCAATTTTGAGCAATTTGTGCCCGAGAAATGAAAATGCACAAAGTTTGAATTAGTGTTCAAAGAGGTGTCACTTTATTACAGATGTTAATTATAAGTGACGTATTTAACGGATGTTTAATTTTATTTCGCCAAGTGGATGTGTATGTACAGGTTGCAAGGAGAAGAAAAAATGCAGAGTACACATGGACTTTGACATGCAATGAAGACCTTAATAGAACCCAACAACTTTCCCCTCTTCCATCCTCTCTTACCCCAAATCCTTTGTCTTTATTTCAAAACCCTAACCATAAAAATCCCAACTTCTCCAAAACCTAATGCAAGAGAAATAAGAGAATGGCTAGCTGGTCAATACATAGTTGTCGTCGTAGGGAGCAGCTTTCTTCACTAGCTATATCCTCTAGCACCACAAGCGAAGATGGCAATGTCACGAACCCCAGCTGTGGATGTGGGTTACCCACGTTGTTGTTGACATCATGGACGCATGATAACCTGGGTAAGCAATTCTTTAGATGCCCAATGTATAGGGAGGGTGGTATGACCCAACGTATCCCTCCCAAGCAAGCAAAGCGATTAATCATCTTCTTGAAAGGAGGTCACTTCAAACATGCGATCCAAATCTGCTCCAAGACAGTTTCACCAAGAAGTTTACATTTCTCAGTCTGAAAAATTGAAGCTATTGATTGGTTTTATTGTAATTGTAGTTGCTGTCCTTTATGCTTTCAAGTGGCTATGAAGCTAGTTGATGTTTTTCCCATCATTTTATTTTCTTTATTTTTTTTTTTTTTCCTTTTTTGTTTGTGTTGGGGAACTAATCAATGTTGTAGCATATGGTAATATATTTGCTTTGTCTAGTAGTAAGTAATGGATTTTGAGAATCCAATTTCTGTGCCTACATAATTGTTATGTACTTGCCTTGTAGATTTTTTTTTTTTTTTTGGTCTCATATCTTACTGTCTTTACGAAAATGGATACAATATATTAGGAAGGCAAATGCATTTCTTACCTCAGATGCTATGATTAAAGCATATAAAAACCACATTTGGAATACGTTTTGCATGTATCTTGGCTAAGAAATCTTATGTGCTCGTGAAATGTAGAATACGAAAACACCAGACACCACATTTGGAAAAAATCAAATGGGCCACTATCGTAACTAAACCACATTGCATCCTCCACTATCAGAACTAAACACACTACAACATTAAACGCAATACGTATCGATAGAGACAAAGAATACTTACCCGTATCGTCTTTCTTCACCTAACAAGTAGTCCTTCTATTTTCTTCCTGTGTAATTCCAAGTGAAGCAGATGGGGCCAGGGGAATGTGTATGATGCAAATAGTGAAAGGTATGGGGAAGCGTTATTTATTTCGAAGGAGAGAGAGAGAGAGAGAGGGAGTTATCCACAATGCCTTGGGTCAATGAAAAAATTCAATGGGAAGTTAATGTTATTAATGGGAGAGAGATAGAGTGGTAGAGGAGTATGGTAAATTGTTGGGTTTAAAGGGGATTTTTTTTTTTTTTTTTTTTGGTTTTGAAAACTGTTGTACATGCCATGTAAACTCCTCCCTTATCAGCCTTAGAGGAAAAAAAGGCTTTTCTGTTTGCCACATCAGATGGGTCTTAAAGTATGATAACCGGAGGAACTGAGGTGAACACATTTTTAATTTTTGAGAACTAAATTGTACATTTTCCTAATTTGCGCACTAAACTACCTAATCCCCATATCCTTTCTTCGAAAAATATGTGATGTTGAAATATTTATAAAAATAATTCAATTTATTATCATCCCAATATAGCCAATCATTTATATGCAAAAGAGTTTTTACACTCGAATAATAAATTAAAAATTTTCCCATCTAATGGTAACTCTAATCTTTTTCAATATAATTATTGTCACTTCATTAGCCAAATTATTGAAATTTAAGCCATTTTGTACTAACAATGCATATAAATGTCAAAGTATAGTATTTGGGGAAAAAAAAAGGCATCTTTCACCTAAAAAAATAAAAATAAAAAATAAAAGGCACCAACTTTGTAGCATGTAAACACAAAAGACACACAATTTTTTTTTAATTTAACATATCCCTTTTTGTTCCTTTAGTTCCTTTAAACTTCACATAATCTCTTCTTGCTTTTTCAAACTATCAACACCTTAAAACCATAAAATTTAAAACTTTGTATTATTGTTACAGTAACTATACAATTCAATTCTTACCACTCAAAGCATAATGCACTTTATATAAATTTGATGACCATGAAACAACAATAAAAGTTACTCTTGAAAAATTAAAGCTTTACAACATTAGAGTAGAGAGGCTAGATAAAAAGATTGAAGAGAATGGAGAAAGTAACAAGTGATAAGATAAACATTAGTCTAAAGTAAAAAGAACAAGAATTTAGGACCTTTTCATGGGATCTATTTAATAAATAAGTTTGTAGATTGATCCTAAACTTAGGCACAAATTTTAGTTTTTAAATGGGTCTAATCTGTTTGTATCTTATGTCAATTTTATAGTGCACAAACCCATTTATAATTATATTGTATCGTTTCTAGGTTTGCAAGTGGTATCTCAAATTGCCAATCCTAAAGCTCATGAGAACCTTTGTAAGTGCCACAACCAACCATTTGAGGTTTCGATCGGTTAAAAGATCCGATCAAACTTAAATTATAAGTAAAGCTAGAAATATTAGTAAAAATAATCTTATAAGTTTAAATTTAAGAAAATAAGTAATAAAATAAAAGAATATAAAAATTTCAAATTTTAAGTATATAACTCATTATTTATCAAAAATGCGTAAAATACATTCCGATAATTAACAAACCGTTAGAGATAAATTATATATATACTAAAAATCATAAAATGACCTAAATAATATTTAAGAATATCTATTTGTACTATATATGAATTTACATATAGGTAGAAATACGCGTAATTACTTAAAATATTCAAAATGTGCTAAAATAATACTAAATAATTAAAGAAAATTCATAATTAATTAAGGAAAAATCAAGAAAAATAAAAAAAAATAAGGAATGATCCAAATATAGGTCATGGTAGCTAGGGAAAATAAGAAAAAAAATTAGTCAATTAAATTAGAACAATACAAAAGTCAAATTGGAAAAAGATAAGGCAATTGTCTTGTCTAATTAATGCATAATAATTTCCCTAAAGCTCTATAAATAGCAAGAAAATTTCAAAAGCTTAATTGGTTAGTTTGGAGAGTGAAAAAAACAAGGAGAGGTGAAATTGAGAGAAAAATTAAGGTTAGGAAAAAAATAAGAAAAAACTGTGCAATTAGAGCCATAAAGCGGAACCCACACCAGACGAGCAGCTAGGAGTGGACAGCCACCACCACCACACGGTGGTGGCAACGCCTGAACCGACCGATAAGGCCATGGTGGCCGAAGCCACCCAAACTGGTGAGTCGGATTTCCAGCCCGATTTTGTGTAATTTTATAAAAAAAATAGTAAATATTCTTAGAAAATTATGAATTTTGTTATTCTAGAATATTTTTGTATGTATTTTTTAGGAAAAATATTATTTTGATGAAAATATGTCTCATGATATATGGTACTTAAAAAATCATGCAAAACCGAACATGTTTCGATTTAGAAATAAATGACCTTAAGAGTATAGTTTTGAACCCAAAATTTTTGTGTAGATTATTTAGATGATATAGAACAATGCTATGAAGCCCGTTTTCAAAAATTAATTTTCAAAAATTTTAGATAATTTTTAGGCCTTAAAATGAGGCATAAAATGGGTAATTTAGGGTTAATTAAATGGTTAATTAAGTAATTAAATGGTTAATTACTGATTTATTGAATAATTATATGTTTTAGGATGTTGAAATATAATGAAGTATGATACTTATAGCATTTAGGGTGTTAGATGTAATTATTAGGTTAATTATGTAGTAAATGAGTAATAGGGAAAAATAGTAAATTTTAAGTTAATTTTGTAAATTAGGGTAATTAGGTGTAAAATCTAATTTAGGATGAATTTAGATACTTTGAAATGATAATTGATGTGGGAGATGGTAATTAGAGTGATAAAAATATTAGAAGTGTATTATATACATAATATGTAATTATTGGAAATATAATAAATAGAAAATATTAGGATAAAAATTGATATTATATAAATAATAGGGATATATAATAAAACTAATAGAAGACTCGAATTTATGTAATTACATGAAAAATGTAAAAATTTCTCATATCAAGAGTAAATTCAGTACACTAATAAAAATTTAAGTGTACCAAGTGAAATAAAATACTGACTAGGGGTAATGATGGTATTTAGGAGATCGGGAAGTAATGTGATTAATTTCACATTATGAGTTGAAACAAATTTCTAGGGTTCGAGTATAAAACAATACTTTGAACCAGAACCTAATTTAGAAATCGATGCGGAAACTAAACCCGAACCTAACTCCAAACCTAGAATAATTGTAAAAGACTTAAGATCTAGATAATTAGGTATATTAAACCCTAAACAAAACGTAACAATAAGCGTTATAGGATAAAACGAACCTATAATAGTTATATGAAAAACTGAAACCACATTTGTGTTACAAGGATGATCGACGATGGCCTAAGCAAGTCAAACCTCAAGTGAGTGAGTGAAGAGTCAAAATAAGTTGGGATTAATACGATGCTGCATTTTGGAGGCTTAAGATTATGCTTGGTTGTGCTTGTTAAATAGTTGGATGTGTACATGTGCTTGATTATGAGTGATGCTATGATTCTGTTTGTTATTCTGACTTGTATTGTGTGATTTGTATGAAATAATTGATCACTCTAAACTAAACCTAATCGAATATACGACTTGTAATCATAATCAAACCTACATAGCAACCCATTAGGGGAAACCTAGGATTCTCCAGCCAAATACTGACCCCTTCGAAAGGGATAACGCAGGATTGCAAAGGGTCCCTTCTTTATCTTTAGTCGAACTAAATGACAAGTGAGGAGGTCGCGACGAGGGTGAAGTCAATGATACGAAGGTAGTCGCGGGAGAAATGAGGTCTCCATTGCACAAGCTTGGGTTTAGTCATAAGCTGTTACATTAATGACAACTCCTCAACCTAGATTAGAGCGAAGGCAATTTCTCTAATCTTACGACGAGCCGGACAACGTCGTACGATAGCATTTGCTTGAACATGCATTGCACCTAAAAAGTTGTTTGATAACCTTGTTGTGTTTATGGTATAGTTTTAAGTCCTCCATCCTAACTTACTGAGCTGTAGTTGCTTGCATCCCTATAGACGTCGTGTAGGTGCTGGCTAAGAAACAGCATATAACTACTTTGAAGCTAGTAACTGCCGGATCCTAGGGAGTGAAAAAAAACATTTGAAGAATAAATACACATTTTTAAGATCTAAGCTTTTACTTTAGAATTTTTCATTTCTGAAAAATGTAATAACTAGGAAATATATTACGAAGAAATATTGTAAACTTTAATTATAATAACTGAATTATAGTATATATATATATTTCCTCACTTTCTTAGGTAAATGATTTATTTAAATTATAAACTGTTTACTTCAAAGCAGGTTAGTTGTGGACGCCTTATGTAGACCAGGTCTAGGATAGCGGTTAGAAGGCCAACTTATATCTTAGAATGGTTTACACAGTGGGACTGTTACAACTCTACCGCTTTGGAGCATAACAACCTTATCTACTATTCTTTGATCTAAAAGATCCTTAGCAATAAGCCTTGTCACGATCCAAGGGGGTTAATTATAGCAATCGTCGTATACCGTATAAAAGACTGTAGATTGATTTCCTTTACAATTGACAACCCTTTATACAATATATAAGACTACAACTATAACTAACAAATAAAAGTTGCGTAGGTGTAAGTAATATCATTTCATGATAATAATAATAAACTAAAAAAATATAAAACACATTTATTTATATAAAAATTTATAGATAAGAAGTTTATAATATTTCTTAATTCAAACTGATATCACTTCATTACATAATAAGATTCCTAATCTAAATACACTATCATAAGTGCACTCTAATCGCATCTTACCCCCACATCAACCCCCTGATGTACAACTAACCTCAGGCATGCGACGACCCGACTCCACGAACGAATTAGCCTACGAAAGTAAACTATAAGAGTATAACCTAATTAGCTTAATGAGATAATCTCCTCAATCATACAGCAATCAAATTATACATCAATTAAATTCAACCAAATGAATGCATAACAATCAGTATACCAAACAAATACATGCAAGTAACCAAGTATTGCATGCAATTGAGAATTAATGCCCTCCAAAGTCAGGATTGAAGATACATCGGCATAATCAAATCCGGGTATCATACTAGAACTTATATCATAACGAAACTCTACATTTCGTATTTAAAATGTAACGGTATATCCATTCTCAGTTTTTATCAAAAACGAGTTCTACGTATGATTATGAGTAGGTTCACACAACCTTCACATATCCCTAAACGGAGGCCCCTAAACGGAGGCCTCTAAACTCGACCCTTAGCTAGGGGATTGGTGTCTCCAACGCCTAATGATCCCGCAGGCCAAGGTAAAATCATATCGCATATGTGTACCGTACAAAATCTATAACAACAAATAATCAACCTAAGTATGGCCTCTCGCTACCTCCATGTGATGTGACGACTGGAATTAGTTATGCAATGTATAATTATACATGTTCCGAGTTAGTTCTTTCAAGTCAAGTAAAATTAGGTCCTATTATTTAGTAATCAACAAAGTCATAGATAATCAGTTCCTAGCAAATCTACTACGTAACAATCAATACATTATCATACTTTAAAATAAATCCACTATCAACAAATAGTATCATACATAAGCATAACCCAATCCCACACAATATTCAATTATTAATCATAATTTATATTCACTAATTACAAACATTAGTAAGTATGGAATTATTAGGAAAAACTTACTCAGCCATAATCAACTCAAGGGTCGTAATGGTCCAATAGCAACTCAGGGTCAAAGTTGAGATCACTTGAGAATAAAGCATATAGAAAATAGTAAGTTTAGGAATTTATAACTAAAATAGTATCGTAATTGCACTGTTTGCTTAACTTAGTTACATGAAATCGTCGATTCGAGCTTTTTATTGAATCGCGTATAACTTTTTCGATTTAGATTGGATCGTCATAAACTTATAATTCATTTTGATTGTTTTCGAACGTATTTTCTTTTAGTGAAGTCCATTTTAGACGTTGTGACTCACAGTTTGGATTGCGATATAAAAACATCACAAATTTTATTATTTTAATTTAAAAAGTTATAAAATATTAATTTAAGCTTTTTTCTTAATATATTTACGATTTAATAATTATTTAAATCATATAATTGATCATTTTCTTATTTTAAGCTTATTTTACTTTAATTACTTATTTTTACCTATTTTTAAGATTTTAGAATTATTAATTCAATTTTTTTTACTTTATTATTTTTCTACTTAATTAATTAATTATTATTATTAATTACGAAAATTAATTAATTTATAACAAATGGTGACGTGACAACACGTAAGAATGCCACATGTCTAGCTTGTAGATTTTTCCATTAGTTTCTATTTTATGGTACAAATATATATATAAACACTTATGATTACATTTTATTAGATTTGCTAATTTACTTAATTATTAAATTTTTCTCTAAATTTACGGTATATATATATATATATATACTTACTAACTTACTTTATTTATTAAATTATTAATATAGTATATTGTTTACACTATTTAAGTATACTCATATTTTTATGTATACGTTACTATTCATATACATATATTTATACGTATATTATACTTTATGTAATAAATTATTTTGACTTTAATTAGATACTATATACTATGCGTATAAGTATAATATGGATGTATTCATATTTTATATATACATACACTTATACGATTGTATTAAACATATATATATAATACGAAATATAACTAATAATATAATATGTACATATAACGTCCAACCTAATACATGTATAAATATATACAAAAATTCTTATAAAAATGAAAATACCAAGTATAANAAAAATTCTTATAAAAATAAAAATACCAAGTATAACTATACATACATATACCTACTATTATACATGTACTCATTTATATATAATAAATACTATGTTTATATTTACATGTGCATATATTCACACCTTATATATATATATATAGCTTACATGTATACATAAATACTAGAATACATAATACATGTATATATATATAATATACCAAATACTAATCATCCATACATCTATAATACACACATACATATATATTCACGTGTACATACATATATATATAAATATCTAAATAGTGAAAATACTAAATACATACCCTGTGTATTCTTATTTATACATGCATACATATACATAAGGAAATACTTAGTATATCTATATTATATACACATACATATACATACTTTAGACAATATATATATACCTTTGTGCACACATTTATGTAATACATGAAATAAAATAAAAGAAAAATAACAAATACCCAATATATATGTACATAGTATAAAGTATATCTACATGTACAAAATTTAAATAATAACTTACCTAAATCTTTTAGTAATTTAATTACTCAATTCTCTTGATCTCCTTCTTCTTCCTCTTCTTTTTCCTTTTGCTCTTCTCGATTTTGTGTATGTTAGTTTTAGTTTTATGTTCTTTTCTTTTTCTGTTTTTTTTTTTTTTTTTTTTACTTCCAGACGTGAATCAAAGTGAGGTTGATCAGATGAAAAAAAGTCAATATAAAGAAAATAAGTAGAGAACAATTGCTAAGATAAGTAATGCATTAAATATGATGGAACAAAGTAATCAAGTTTCATATTTTTTCCTCTTTATTGAATCAACACCTAGAAATGAATTCATCACATGGGCTGCTATTTGTGCTGTGCTGGATTTCAACATGGAACAAAAAGAAAAATAAGAGAAGAAAAAAGGAAAGAAAAAGAAAGAAAAAGGGAAGAAAATAAAAAATAAAAATAAATATATGTAATTTTTATAAACATAAAAATAGTAAAAATAACATTTATAAATTAATTTTAGAATTTTATGAAAATTTATCAATTTAATTGTCACCCGTTACAATAACAATTTTTACAAGTTATTTTAACATTTTTGTTAAAAATTTTACGCGATTTAGTCAATAATTGTGATCAACTACAATTATATCACTATTAAGTGATATTTATTCATTTTATAAGCTTAAAGTTATAGTTTTAGGATTTCGATCAAGTTTAGGCTCGATTTCGAGTAATTGCACGTACATCGAATTTAGAGTTTTTTGTACACAATTTAGGTTTCAATCAATTTCTATGATTTTTATTATCAATACTATATTCGATTTATGAATTTCATAAAAATTTTATCTTATCAAGCCTTATCGAATCATGGTATAGTCTAGGATACTCAAACTTAAATTAGAGTTCAGATTACTGATTATACAAGGTTTGCAAGCTTGATTCTATTAACTACTTCCACTAGCCTATCTGCATATTCTTGACTGGTTTAATTTCTTTCATCCTCAAAAGTTTAAATTCCCTCTTTTAGTTTAAAACTTATATTCACCTAGTTTTGTAACTCCCCATTTATATCTATTTAAATTTATCTGAAGCCACTTTTTGGTATTTAACAAGTCATAATCCTCATGAAAGATCAATTTAAGACTACTCCCAAAATATGGGATAAAGCTCTTGGAGCTTTTGCTAACTCATTTTCTTGAGCCTTGATTGGAAGCCATAGAGTTTTGGACATTTGAGGGGCTTGAAGTATGAGTTTTTAAAGTCTCATTAGACTAGAAGATTGCCAGTTTTCTCTCTTTTCATCTCAAAAGCGCAAGCCTCTATTATTTAAAAAGCTTAGATACCATTTGTTGATTTTTATATACTAAGAATAAGGAGAATAGAGGAATTTGCAGAAAAGTTCTCACACTTTTTCTTTTCCCAAAGTTATAACTTTCATTCATCTACATGTTGACATGCTTACAAGTACAAGACGCAAAATATATTACCTACTTCTTAGAAAAGAAAAATAAAAAAGAAAACATTCTACTTACTTTGCTAATTTGACTCCTACAATTTAAGGAGATTGACACATTCGTCAACAACACAAATAAATATTATAACTTAGTTCTTAAATTTCTAATGAAAATAATAACAAATTAGTCTTATGATAGCAAAATCATCATTACACTAACACAAAATCCATTACATGTATTTGTTGTATATTCAAATCTAGCAAGCATTAAGTCATGTTGCTTTGCACATTACTACTACTTATGTAATGTTTAGTATGAGAGAATATTATAAAACGGAATGGAATAGAATAGAATAAAGACCGAAATCATAAATCCATTCCTATATGTGTAAATATTCAAGAAATGAAATGGAATAGAACATGTATAGTATCCTTAATTATTAGATGTCATAATTAGGTTAAAGGTTAAATAAGTAATTTTAATTAATAATAATTAATAAAGATAGAGTATAATCGCAATTTCACATTCTCAAATGCGGAATAGAATTCCTCCTTAAACCCAAAATCACTCATTCCATAGAATTGTGATTCCATCTTTTAAATGTACCTCCAAAAAAAAAAAAGGAAATAGATGAAATCCGAAATTGTGATTTCATTACAATCTTTTCCCTAATAGCAAACGTGAGGTTAATGACCATCAACAATTTAGAAACAGAATATCCATTCGCATAAGAGAAAATCACAAATGAGATATGAAAGTTTCTTGCTTTTCCCTTTAGTAGAGATTACCATCTTAGTTGTATAGTTTCCTTTGCTTCCTTACCTTTTAATCCTATTCCTCTCTTTCAAATCAGTGATCTTAAAACAAATCTCACTAAATGTGGGATTAAAATGAATTACTATATTGTAAATGCAATATGATTTACTTCCAAATTTTTCATCTCTTATGGATATTTAAGAGCTAACTTATCGCAATTATAGAGCACAAGGCTCTTTCCATTTCTATGCTTTAAGTAGATTGTCTAAGCAAATTCATTATAAGAGAAAAAAAAATTTTGTTTTGGTTGAAGATGGAAAAAGAAAGATTGAGTTAAGTCTCCTAATTTGTTTTTTGTGATAATAAAATATGTTATAAGTTTTTACTAATGTATTGACAAGCGTGGATATATTTGAACAGTTCTTCGGAAAGTTTAAAATTACAAATTAAGTTGTTTTCAAAAACTTATTCAGAAAGTTTGAATCGATTGAAAAAGAGACAAGTTTGAAAATATTCAAAGAATATTTCATATGCATATATAAGAAGAGTCAGTACAATATTTCAGAAATTTATTGAAAAACTTTGAAGATAAGTAAACTAATACTCTTCAAAAGGTTATTCAAATGGTTGGTTTGAAAAAGCAACGTTGAAAATTAACAAAATATCATATTCAAAATAAACAAGACCTAACTTCACTAGATTAGGTGTATTAAGGAAATACACTTAATCACATGTCACTTAAGTTGGAATTAAGATTCATGAGAATTACTTTTTGAGCAAATTTATCTTTAGATAAATCAAAGAAAATATCTAATATTAGATAAGGATATGATTGATTTCAGATCTTGTGGGATTTTAAATTCAAATCTAAAGCTTATTTGGAAATTGCTGATCAAAGTATGTCTAATCGAAACAAGATTAGAAGATCTGATTTAAAATTTTTAAATTCCAAGATTTTCTCTAAAATATGTATGGATTTTTTTTTTTTTTAACATTAGAAAAAGATAAACATGAAATGAAGATAATCTTCATCAAAGCAGCCATTGGAAAACTCCAGTATAAAAGGACAAAGAAAGGATTCAAAGTGTTAAGTACGACTCTGAAAAGAAAAATACATCTACTTTATACTCTAATAGTTGTTATTTTCTATCATCT
Organism: Lumnitzera littorea; assembly: GCA_024138015.1. Classification (NCBI taxonomy): domain Eukaryota; kingdom Viridiplantae; phylum Streptophyta; class Magnoliopsida; order Myrtales; family Combretaceae; genus Lumnitzera; species Lumnitzera littorea. The sequence goes on along the minus strand of JAMXBB010000004.1, from coordinate 100,353,078 downwards.
GAAAGAGCACAAAACAATTTTCAAAGACTTCTTGAGAAAGTTGAACCAAAGTGATTTATTCATCAATCATCATTTCTATTTTAGTGTGAAATTATTTGAGACTTACATTATTGTTCTCACTTGTAATTTGTAAACTTTGTTTGTTATTTGAGTGTTAAGAAAAGTTTGATTGTACTCTGTAAATTTATAATTAACTTAGATTGTAGAGAGGTTAGATAGGTAGAATAGAGTATGGTGAAAGCCCATGTGTGGCAAGTACTTGTAAACTTCGTGTGATTTTGATTTAGTGGATCAAGTAGAACAACACTGGTGAAGTAGATCAGGTCTCCAACAGTAGAGATTGAAAAGAGTACTAGGCAGAAAGTCAAAAATCTATAAATCCTCAGTCTGAGTTTCTCCTCCCTATCCTTTTACTTTGAGATATTTATTTTTGTTGACCTATTAAAGTACCACTATTCACCAATTAAATTACTAAGAAGGGTAATTTCATTTACATCGAAAAAGTATCAAAAATTTTTAAAGATATATTTACCCCCTCACCCCTTTTTGATATCTTATATGAGACCAATAGATTGCAACGATAAGAATCCCATATTGGTTAAAAAAAAGAGAAATGAGAAGGCTTAATAACGTGATGGTTTGAAAATTAAATGGGCTTGGACTATTTTAACATGAAAGTGGATCCACTTTTGGATGTTAGTCAACACTCCCATGGCACTTAGATGGGGCTCATCATGACTCTAATAGTGGTATTAGAGCCTAAAAAAGCCTAACAGCCCATGATAAAGATCTAAAGTCCAAATTAATGAAAAAAGAATTGAAGCCCCAAAAAGAGGCTCCTTTCCTCTCGAACCAAGCTAGCAAAACATACAAAGTAAATGTTAGATGCAAAGATGATATTGAAGTCCTTTTGGCCTAAAACCTAAAGCCTAAGAGCAGAAATTAAGAGAAAAGCTTAGTAAGGAAGACTAAGGCAAAAAGATTGGACCTATGGCTCTAAAGTTAAAGAGTGCAAGCCAAAGCAAGGAAAACAAAAAAGAGAATTGAGATTGTCCAGACTTAAAGAACGTAAGTTTAGGCATAAAAAGCAAAGTCATAATTAGGCCAAGCCAGTTGAACTTGAGAGGGAGTATTAAAGATGGAAAAAGAAAGAATGTGATGATAAGAATCCCATATTGGTTAATAAGAATGCATTATAATATGATGGACTACAAAGTTAAATTAGCTTAGGCCATTTTAATATGAAGCAGCCCATACAGGCTGCAAAGTTAAATTAGCTTAGGCCATTTTAATATGAAGCAGCCCATACAGGCTGCAAAGTTAAATTAGCTTAGGCCATTTTAATATGAAGCAACCCATACATTAAGTAAGCTACTTTTGGATGCTATTAGCACTCTACCATGGCACTTGGACTAGGCACGTCATATTATAAAGGATTCTCATTAACCAATATGGGAATCTTCTCATCACAATCATTCTTTATGTCATGACTCTGATTTTAAGATCATCATGGTAAGACTAAAATAGTCAAGTATTTGCAGTTCCTAATTGATATATTTCAACATTTTGACATAGCATAATTACATCAATGATAAAATGATTTCAATCCAAAAGAGGATTTGGCAAAAATATGATATAAAATTTACAACGAAAAGAGTAGATTTTAAGTATTTTAATTTACAGCTTAAATGCTATCAATGCAATGGTAACATTTAGCCCTTTCGCAGAGTAATGTTGTATGTTTTCTTTGAACTCAACATGCCTCTAAGCTTGAGGATTTTCCTTGGATACCGATTCTGGGATTGGGCTGCAAATTCGCTGATCATTTCCATTAAAGCATCATAGTCTGAAGAAACTTGGTACAAAAATCCTGGGTCCATTATTGCTAGACAGCACCACATGGGTAGCACTGAAAAAATCGTAGTTTGGAGAATAGCTGCAAGGATGGAGTATCTGTAGCTTGGATTATAAATAGAAGTACTGAGGAGCACGTTTATTAGGAGTTTAGGTTTAGCAGAAGTTAACGATTTATAATGTAATCATGCGACAAGATTGGCAGTTCACAATCAGCACAAGTAGCCTAAGAAATCAAAGTAAGAATAAGGTTTATTAGCTTAGTTCGGAGTAGTGGGGCGATTGAGTCCTGAAGAAGCTCAAAATCATGGGCTAGGTCTCAGATGATGGTGCAAGTAAATTGGACTTCTATGACAATAGCATAAAATGTAGTGGATGGGATCGATCCATGGTATGATGACAGTTCAAGTCCAAACGTTAGTTAAGCCACCAGCTACCTGTGCATGGTGCATGGAGATAGTTTCGTATGCGGATATTAAGTAAAGAGACCTGTCCCTAACTCAGGGATGATCGTCGTTAGCACCTCTTTTCAGGAATCACTTGATGTCTGGGGCTAAGACTTGGTGCGGTTAAAGTCGTTGGGAGACAGTTGCTACACCTCCCTTTAATTACCTTTAATCTATAGCTAATATTATATTTCCCCTAGATGAATCCCCATTCCCCTAAATAAATCCCTCCTGAAAAAAATGTGATGTTGTATGCTTCTGGACATGTAAATATTCCAGAATATGGACCAGCAATATTTTTCATTCTTTATAAAAATGATTTCCCGCTAAAATATCTTGTGCTATAATATTCGTGAATAAGACAATTTGTTCTTGCTTAATGCTTTCTAAGTAATGCACTTTTTATATTTTATTATTGTCTAGGCAGATCTTATGTCCTTCAATGGCAATTTACAAGTGTGCTTTACGACTTATAGTTGAACATATATATCATTTCTTTTTTAACTATTTCTAGTATATCTTTGATACAACCAGATTGGAATGCATTTATGTCCATTATACAACATGAATGGAACATTTTCATGTAAACAAGTGAATGATTACATTTTCAAAAGATCTCGTAGTCCAAGTCAGACCTGAGGCCAAATGGACTTGGTACAAGGTAGTATTTAACCCTTTTATTAGGTAACACACTAAGAAAAATGAGAGAAACTTTAAACTTACATGGATTAAGCTAAACATGCGTACTTATTTCAATGATGTCCATCCTACTTCACAACTTGAAAGGTGCCAATGCAGAGGTACCATCCAATCCTTTACCTTTATAATATTTTGTGTACTCACTATATTTCACCTGCCTGTAAATTGGAGGGCTCTCTTCAGAAAGCAACTCTGGAATCGGCCCATAAATTTCTGAATCACTTCTAATTTGATGCTGGCAACGAAAGAAACTCGCGACTGAAATTCTAGGTCCTCCACCACTAGCAAGCACTCTATGGTTGGCACTAAACTTGTCGTTTGAAATAAGTTGCAACAGGACAAGGTAAAAACAAACATGGTCATAAAAATGGCTTAAAGAAGATGCTCAGGAATGACATATTACTTGTTACTTCTTGCCTGCAGAAGGTCTCCAATATTCATTATTAGAGCTCCGGGGGAAGGAACGACATCAACCCATTGATTTTCGTGGAGAATTTGGAGCCCCCCAATATTGTCTTGCAAAAGTATGGTCACAACATCACCATCTGAATGACTGGTAGCACCAATAGCCAGTTCGGGCTCAGGACATGGCGGATAATATTGGCTCAAGACAGTATGTTCCTTTAGTATATCCATGTCGTTGAGGTAGTTTGGTTTGAGCCCTGAAGCCTCTGAAAATATCTCTAAAATTGTATGCGATAATTTTCGAACTTGTTTCGAGTATTCAACCAACACTTCCCTGCATATTGACATGTCAAGAACTGCCCCTTAATTATTATGTGCCATGCATTCACAAGTAAAATTATTCTAGTAAGTTATGGTGATTTGTGTTAGTGGGGCATGCCCGTGTCTTATTTTGTATTAAATTTGTGTTAATGGTATAAATACACAACATTAAACAGAGAAAATAAGTAATTAGTTTGTAATTACAATCTGTCTTATTTATGCCATAACCGTGTTTTTTAATTACATGTATCATGTAGATTTTGTGTTTTCTCTTTATAATCATGTTTCTAATCGTGTCATATTTGTGTGCAAATCATCGTATCGTATCAGAAATTGCAAGTCCTAAACAGAATATGGATAATTAATTAAACAGATGCACACTCAGGGTAAAACGTTTCTACCTATTAACTGCAGGCAATTCTTGAGGATCATCCGACTCCACACGACAACTTAAAGTATCTCTCCAATTGGTGAACGGAGATGAAAACAGAAAGAAGTTGGAGAGATACACAACCTTCTTGGTGAAATCGCGTGTGTAAAACTGTTTCTTCACCTCGGTGTCTTACTCATGGAACCGACGTGTTGCATCAATCATGTCGTCTAACAGACTAACTGGGATGCCATGATTGACTAACTGAAAGAAGCCCCAGGTCTTGCATGCATCGCGAACCTTATCGATAATCTCAGCATGCCAAGTTGAATCCATATGATTGCCATGGAAATCTATGAGCGGGACACTGAAACCATGCTCGGTTTGCGGGTTAGCGTTGAATCCAAATGGTCTGCAGTCAAATATTCGTGGGACTTTTGTGATTCCAGAATCTACCAATCCCTTAACACCAGCTTTTGTATCATCAAAAGCTTTCAGTTCGCGTTGCCTGTCATATTCATCTCCATTTTCTGGAGAATCAGCCTCGTTGTTGCCAAGGACCATGATTTTGCTCTTTGTTTTCTAAGGTTGTTTCTGTTATGTTGAAGGAGAAAGAATTGAGATAGACTCAGAAAGAGAATGTTCAACCGATAGTCCAGGACAAATAATGATTTTTTACTTTTACTTACTGGAGTAATGTATTCAGTGCAGATAATTCAACGATAGAGATGTACGCTGGCATGCGAAAATAAAAAATAATAATCTATCAATTTGCCAGCCAAAAACAGAGAAAGCTTTTATTCTTCCCAGAGTGGAATTTCCACGGGTAGTTGTCTGTTTTAGAGAGAAACTAGAACATTTTAATTAATTTACGAATTAGGAGTAATTTTTATGAGTTAGAATGGATTTACGAATATTAAAATGCTTATTACAAATTTCAAGTTATGAATATCAAATTATTTTATGAACAGTCTAGTTTCATAAAATTACGAAATATTCATAACAAATTTTATATTGCAAAAAATAGAATGTAGTCTCTTTTTATTAGTGTTCTTATGAACTTAAGGGAAATTATGAACTTTAATGATGTTAAGAGCATTAAGACGGACTTAAAATCTATAAGATATCTCTTCTTTTTTTTTTCCATTTTTTATGTTTATAAAATGTAAAAAGAGGGTTTGTGTCAACTTGTCCTTATTTAGGTATAGGATGTTCACAAATCACTAAGCAAAAGTGTAAATTCCTTCAAAAACGGGACATCATTTCTCCATAATTTTTCAAATTTTTCATATACCCCCACTATTATTAAAACTCCCCAAAGCTTGCTATTTATGGGTTTTTTTTAAGTAACAAATTCAAAATTTTTTACATCCTTTTATAGAAACTGTATAGATTTCAAAAGTCATGAGAAAGTATTGTTAAATTTGAAAGTTCGGTGAAATATATTTGCACATGATCAATAGTTTTAGAGGTAAATTTGTAATCATCCCCTCTCGATGGGAAGTGGACTCTTTTCCCAATGGCTAGATGTTGAAACATTTAATTGAAGACAAAGACGATTTTTCTGGCAACTGGCAAACAATATTTGAATCCAGTTTCTATTAGGCATCAGCCATGGCTAACTCCACTTTCTACGTATCCTTCAATGGCCATTTACAATTGCTTTAGTACTAATAGGTGAGAATCATTCCTTTTCGAGCCATTTTTAATCTATCTGCCACATAATCAGATTGAAATGCATTTAACGTGCATTATGTAACATGGATGGAAGATTTCTAAATAAACAAATAACTGATGAGATCTTCAAAAATTCTCATACTCCAAGTGAGGGCACAGACCATATGGTCATGGTATAAGGGCAGTAGTTGACTCTTTCATGAAGTAATATATTAAGAAAACTGAGAGAACCTTTTAACTTACATAGTTTAAGCTTAACATGTGTTTTTGTTTCAGACCTTTCTGTCCTAGTTTACAACTTGAAGGGTGCCAACACAAAGCTACCATCCAGGCCTTTCACAATGAAATGTTTCATGTACTCACTATATTTCACTTGCTTGTAGATTGGAGTACTCTCGTTTGAAACCAACTCTGGAATCGGCTCATAAATTTGTGAATCACTTAGAATCTTAGACCGTGGTCTAAAGAAACTTGCAATTGAAATTCTTGATCCTTTTTAACTAGCCAGCACCCTGTGGTTGGCACTGATGAACTTATCATTCAAAATAAGTTGAAACAAGACAAGTTAAACAACACGTGGTCATATAAATGAATGAAATAAGATGCTCAATAACAACATAATGGATTTCATATACTACTTCTTGCCTGCAGAAGGTCTCCAATATTCTCTATTAGAGCCTTAGGAGAAGGAACCACATCAACCCACTGATTTTCATGGAGAATTTGGAGCCCCCCCGATATTGTCTTGCAAAAGGATGGTCACAACATCACTATCTGAATAATTGGTAGTACTAATGGTCAGTTCAGGCTCGGGGCATGGCGGATAATAGTGGTTCAACACAAGAAGTTCCTCCACAATATTCATGTCCTTGAGGTAGCTTGGTTTGAGGCCTAGAGCCTCTGAAAATATCTCCAAAAGTGTATGCACCAATTTTCGAACTTGTCTCAAGTATTCAACCGATACTTCCCTACATATTGGCATGTCAAAGCTGCCCCATTTGCATTTTCAAGCTTTATTATGTTGTTAAGTTAGCAGAAGCAAGGGTAGTAATTAGAGTTAGCCATTCATGTTTATAAATATTGAATTCATGTCCATGGTAACGTTACATGAAATTAGAAAGAGATCACAGATAATTAGTTTGTAATACAATAGTGTCTTATCATATCATAAATCGTCAATTTCAAGTTTTATCTCTTTCATCATAGCTCTAATCATTTTCGTGCTATCCTCTGGTAACATTGTCAAGTCACAAGCAGAACATAGATTATTAACTGAACAAAGATTAATAACTCGTGCACACACAGGATACAGGGAAAGTTCCTACCTACAAACTGCAAGCAATTCTTGAGGTTCAGCCAACTCTACACGACATGTCAATGTATCGCTCCAATTAGCAGCCGGTGATGAAAACAGATCAAAGTTGGAGAGATACATAACCTTCTTGGTGAAATCACGTGTATAGAACTCTCTCTTCATCTAGCTATCTTGTTCATGGAACCTACGTGCTGCATCAATCATGTCATCTAAAAGACTAACTGGGATTCCATGATTAACTACCTGAAAGATTGCATGCATCACCAATCTTATCAACGATCCCAGCACGCCAAGTCGAATCCATATGATCGTCATGGAAATCTATGATGGGAATACTGAGACCGTGCTCGGTTTCCAGGTTAGCAATGAATCCAAATGATCGGCAGTCGAATATTCGTGTACTTTTGTGATTCCAGAGTCTACCAGTCCCTTAACACCAGCTTTTGTGTCATCAAAAGCTTTTAGTTCGCTTTTCCTGTCATATTCATTTCCATTTCCTGGAAAAACATCATCGTTTCTGTTAAGGACCATGCTTTCGCTCTTTATGCTTTAATATGGGCTTTGTTTCTGTGATGTTGAAGGAAGGAATTGGGATACACTCAAAGAAGATGGAGACAAGGTCAACCGATAGTATCACTTTCAGTCAGTAACTATGCAGGCTACGTTGATAGCAACACTCCAACCACTACTACATCTTTAAGAAATAAAAACAAAGTATAAGGTTTAAAGTAGTCATGTGGTCACGACACTTCCACCCACCATGGTCTGGTGGGCCAGGACAAAATATGAGATTTCGACCTTTACTTGTGAAGTGATGCGTTAATTCAGTCTAAACAGATATATGCAATAATGTGAAAACAAAAAAGAAACGGATATTAGTTTGTGAGGATGCAACCCATCTGCTGCAAAAATGTCTAGAGGGAAAGTTCTTATATAAACACGATTTTGTACATCTATTATGTAAGCTATGTGTACCATGTGCAATGTATTCTTTTGTCCTCCATTTCCATATTACGATCCGAACCCAATAGAGCATTTCAACCCAAAATGTTTCAAAATAAGATGCCAAAATAGTACGCAATGACATGTAGCAAGCAAATACTTACTACCAAACAAACATATTTCATACATATATAAACTCAAAGCTTATCTATATTATTAAAGTCAAAAGACCCTTAAGTAGCCGCCATCTTTTAAAATTACTATTTAGTCTTCAATTTAATAATAAATAACAACTGTAGAAGGTCATTTTGATAATTGAATTTTTAGCTCAATTTAATGTCATGAATTGATTTGATAAGCTAATGATAAGGCCTAAGAAACCAGGTCTAATTAGGGTCTTAGGGAGATCTGGCTTGGTAGGCTGGAAACAAGGATCATTAGATCTATTTTTCCACTCTCAATCTTGCTTAGTTGTCTCACGCATGAAAAGTAAACTCGAAAAATATTCTTCTGAGTCCTCTTGGGCCTTATTTAACCTTCATATGCCTTTAAAAATGCTTAAATAAGCCTTAAGCTTATTTTAAAAAGAGATGAGCTCATTCTATAAGCAATTGAGCCTAACCTGACTCAAGTCTAACCTTAAAGCCCATTCATTATGTAAGAGTTGGAGGCTCGAATCTAGACTGTCGATCACCAAGAGTTGATCCAATGGCTCCCATTAATGACTCATCTGATTCATTCATCTTACCTTGATCCAACAATTGAGTTCAAGGGCTAAAGTATATATATAAGAGCTTTCTCCTCTTCATTTACAACATTCAAAGCATTGATAAACTTCATGAAAACATCATTACTCTATCAAAATGACTCTACAGAAGATCAAATCAACTATCTTATGAAGAACAAAATAAGAGCACTCAAAAATCACAAAATTCAATCCATTGTCACACATGCATATACGATACATCAAGCTTACTTGGTCTTCCTTCCATGCTCTCTCTATTATCATTCCTCCATGTATCATCAGATCAAGACTTCTTTAGGATCAATTGCACGCATATCACACATGATCAATCACCAACAGCAACCCCACCATACATTAAATGGCAACTCTACTAAGAAAGAGAAATTCATGAATAGAATGACACTTGGGGTACACTACTAAGATCAAAACATTTAACTCGACTCAGTTAAGAAAATCCAAGTGGAAGGGGAATATCGCTTTTATGACTTAGTCAAATAATGTCAATACCAATGCTTCAATTAAGATGCGCGCAAGAAAACACTTTAAGTCTTCATCTTAATCTCTTTAAGTAATGCATGCTTAAACTAGCCGCTAACACTATTGTCATCAGCATGCAACCTCATAATATTTTGTTCACTTTGGTACTATAGAATCTTAGAACCACATCAACTACCATTTCCATTAAAGGATGCCAATACGGGATATTCCACCAAGTCTTTGCCAAAGACGGTGAGCAATAACAAGAAGAGCAATTGCAAACCACAAATATTGATGCTCCTAACTTTAGTTAATCGAACATGTACTACAACAAATTCATCAAAGCCTTATAGAAGACAAAAATGCACATTAAGGAGATAGCATGTAGCTAATCCTACCATCAACTTTAGCTAATCGAGTAACTGTTCATTGTGCATGACTTCATCCTGGAAGTTGTTCATCTTCTAAATGCAATATAGACATAAAATTTCTCTAACTTTTAACTGTCTTTGTCCTAAACTCTTTTCACATATATGATGAAGGATTATCTTAAGAAAGTACCTAAAGCAAATCTACATAACATATTATACGCATATCCCATGTTTGCAACTCTCACACTTACAACGTATGGTGGAGAAATCATACTCCAAGGACTACATGAGTCCTTCACCAAGTTTAATGACATACAAGGGAGTATTGAGGAGCTCCTCTTCAAATTCATCGAGACTCTCAACATCAATAGCCTTGAGGATGATCTTAATATGAAGTGTTCATTATCATAAGATAATGAACAATTTATACATCTAAAATGTACAGTTGTAAATGTTTCTTTTTCATTTTATATCACAGTTGTTTGTGCAAAATGCTCAAGATCTTTAAGGAAAATCCTCAATAATGACTTAGCTATTATTCATGATTGTATTAATAATCCTTAGATGGTTATTGGAGATTTCAATACAGTTTTGTCACCTCATGAAAGAAAGAGAGCTAAAACCAATCCAATATGCTCTATGCTTGATATTCAAGAGACATTATCTAATTATAGTCTAACTAATGCGACATTTAAAGGTAACCCATATACATCGAGTAATAAGAAACTTTTGTTAAATTAGACAAGGCCTTAATAAATTTTCATGGATTGCCATGTTTGATTCAACTACTAAATCTCGCCTTAATAAAGCTTGTTCAAATCACTGTCCTCTTTAAGTAGATACAATTAGAAAGAACGATGTGCATTGATCAAAGTTTCATTTTCAAAATATGTGAACCAAACATCATTCCTTTCTAAAAGTAGTTGAATCTTCCTAAAAGCTTATTGCAATGCACATAGTTTAATTAAATGTCAACTTAAACTTAAAAGATTAAAAAGCAGTCTCATGGGATGGAATAAAACTGTATATGGTATATACATAAGAAAGTCAATGAAGATAAAACAAAAGTTAGTAAACTTAAAAAGATCCATGAAAATGAAAATAATTCTGAAAATTACCTTAACTTTCAAAGGGGAAAAGCGAATCTTCAACAATTAATAGAAGAAGAAGAAGAATTTTTTTAGAAACAGAGATCTAAAGTAAGATGGTTAAAAGATGGGGATCATAACTCAAAATATTTTCATGTTGTGGTTAAGGAAAGAAGGGTTAAAAATTCCATTTCTAAAAATAAAGAGGAAAATGGGAATTAGGTTAAGGGAAAAGCCCTAATGGCTTCGACTAAAAACTTTTTTCAAAATTTGCTATCAAAAGATTTCAATACAGAATTGTTCCAGTATCCCAATTGGCTCAACAAAACAATCAAAGCCACAGATAATGACATGCTTATTGCTCTAACTTTGTTTTAGGAAGTATCACAAGTAATCTCTAATCTTGAAAATGATTTGGAACCTAGCCCTAATGGTTTTGGTGGTCTATTTTTCAAACATTGTTAGAGCATCATAAGGCAAGATTTTTATGAAGTTGTCATAGAATTTTTTTAGGGATCTCCATTACCTAAATTTTATATTGCTGCTACTATTGTGCTTAACCTTAAGAATATTAACCCTCAATAAAAGATTACAGACTTATTAGTTTATGTAATACAACTTCAAAATTTTTTTCAAAAATCCTTTCTAACAGGCTTGGTGTAATTCTTCTAAGGATTATTAGCCTTAATCAAATGGACTTTATGAAAGGCATAAACATCATAGATAACATCCTACTTGCTTAAGAGCTTTTGTTTGATTTGGACCATACAATTAGAGGGGGCAATTTTATTATGAAATTAGATATAGAGAAAGCGTACAATAGGTTAGATTGGGTGTTTCTTTTTTTTATATGCTTGATTGTATGGGATTTCATTGGAATTTTATGTATATGGTGAAAAGGATTATGTGTAACAACTGGTTCTCTTCGCTTATTCATGGAAATGTTTTTGGCTTCTTCCCTTCCACCAGGGGTTTGCGTCAAGGGGACCCTCCTTCCCCCTCTCTCTTTATTCTTGCTTTTGAATTTCTTTTACAAGTCCTCAACCATCTCTTTTAATAATATACATCTATTAGGTTCAAAACTTCTGTTCCTACATGGATCTCACACCTTTGTTTTGTAGATGATTGCATTAGATTTTCAAACGAATCTAAGCCCTCTATCTCAAAAGTTTTACTTTTCTTAATTATTATGAGCAGGTATCTGGTCAAAAAGTTAACAAGCACAAAAGTTCCCTCTTTTTTTCTAAAAAATGTAAAGCGTTTGCCGAAAGATCCATTAGGTCTGTCTCAGGAATGAATGCCGAAAATCTCCCTCTCAGTTACCTAGGGTGTCCTCTTCAAACAAGTTAGAAGAATAAATAGAGTTTCAATGATATTTTTTAAAAGGTATCTAATAGGTTGAACAATTAGGCTAATCTTTGGCTTCTTATTAGTAGTTATATTACCCTTATCAATAATGTTTTAGCGTGTCTTTGCTACACATCATTTAGGCTATTCAACCACCAAAGTAGGTCATAAAAAAGTTAGAAAGTATGTTTGCTAATTTTCTTTAAGAGGATTCTAATGAGGCATGATCTAAGCACTATTCTTCATGGGAAAAGGTATGCCTCCCTACTAAGAAAGGTGTTCCAAGTTTTAGAGCTCTAGGGGATGTTTCTAAAGCCTTTGAAGTAAAACTTTGGTGAAAGTTTAGAACTGAACATTCTCTATCTATATGCACTCTAAATATTTAAAAGGCAAGCATCCTATGGAAGTGATTGCAACTCATGGCTCATCTCCTCTTTAGAAAAGACTCTTAAGGGCTAGGGAATTCACTAGTAAACATATTTTCTTTGGTTTAGGAAAAGGAGATATTAGATTCTGGTTTGATAAATGGCTTCCCTAAGGGCCCTTGTATTCATTCGTCTTTGTGAGTTCCCCACGCTTATGGGTCAATGATTTATTAATCAACGACCATTAGGATCTTGATAGATTAGTAGGTTTATTGCCTGTTGATCATGTTCGAGATATTTTATCTGTTGATGTGCAACAAGATGTTAATGACTCACATCTTTGGATGCTATCTTCATATGGGGCTTTCTCTATATCTAGTGCATGGAATGAATTTAGAATTAAAACAGAAAGGCATAATCTTCACAAATGTTTATGAAACAAATTTACCCGTCTAAAGATATTGTTCTTTATGTGGCAAGTGATTCATAGTTTTATCCATACTGATGATAAGTAATGTCTTTGCAGTCATGCTCTTGCTTCTCAATGTGTATGCTGCCATAATGATTGTAAGATAGTTGTTCATGTTTTATTGCAGTATGATTATGCCATGAATGTTTAGAAGCATCTTACATCTTACTTTGGCATTTTTTATCTTCTAAACATTTCTTCTATACATTTTGATTAAGTTCTAAAAGAGCAAAGCAAGAAATCTTAATGATCATATTAGAATTTTTGTACCTATTGTTACCATTTAGCATTTATGGGGAGAAAGACATAACAGAAAGCATAGAAATACGGCTAAGCCAGCGAATATTCTTATTAGTCATATTATTAAAGACCTTGTCAATATGGGGAGGGCCAATCCTCTTACTTGTCAACAAGTTAAGCATGATAAGGACTTGTTTGTTCCTATCATTAACCTTAAAGAGGAAAATGATTTATTCTATTTCTTGGAAGTATCCAAAAGAAAATTATGTCAAATTAAACGTAGATGGGAGACTTAACCATGAAAAGGGTAGTGGGGGTGGTATTCTTAAGGATAGTAATGGCAATATGATATAGTACTTTGGTTTTCCCTCAAATAAAAATTCTATTGACTCTATTAAATTGATTGCTTTGAGAGACGATCTTGAGTATTGCAGGCACTTTAACATCAATAAAGTTCTTATAGAAATAGATTACGAGGTCATGAGCAGGTGGCTCATGACAAATGTTACTAGGTAAGACATATGAACTTCTCATGAGTGAAGACATTACTTAAAGAAATCTAGGGTCAGGTCAGTCACATTGGGAGAGAGAGAATCAAAACGATTTCTTTTTGTTGAACACTAGCCTTATAGATGTTGAAATGAAAAGGGTCCTTATAAAGGATCAAATGGGCTTAGGAAACTTCAAAATCATCAATTGTTAATTTATATTAAGCTTTTCTGTTTCCATGGTTTAGTTATCTCTTATTTAACTGGATATTGTTTTGGGAGTATCTCTACCTAAGGACTTTCTTTATGATCTTAGTGGTTTCACAAGTAGTGCTGTAAGGGAAGTAGTACTCTCTTATTTATTTTTCTTACAGATATTAAGGATCATGTAATTAAGAGAGGTTAGGTCCATGCTCCTCTCTCCTTCTTGTACTTTTTATTTCATTAATTAATAAAATTTAGAGATGGCATCCCTCTCGTGCCCGCCCCCCCCCCCCCCCCCCC